>JAUBNY010000666.1:8565498-8575764 GCA_032275445.1 Crypturellus soui | reverse complement strand
CGCAGGCTCTAGTCACCCGTGTTATCAGTTTAGCAGTCTGTACAGTGAATTCATAGAATAAGTGTTTATAAAATACAATACTGAATATTCACAGGTAAAAATATATACAAAATGCACGTTGTGGGAAAAAAACCTGGTGGGTATGCAATACAGTATTATCTACTACTCAGACCTCATCTAGACTAGAAATCAGATTCCTGTATCTAGAAATCTGTAGTGTTCTATTACTGGACTAGTAAAATATATCAAAAAATAAAAAAGGAAAAAAAAAAAAAAAGAGCCACGCATGAAGAGACCACTGATGCTTTGAACAAATGTAGAAAAAATGCGAAAGGATCCACAGAAAGATTCAGAGTCTCAACACACAAAGCAATAGGTGCTAGGCACGGGCAAGAGATAGTCAGAAGGAACCTAAAGTTTCCTAAAATCAGCTGTAATTTTACAAGTGCTTGCAAACGTGACATGCCATTGAGCAAGCTTGCATGGTCAAGACTTAATGTGCTTTGATCTTCTTCCCTTTCCACATTTATAGAATTACCCTGTCGTTGGCTAAATCTTTCATTTAAACAGCCTTTTTACTATTAGTAATCTATTGTAAATTCAGAAAAAACAGAACATTTATATATATATTTTATATATCAGAGTATAACATATCTAGAGTAAACTAATATATCTAGTCTGGAAAGGCAGTGTGTGCAGCTTTTCTGTATGCTGTGAACTCTTGGAAAGCCTTTGCAGCCTTGCATCGGTGTCTGGCTTTATTTTTAAGGCCATTTATGGGAAAGAGGAGATCGGAGGGTTGGCCAAGACTTTCGCCCGGGCCGTCCAAGGAGGCCTGTCCTGCCGAGCTGCACTGCCCCTGACTCCCCAGGCTGCGGTTTAGGGCCAGGTTTAGGGCTCCGGCGGGCAGCGGCCCGGGCGGGAGCTCGGCCCTGCCCTCGGCTGTTCACACCGGGGCCTGTAGGAGCACCCGGACGAGAAGAGCAGTTTCTAGCAGGCGACTTCCCCGCTGCGCACTCGGTGCGTTACCAGCTGTACACACCGTCAAACACGGACTCGCAGTTGATCGATGCTTGAATCTGATGCTTCCTTGCACTGCTCTTGAAAATTACCTATTTCCTCAGAAATTAACTATGTGCATACTGGATGTGTTAAATTTATTGAGCTTCGAGATGACTATTTGCAGAGCACCACAGTTAATGTAGTATTTTTGTACTGTAATGGCAGCATGCCTTCCTTTGGATTCCCAAGGTGGGTTCTTTTCCACATATTAAAGTGTATTTATTTACTTGTATTTATAAATGTGCAATTTTTAAATATGTTTTAAAAATAAACTTTGTCTGTGGCTTCAAATATTTCAAAATTTCTTTTGGATTTTTAGATGGTTTTGACTATAATTACTTAAAATGAAATAAGGGACCTACATCTAAGTGAAATAAAGGATTTTTTTTTACATGGTCTTCTTTCCTATTCTTTTTAAAACAGATCTGCTTCTGCTTAAAAAATAAATCCATAAGAATTTTTTTCCTTATCAGTAGTTTTTTTTTTTTAAATAAAACCATCAAAATACTCTGAGGTGTTTCCTTTTTTAATCATTTACTTTTATTCCAACAGCACATTGATCAATTACGCTTAGAGCTGCAATTTAGACCAGCTAAGCTCAAACACTTTTGCACACACTCCCATAGAAGCAAAAAGGAAAAGCCTAGTAGACTTTTGTCTGAAGATCATGTTACTGCACACTGAAAATAAGTTAAAATAAAAGTAATAATATTACAACAAATATTTCTGAGGAAAAAAAAAAGTCAAATTTCAGTGAGTGACAGACTTGCAAAGGGAAGTCAAATGCAAAAGGATAAATGCAAAATGTGAAGTATGAATTTTGGGCATGAAAAACACACCACACCCCAGGAATTAAGTAACCGCACTCTTGACACGGGCGTATTTTGCCCAGAGATGCTAAGGCTGGTTTAGTTCACGCTGCTAAAACGTGCCAGTAAAGGAGTAGCAATAATGCCCATTACCAGGAACGCGGCCCGTTGTCCTTATGGCACGGGAATGGAGCGGCTGGGAGCAGAGCATTAGTGCCAAATGCTACACACAAAGCTCTGCTCAAACAGATCCCTGGGCAGGACAGAGGGAAATAACACTGCAAACACAGTCACCCCTCCACGCGCGCTGCCTTTCTTGCTATTCCACAGCACCCATCTCATCAGAGCACCAACGCCTCCCTCGCACATCACTGCCCACCTGAGAGCTGTTGGTTTCTGGTTTAGCGAGGGGAAACAGCAAAACGCTGGATGAAAAATGACAACTCTTCTACATTCTCCTACATTAATGTTGTCAACTTCTGCTTTTCAAAGAACATCAACTGGCTTAAAAGATGCAAACAAAAAATTCTATTATATAGTTCTGTCATTCAGCTCTTCAGTTGGTATTCACATATAGTTTTATTCAGAGTTTTTTTTTTTTCTTTCATCCATAGAGTTGCCATGAGTCACAAGAAACCAAAAATCTCACAAAACTTTACACTCCCTGTACAGGTGCTTTATTAAAATACCAAATACCAAAACAACTCAAAGTAATAAAAAAAAGGCAGCATCAAAACATCCTCCCCCTGCTCTTCTTAAGGTCAAACAGAAAAGAAAGAGGCAAAAATCTGCACAATCACAAGATGTGTGAATTTTTTTTTTTTAATTTAAAACAGTTGCAACAATGTCATTCACAACCTTTCTCGTCTCAAACACTCTCCAAATTGTTAACAGTGATTCAAGCAAACAACTCTGAATGGTGCAAAATCAACCCGTACAGACAATTCCAGGATACAACAGGAAAACCTCAGAAAACTGAATGGAAATCAGAAACTGATCTCAGTCATTAATGGAAGAGGGAGGGTGGAAAGAGAATAAAAAGTTCTATCCAGTTACTCATTTTGCATAGGCTTTCAATGCAGGAAAACAGCAAAGAAAATACAGAGGGCTGCCACCAGGAGGGAAAACAAAAGGAATGAATTGGAGATGCTTCTAAACACAGTCATGAGCTCCAGTTGTAGTCAGGCTCAAACTTGCAAGACAGTGCAGGGAGGCTGCCTGAACTCAAGAAACTAGACAAATTCTGCTTTAAGTTATACCAATGTAAGCCAGGAGTAATACTACTGAACCGAGCAGAATTACAAGTGATAGGAGTCTGAAAATATCTGGATTTAGTTTAAACCATAGCTTTGAATAAATTAAATATGATTCTAAATTATATTTTAGCTAGGAGGATTAAAAAGGACTCTGTCTACATGAGTTCTGAAGAGCAGAGATTGTGACTCAGAATTAGTCTCTACTGGAAATCCAGTGTTGCTGTGAGAAATGGAAAAACAGAGGAAGTAGTGCTGAGTTTTCCTTCCTTCCACACTCCTAATCTAAAACGCGTCATACAGAAATGCAAATCAACCCCAGGAATAAGAACAAAATTTGCAGTGAACCCTTGGATTGCCCTAGTTTTCAGGCTGGACTTCAGGCTGATCTTTCTCTCCCATCTTTTGCGGGGAAGCAGCTCAGTCTCCCCCAAACCCTCTTACACTCCTCGCAGTGGCCAGACAGTAGCCAGCTGATTCCCACCAGCAGCTCAGGCTGCGCACCGAGACCCGGCCCAGCAGTCAGGCACACACAGTTTACATAGAAAGTAAATCCAGCCTCAGATATGACTATTATTATTATTATTACTATTCTATCTATTCATTGCAGCCTCTTTTATTGTGTGTTCTGGAGGCACAACCTGCTCCCCCAGAATCTGTGGATGTTCTGCACCCATATCCCATGGCAAGAGTGAAATGACTCAACTGGTCATTTGTTAGAGGAGGGAAACCACAACTTTGGGAGATTAGAGTCCTGAAGCAGATTTTCAAGTGTACATTTAAAAGAAAGGCTCCAAGCCTTTCCTCTAGATTGCTCTTTGGACTTCTGACCCTCCTGCAGCTGCGGCTGGTGGTACTCCAGCGTGCCGACCTGCAAAGACCTCCAGAGCACCCCTGCCAGCTAACAGCCTTCCCCTTTAATTTACCTTTTTTTCCAGCTTATCATCTGCCTGTTTTCTAAATGTGCCTGACATTAACTGAAACCAATCTCAGGCCCACGGCCATTTCAGTTTTAGCCTGTCCCCGACTCTGTTTGTAAGAGTCCAAGGCCTATCCTTAACCCTGCAGACCTGCCAGGTGAATAATGAACCCAGGTACAACTCTCTTGCTTTTTACTAACCCACAGACTATGAAAAAAGGCTCACCAGGGGCTCTAAATAGCCCTTTAAGGTCATGAGGCAAGGAGGAGGCAGGTGTGTGGAGCTTCCTTGGAATATAACTGGGCATTTAAGAAAAAAAAAAAAAAAAAAGAGAGAGAAAGAGGCCTTTGAACTGCTTCACTGCCACAAAGAAAAAGTACAAATAAAGCTACATAAAAGTCTTTCTCTTCATTTGAAATCCAAGTGTCACCACATAATTTGCTAATCCCACTTTCTCAAATGTGGCACTTCTTGGTTCAATAAACAAATACTAAAAAATACTGGAAGAAGGAGAAAATTTGCTAACACTTTTACTCTGTCCAGAATGGGTGGCTCGGTAATTACAAGGCAGCTGAATCTCACAGGAGTCACTTGCCAACGCGCCTGACCTCCATCCTGCGCGTCGGTGAGGGGGCTGCAGGGAGGAAGCGCTCCCAGGAACGAGGCACCACTTACACTCTACAGAATTATTGCACTTGAATTTCTCTCTTCATCTTTTAAGATCAGAATCCAATTTTAAAAAGCATACTGGGCTTCTTTGCTCTACATGAGGCTATACAAGAAGAGGGAAAACTTTTTGCCCCTAACTCCTCAAAGTTGGAAAAAATAAAATGCCTTACTCATAACCAGGACTTCGAGTTCTCTGCTGTAGTGCGTAGCTGCCTGGAGTTTGCTATTGAACTTGCAGGCTTTCACTGCAGAGAAAATATAATTACACCTCCCTGCCTCTCTCTCACTCTGTGGGTTTTTTTGTTTGTTTGTTTTTTCCCCACTGTTCCAAGTTTATTTTGAAGGCTCAGTAAAATTACATGAGCTAATGGTCTCTAAGCAGTAGCCAACACCTTGTGAACTCTTTTTTTTTAAAATCATGAAGTGTTTCACATTTTACCTTTGTATATTTTTCCCCCAGAATAAATGTTTTTATTTACAATTTAAAAACTCTCAGGTATACTCTTCCCTGTGCTACCAACCAAAACAAACAATACAAAAAAAAATAGGGCAGGAAAGGCCAGCTCCTTCCTACTCTTTCACCCCCACCAAAGAAAATATAAACCCCCTTTTAAAAGGTGCTTGTTGAAGAGATCATATTATTGGTGTGTTTGCAAGTTTCTACATAGGTGAAATATCATTATGGGGCATAGATTTTATCTTTAGAAGGGGGAGAGGGTGGAGAATCAATAAATCAGTAATTTTACTGAGCAATATTCTCTTATTCATGGGTCAAACTTTGGTGGAAAGCCAATTTATACTGCAAATACTTTGCCAGGAATTTAATTTCAGTAGGAGTGTCAATATTTTGGATGCAAATTTTCCCACAATAAATAGTGGGACATAAACACCATCCTTAGCTCCTTCAGCAGAAACTAAGTTTACACAATAGTCTTGCTCTCCCTGAGCTGCATGCATTTACGTTTAAAGTCAGTGCTTCTTTTAGCCACGTGTAGGAAGAAGTTATAAAAGCAAAACAAACATTCAAGAGAAGATGGAAAAACCCCCGCCTGTAAAAAATTAAATCCAATATTTCTCTTTGGCAGCAGATATACATGACACTGACAGGAGACCACTTCCATCTCCATTTTGTTGTTAAGTTTAGGCATCAAAAATGCAAAAGAAAACATCATGTGACTGAATTCCAACAGATAAGAGTTATAGTCAGCTTTTGTTATTGCAATGAAAATAACATCTCAAATGAGATATATTCTACTTTGAAAACAGTCACAGACCCCCTTTCTTTCACTTCATATGGGATATGATCTCTCTTGATGGGACTCTTAGGGGCTCCCAGTTACCAGACACAAATACTTCTTCAAGGCCCTCAAAGGACCCACGGATTGAAGAGGCAAGAGCTGGGCTGGACTGACTTGTTTCTGTTCAATTTTGGAACATTTGTTTTCTCCGTACGCTGGCTGCAGACTACACCAGTAATCTGTATGGTCTTTGAGGTATCCCTTAAGGTATATAAATTTAAAACAACCTACTGTACATCTCCTAAAAGAAATCTTCCCTCTAATAGTTAAGAAGGCATCAACTGAGTGTTTTTAAATAAACTATAAATATTCCATGTTTTCCTTTGCTTTTTGGCAGTCCAAAGGCTATTTTTTGTTGTTGTTGGTTTTAGATTTTATCATTTCGTAAGTGTTTTTTGGCAGGTTAAAAGGCTATGGCTTCGTAAGGCCAGATAATAGATCTGAGATCTAACTTGGTATCCTGTGATAAAAATAAATGTAGCCCAGGTCTTTGGGAGGTCGTTCTGAGGCACAGACTCTAAGGTCATTGAAGATCACCCATCTGAAACAAAAATAAGATTTATTAAATTCCACATGTATAAATATCATCAAGAGCTTATCAGGGACTTCTCAGACTCAAACTTCAAGGAGCTTAAAATCTATATTTAGGTATCACAACAAGAACAAAAGGACAGAGAAATGACTGAAGCAGGTTTGCCTGCAGAATCAGCAATTGAAAAGGAAGAGTGATGTACAGAGGAGTGTGTAGTTAGGGTTTAAATGAAGGAAAATCCAGAATCCTCAATGCCAAATAATAGGAAAGTATGAAAACCATAGTCAAGATCTGTTTAGCAGCCCAGATCCACAGTACTAGTGTTACTAGTACTAATCTGTCTACAATTTGATGGGCTTCTTTTGATAGAGTGCTAGAAAGTTGTGGGGAGCTCAAATAAACAAAGCCAGATACAAAACAGATATCCCAAAGCGTGGGGAACAGTTTTGGGATAGCAAGCAAAGGAGAGCCAGTGATACACATGAGCACAGACTTAGGCATAATTAATGCAGACTCAGTAACAAAATCAATCTCCCTTTAAAATATTCATAACCTTCGTTGCATTGGTGGGAAGTGTTTACATGGTAACAACATATGAGTTTATTGTGCAGTGCAGAACACCCTGTTCTACACAGATGCACGTGACCTAGAAAGCATTTGCTCACCTTGGTATTTCTCCACAAAATGCACTCACCTTCCCTCTTTTTTGAGATGACAAACATAGTGGCCACTCATTGTGGATGTTCCCATGTGGCTGATGAACCCAAACAGCTCATATCCTGTTTAATCAATACAAATAAGAGCATAAGTCTTTCATTGCTAACACTGCAACATGGAGTCAGGGAAATCCTTTTCTTTCTAAAACTAGAGAAGCACCTGAGCACTCCTAAATGAGACTCCACATCTCCAGTTTACAGTGCTGTGCCTTACATACTTTATATAGCACTCACATTCACTGCCAAACATTAACACAACCCAAATCAAACCCATATAGATCAGAGCACGTACAGCAGGGCTGTGATCAGAGACACTGCTGAAAGAGAGAGAACAGCAAAGATTCATTCCCAGTTCAGAGCACCATATAAAGTGGCAGATATGGTGTTCATTCTGCAAACAAATTAGCAATGTTTATGAACGTGATCACAAGTCCCCCAAAATCAAACGAAAATGTGCTAATCTTCATCAGCCCACAAAGAGAGGACAGGAAAGAAATCTCTTCCTTTAGCAAGAGGAATTTTTTTGTGCTCACTGGCTCTTGCTCCCCACCCAGTCATAACATTCACCAAAATTACCACTAAGAATAAAAGGGTACCTTCTTTCAGGGTACTGCATAAGGACAGAGGCCTGGATTATGGTGGAGAGGATATTCTGGAGCCATTTTACAGTATCGTGTTGGTTATCAGGGTTTCAGGCACTGAATAAATGGTCTCAGTCTATAAAGGCTAAGTACCATAAAAATAATTATTCCAAATCTTTATTACCTAATGATAATCAATGTTTCCTAGGTCTCCAAGAGACTTAAGGTTGCACTTTGTAATGCCACAAACAAAGAAATGAGCATTTCTATAACAATAACAGCAATCATAGAAACAAAATCAAACTGCTTGGTAATAATTTTTTGACCATTAAGGCCAAGATAATTTAGAATATAATTGAGAATATACACAATGCAGTTATTAGACTAGGTGACTAAAGACACTTTAATAAAAACCATAGTAATATATTATCTTTAACCTAGTACAACCACTGTGTTGCAGTATTGTAGTGCATTCACACCTACTTTGCAGTTTTGACTGCTGTACAAAAGCCCCATCTTGTGGTTTCTTGAGCAGTAGTAGCAATAAGAGCAATGACTTACACTCCCAGAGAAAAAACCGTCACCCAAAGGTATACGGAAATATGCAGGATACAAATTATACCTGCCATATGTCGAACGTGCAATTTGGTTGGAGAGATTATCAAATCCCTCACAAGACCACAGGAAGACACACACTTAAGTGGTTTGTAATAGCAGCATTTTATCTCTGGGGTGGTAATTCAACACTCTAGGTCTTTTTTTTTTTTTTTGTCCTTCTTTTATCCTACAACAATAGGAGAAAAAATAAACCTAGAGGAGTACAGACTCTTATGCTGTGGTCAAAAAAAAAAATAGGTTCAGGTTGTACAAAGAGTCCAGGGAAAGAGTTTTCTGAACTAACACAGCCCACGGAGTGCAGCAACCCCACGGGGTCACACTCAGCTTCCGAAGCATCATTTGGGTCATGTCCAAAAACACACGGGCCGCTTTCAAAAGCGAAAAGAGTCCTGTGAATAGTCTAGGTGTGACACAGCAGCATGATAAACAACGATGAGCTGAAGGAGAACTTACTTCCAGGCCCATCTTTGATCCTGGGTTCCTCAGAGCCTGTCGCTGCGAGAATGTTGGCATTAACATTATTCTCCATATCCATCGCATCCAAAGCAGGCTCACTTTCTTCCTCTGGTTCAGGGTGGCTGAAGATCCACTCCACTGCGCGCTCCAAATTATTATTCTGCAAGCCAAAGTAAAAGAGCAGCCTTTAATACCTTCTCTAGAAACAAGCTATATATGTGTACTTCACAGGCTCCTATATGCAAACGTGCAAAGCATGTCATATGAAGCAGAACCTAAATGCTCTCATGGAACTCACTGTTGCCTTCAGTGCTTGAATTGCTACATTTCTTTGGAAGCCCATGGAAACGATTATGGCAACCATCTCTTCAGGAGGTTGGTTATCTAGTCCAACAGCTCCTAAACCAGCTGCTGCAGTGGAATCAACCCCTCCAAAAGCAGATATGGCCAATGGTTCCGCAAAGTCTGAAACAAATAAACATTCATCATTTCATTCTTTCATCAACCAGCACACAGGCAAACAAGATCTCAAAAGGAGCCCTAAAATCAAAGTAGAATTCATTCTGCTAGTCCAAATGAGACTTAGTGTGTGGACAGTTTGAAATAACAAGGTGAATATGAACATTAAAATATAGCTCAGCACATGACATAAGAGAAACTGCAGCAAAACAGCAAAGGTTTATGTGGAAGCAATGACAACACTAGAAAAATAGACAACCCAGGTGATACACATATAGGTGCTAAACAAACTTTAAGTCCACAACTGAGAGGATGTGTCAGTGAAATGCAACCTCAACCAAATCCAGAGTTCCCTGGAGCGTTCAGGTCTACTCAGTATGGAATCACTGGGTCAAATTTTTCATGAATGAGATGCAGGAAGGGCAGAGTATATACAGCAGTATACAGCAAGTTGGGTGTCTTCTAAGTACATTAGGAATGCTCCAAGCTTGAGCTAAGGGAGGCTGGTAGGAAAGGAAAGCATCTGGGCTGCAGGGCTCTGTACTCGCAGCTTGCAGCTTCTCACCACTGACCTGGTTCTTCCATGTGGGCAATGATCCAGTTGAAAGCCACTTCGGCTCCCATGTTACCAGTACAATACACAGCTTTCCGACATGCTTCCAGAGGAAAACCCATCTCTGCCAGTTGCATAACTGCAGACTCGTCAATATCTAAAGCTGCAAGAAAGGATGATCTAAAATTAAAAAGTCTAATTCAATCTATTTTATGGTATTTCTCATTGTCATTCATGGTGCTATATGTTACATTACAAACCAGTTGAATGTGTTTTAATACTAAAATAAACCAACAACACTCATTAGAAAGCAGCCTTGTGCAAAGCATTGTAGTTTTTG
>JAUBNY010000666.1:8501768-8513757 GCA_032275445.1 Crypturellus soui | reverse complement strand
AAATGAAAGCCAGTGAAAAACTTGACTGAGCTTTCCTGGGAGTATCCATCTTTTTATTATCTCACAAAGTTTGACCACCTTTAAATTGTGATCTAGAATTTCAGAGCAGCTTTGGAGCTCATCAAAGATCATCAAAAATGATCTTAACATTTTTTCTAAAAGCATTTGAAAATTGATAAATTAAAAAGTGAAAATAGAAGTGGAGCGTGTATAACTTAACAGTAAGAAGCAGCAGCTCTCAGCCAGGTGAAAGTATAAAACATGGGGATATTTATCCCATTTAACATGCTACAAACCACAGTAGAACAAACAGCAGTTCCTTGTTAGAAAGTGTTTAGTATTTGGCACATGACTATTTAACGATGGAGTCTTTATACCGAGATTTGTAGATACTTGTGTCAAATTCATGCATTTGTGTAATTTCTTTCATTGCATACAGGTCTGTAATAAGCTTCTGTGAAAAGACGGTAAAGAATTAAAAACCCATACTGCTCCCTACTACCATGATGATAAATGTTCTTCATGAAGGCTTTTAACTTCAAGTGGAACTTAGAATAAAGTAACCTTTTACACAACTACCAGTCTTTCTTGAAGCAAAGTTCTCTGCAATGTCATGTGATAAAACAGCAGAAACTCCAGGGGAATCAAACAACTGCGGGCTACATGCACCCTTCACTTACTCCTCTGTAGCACACCCACTTCCTAAACAGCAACACATCCTCTCTTTACAAACATAAGAAAACTACTAAGTATTTTGCTTTAGAAAGGCTACTAGAGCCTTCATGGATACTATGATCATAGTGTAATTCATTTAAGATTCAGAAGATAAAAGTTAACGGACAAACCAGACCCTAAGCCTGACACAGAAGGAAAAAATAAAAAGCATAAGTGCTTCAGGCAGAGAAGCCCCAAGAGCTACTTTATCTCCTCCCATTTAGCTACAACGTGTTAGGTCAATCTAAGTATTTCCCTGATGCCAGAATAACATCATGAAGCATTACAGAATTTAATACAGTCCTTAACTTGGCTTGTAAAAGCTAAGATACAAATACTGCTCACATTCCACCCTTCCAACTTAATCTTGCTCGAATGCAACCTAACCTAAACCTTATTCGCTTATGATGACTATTGTGAGAAGTGTGTGTTTTGGCAGTAGCTTTGAAAGTCAGGAATAAAGTAACCGTCATCATGCTAGCACAAAAATAGACTTTTGATAAATTATTTTATTGTTTAGAGGTAACACATAGCTATTTTCAAGGAAAAAGCCCATCATTATTAACCAAGGAGTCTTGTAGGGTACCCAGAATTTAGCAGTATTGTTTACATTTTTAACAGTTATATGCTATTTGGTTTTCCAAAGCTTTTAAGATAACTTAAAACATAGGTTTTAAGCAAAGACTTAATTGTGTCCCCATACAGAACATCACACAGTTGTAAAAGCAAGTAAGGTTAACAGCAACACAAAGCTGCATCCTGCCAGCCCGTTCCAGCTGAGAAAAGAAACCTCCTCTGCCCCTGAGTGCACACTCCCTTTGCAAAATACAGGCACTTACTACTCTGCTCTGAGCCAGCTGAGGGAGCCAAACCAGCAAGAAACAAGTAGGAGCTGCCCCAGCTAGCTGCAAAATGTTAAGCCACATCCTGAGGTCTTCTGCAAGTCCTGGCCTAGTTTTGGTGAGGCAATTCTTGCCTTAACTTCCCTGTCTCTGAAGTGGTGCTTCTCACCTACATCACAAAGGCATTCAGCATATTATATACATTCTTACAAATCAGATGGAAAGGATTAACTGATTAAATTGCTTCATAACAGTACAATTAACAAACCAGTGCTTAGTATAACATTCTCTTAACTGGAATGTAACATTTTCATTAATTTGCACTGAGTTGAATCACCTGTGGCAGATCAGAAATCCTTTCAACTTGTAAAACAAATAAGTAACTGTTTCTCTAGTACTCACCGAGCTGCTCAAATGTGGAAGCCAATTTTATTTTTAAAAGGGAAATAAGAGAAATTTAAGGCCAAAATATCAGTGAGGAAGACTAACATGTGAAACCAGATAAGAGATTTTTAATAAATTTGATGCACAGGTGTTTGCAAAGTTAGGCCTCTATCTACTAACTAACCTGTAAAGCTGTTCACAGGAAAAGATATTAGATAAAATAGACATTTATAAAAAATTATAAAATGCTTGCTATATGCATTATTGCTTTATAAAGGATGTAAACTTCCTTTTTCTATCATAGTACCAATTAGGTCTCCCAAAATTTCTAGCTTGTTAAAATGGAACTTGAACTATGAAAAAAAACAATATAAAATTTCTACAAAAAAAGTCCATCCCATTCCTGAGTCTGCTAAAGCTATAAAAGAGAAGGAGTGATGGGGAGGCAGCAGTTTTCACAGTAAAAAGTTTAAGGGCATTTTCTTTCTACACATTGTTTCCCTCCTTCTTCATATTCTTGTTTAGAAATCCACATCTGTTGAAAAGTACCCTGCAAAAAAAGGAGAAAAAAAAATAAGACCATGCGAAACATGATTAGCTTTCCATAGAAGGAAAAAGAAACAAACCTTTACATTAAACAGGGTAACAGGACTTGACTGCATATGCTTCAGTATGTTTTTCTTTGTCTTTGATATTGCTAGTGATTGAAGTTGTAGCACCTAAACCTTAATTTCAGCCTCCCTCTCCAAATACTGCTAAATTAATCTCCTCAAACACCACAGTGCTCAGTAACTTGCACCATTACGCTTGGGGATATGATGCAGCAACAAGCTTCCAATTTCTGTAATATATAACTGGTTACTTCTAGACATCTTCTTTCAAGCCTGTACATTGCCCATTAAAAACAGTAGAGAAAAAATAATTAGTTTTTATATTTAAAAATCATAATGACTTGGTGGTTTCTTTTTCTGGTTTGTTTTTAATAGACTTTGCTTTACCTTATACCTAACCACAGGCAAGGACAGCGACTGCCTCATTAGCACAAACCCTTCAAATCGCACACACTTGGAATTAACTTTTTGGGTACCAAGTGCTGCTTAGCTTAGCAACATAGTAACAGAGATTTACTAACCAAAGAAGCCAAAATGGAACCACCAATCCATGAACTGAACCTCCGTTCCACTGTTGTGTTGTTTGCTATCAATTTCAGGCGCATGCTCTGGATAGAAAAGGAAATTAAAAAAAAAAAAAAAAAAAATCAATCAGAAAAAAGTTGCAGACTGGAGCCCTGTAAAAGCCCAAAAGAAACAGCACAAAAAACAAGATGTCTACACACCAACTTGCAAGGGCATTCACCAGCCCTGCATTTAGAATACAAGAATAGCCATACATTAACAGAAGCACACGGGGCTTCACATCTTCTCTGCTAAAAGGGACCAGCAGCAAATATTTAAGGTTGAGAATAGGGCAGGTAAAGAGCAACCCTATGCAGAACACACACTTCTACCTCTAGCCCTGGAGTGCCCGAAGTATACACTGGGACCAAAATGTTTAACATTGTTGCATTTAATTCATCTAGTCCCTTTTTAAATCCATTCATTCTTTTTGGTTCCAAAATACCTTGTAGCCAAATTACATAATTTAAAAATAGATTATAATTTTACTGATAGATAATTTCAGTGGATTCTCCCTCATATATGGTAAAAAGCAGTCACTGCCTCTACCTTTCTCAACCTTTCATAACATTTATGATTTCAGGAGTCCCCCTAAGTTGAACATTTTTATTGAATATACAAATTAAAGAAATCTTGTATTTTATACCAAGGCAAGTTTTCAGCATACTGTGTAGTGGTATTAATACCTCCTTTTGTATGGAGTACTTTAAAAAGTTAAAAATATATTAAATACCAGATTTCTCCCAATAGGATGCTCTGCCTTTAGTATCCAGGAAGAACAATTCCTGTTACCAAGTGACAATATTTAGTCAGCAACACTTCACCAGAGAGGCTATCAATGGAAATAGTAATAGTTGCTTAGGTTCAGTTACAGAACATCACACTCCGAAAGCATGAATGGCAAAGTTCAGCAGGACTTTTGAAAAAAAATTCTTCGTTTCTTTAGAAAGGTGGGAGATAAACATACAGTAGAAAAGCAAAATAACAAGTAACGCAAAGCAGTAATTTTCCAAGCTGTTTTACCGGTGGAGTTTTCTGAGACAACTCCCTGTTCAATCTGTCTGTAAAACTCTGTATTAGAGTGTTTCCTCCTGCTACAATCACACTGCCATAGAGGCCCTGAAAGGAGAATAACAACTCTCAGGAAAGCTTTTTAAAAACAGCTGTTGCACAGAAGAGAGAAGAATGCCACATAAATCCACATCATTAACAGCAATAATACATCATGGGATGCCCAAAATTTTACCAATCCAATATTGTTTTTTAACGGCATAAGCAAGTATTTCAAGAGAACTTAAATATTAAACTACACAAGGAAGACAGAGGCAGTATGATTATGAAGAATCTACTATGGAGAATCTTACATATAGAAACACCTCCTATATCCTAAACTGTTGATTCCCTTATAGCTGGACTTTTCAGTTGCAGAGGAAAAAGAACCCAACAGCACTGCAACAGTTTACCAACTAACAGTGCAGTTGGTGAACACAAATCATGGCCGAGCCTAATCATCCAGCCTGACAGGCTAGTTAAGGGGCCACCTGAATCTATCCATAACGGCACCTGAGAAAACAAAGATTTAAAGCAGAAATTTCCTGTAAAGTCTCTCTACTTCTGCCCTCCCTCTCGAAGTCGGGTATGATTAAGTTATCTGTTATCTTTAGAATGCACATCTACCATCCTCGAAAATCCGTGGACATAAAAGGATTACAGAAGGCAATCCAATGCACATTAGCAAGTGCCAGTTATAAAACCTGGATATTAACTGTGACAGGTAAAGATACTGACTAAAAGTCAAAAAAAACCCCAGCAAAACAAACAAAAAAACAGCCTTTTGTAGGACAGAAACAGTAATCCTACATGTTCTTACATACAACTACATAATACTTATTTTTCTAGCAAGTTTATAAATATCCTAGAAAGTTCATGTTTTTCAGTAACAATGTTCTAGCAAAAAAGATCGCGTCAAAACATCAATATTTTAAATAACACAAGTCTAACCAACACTTACCGGCCTGATGTCTATATCGCACATTCCGACGCTTGTAGTGACAACATGGCTCACACCCAACATTGTGTTACCAGATAAACCCTAAGACGAAATTTGTAATGCACAAGTTATTGCTTCAAATGAGAAAGGAATGAATATTATTTACTAATGAGGCAGCTAAACATTTCTCAAGGGAGAGGGAAAAACAACAAGAACAACAAACCTTGTTTCCTATTCAGCTTGTCACCACTCATTTCAAACTGCATTTCCATCTTTTTTACCCCAAATCTAATACTGCCCCACAAGTAAATCTGATGTCCAAGAGAGCCACATTGTGTAAATATATGCATACAAAGCAACAAGTTGAGACCATTGTTCAAAAGGAAGCCATGTGACAAAATTTAAAGTCTTCATATTATTATTACATATCAGTTGTTTTACCTTGACATTGGAAGGGTCAAATAATCCCTCAGGGATTTTTAGACGCTCAGCACCGAAGTCACAGTTATAGCCATTGGGAAACTCGTAATGAACTGTTGGCATCTGTGCCGCTACCCTGGAGCATTAGTCAGAAAGCAACACACTAAGATACTGTGGAAATACTATGGTAAGTTATTTAATAATTTTCAGCTAAATGTTCTAAGAGAACACTGTGATTGATATGACTTCCACCGTTGATAATAGTGACATGTAATTTCTTGGAATATAAAAAAAGACCTGATCACCTGGAAGTATACTATATTCTTAGTTTCAGAAATGAGCAAATTTTATTTAGCAACATTCCTCTGTAATACAGCTACCCAAGAACACATGCACAACTCATTAATAATTTTACAAGGAGGAAAATAAAGACATACTGTTCATCATAGGTTGAATCTGACACTTGGAGGACAGAAGCCTGGAAGTCCTGAATAACACACTATGGAGATAAGAATAAGAGTTAGTTCTCAATTAGCTATAAGTAAATTATAGACTTAGAAATGTTCACAACTGTTTTCCAGATCTTAGCAGGGAAAACGTGACATCCTTGCAAACAAAATTTCTTTATAGGACACATTAGATGGGGGTGAGAGCAGGAGAAATGACCTACTTACATTACACATGTAGTTGTGCCAAGACCTCGTGACCTGGGGTAATTTCTCTTTTCTCTTCCAATTTGCTGGTGATCCCTCACGAACTGCCTCCTGAGATGATGGGAAACGTGGATTATCAGTTAACCACTTAGGACACCCTGTAAAACTAACACTTGAAGCGACTTTCCCACCTTAGAAGCAATCATGTATGGAGGAATTATTTCTATGTTCATTTCCTGAAACAGTTCTCGGCATTGCATAGTAATAAAGTCTCCTGCAAGTGGGGATTTCACAATCCCTAAAAGACAGAAAAAGAAAAATACCTGGAACTCTGAAGTCATGAGTAAGTTCTCCCAACAAATTACTTGGCAGAGAACACTGGTTATTTCCTATTTAATAGGACACACACATATTTAAAAACAGTAATAAATCCTTAAAAAAACAGTAAGAAAGCTAACTTATTTTAACATTGCAATGTTGTTATTCATGAATCTATTACCTTGTTGAAGTACATATCCATCATGCACTGGAATAGCAGTGGTGTGTGTTGCTCCACTATCCAAAATGAGACCTGTCGATCGCCCATTAGCAAAACTGGCCAAAATGATTAAGGAAAATATTTTAATTTTCACCTATCATAAAATTGAGTATAACAAAGGGCTGCGGTGTTTTTCACCCTGGCTTTACAAAGGGACTTGCCATTTTCTGATGTGCATTGCGTTTCTACAAAAGAATACCCAGCCTCACAGAGAGAACAGAACATACCTTCTATCTGCAAACTGACTTGAGCTTTGGACATAAAATGGTGACAGCTCAAGCTAATACAGCAAGGTCCAATAATACAACAAGCTCCAAGTGCATCCAGCTCAGTTTACGAAGCTGAAAACATATTAAAATCTAGAATAATTGCAGATTTCAACTTAAGGCTATGGGAACTTCAAACTGTAATTATTGTAGCTAGCAGCCAGGACACCATTTCAGATGTTTACAATGAAGAACAGACTCTAAAGAAAAGAGTGAGACTGGGAAGACTTCAGAACTGAGCTCTGAAGTTAAAGTTCAGAAACGGAAATGCATAACTTACTCTCTAAATGTTTATAGAAACATTAATTGGAAAGAAAACAGTTGGATATATTTTTATACTAGATGTTACCGAGTATACGCTTACTTCCCCCCCACCCCCGGAGAAAAAGGCACAACATTCCAAAGGATACGCTGTGAGCACAGCAGTTTTACATAAGAAAAAAGCAGGGATGTTGTAGTGTTCAAACATCAGTTCAGTGAGTTTTTCACGCTTTGCTCTAGTATTCCACTAGAAGGGAAAAGAAAAGAAAAAAAAAAAACGTGATTCAAAAAAAATGTTTACCCTGAGGATCCTTAAGAGCATGCTCAAAGAATGTTAACAAAATAAAAATTACAATTATTAGAAGCATGCTTTCAAAGCAAATACAAATTCTATAGAGACTGATTGCTAGAATTTTACTTCCTTAGACCCTTTTCCATTCTAATTCTATTACAAAGAGATTGGTATTTATCCATTACATAAAATCGAAGGAATAACAACTTAAAAATACAGGACGACCTCCCAATAACCATGGCTAAAGAGATACACAACTTCACAGTTGCACTAGAGATCCCTTCACACTGCTAGAGCTCTTCCAGGATTAGTCTCAAAAAAAACTCTAAAACAAGTATCACATGCATTTTATAGGGGAAAGACACATGAAATAACATGCCTGGTTGAAAGAAAAATAAATCCAGATTTTCCTGTTTTCTGGATTCCTTTCTACAGTTCTATTGTACTCGTGATTAAGTAAGGATCTCTCTTAAGTATTCAGCACATCACTGAAAAATCAAAATCTTCCTCTATGCCAGTAATTCAAAACAAGATTAATTCCGTGATGGGAATTCTAATGGAAATCTCACTGGGGACTTCCATTGAGCCAAACAGGCCATAACCATTTCAAATCCATCCATACTCCATCAAAGCACAAACACCCTCTCAGATGGTTTCTGAAAAACACGGCAGGGGCTGGTGCTGTTTTTGTTTTGAGCTACTTTAGCAAAACCAAGAGACTGAAGTCAAGAACTCATCTCAAGAATATCACAAAGAGAGATAAAGAAAATCATATTTAAAGATTTTATTAAAGTCAGATGTAACTACAGAACAGCATGTTAACATTTTGTATTCAGATATTAAGATCTGTCCTTCAAATACTAGCCACAATAAAATGTGAAAACTTCCATCTGCAGGGTGTTTGTTTTTATTTAAATAAATTTGTAAGCATCCACTTCACTTACATTACTAGGCCATTTACAGAAATTAAGACAAATTAAAATTTCTTCATTTTAAGTACTCTTGTCTGTCGCATAATATTGGTTGGCAAGCTAAAGGCAGAAGGAGATTTCTAATGGCATTTTACTCAGTACAACTCCACTGTCCTAACAGTTTTTTCATTTTTATCCCAGGAAATAAAGCTTATTTTATTTTTTGCTTCTTTCCAATAAATTAAAAACAACAGCACATGGTAAATAGTTTCCATGCCTTGTAATAGAAAGTACTTCAAATCAGGTTTTTTTTTTAGGCGTTTTTGTTTATTAGATTACTTTCTACAGTCTGGAAAAGCTCTTTAAACTACATAGTTAAGTCTTAATTTCCTTAGTTAACTTTTAACACTTGTAATGTACAAACCAGTATCAAATTTGTCCAGGACATGCTTGTAAACTCAGCAAGAAGATGCAACTAAGACTTTTCAAAAATGCAAAGTTTACTCACCGGTGCCTCCGACATTAGAACAGGATGCAAACTTGCTTCAGATTTAATATGCATCTTGTATGTGTGATCCAGAATTGCCTGGAAACTATCCCAGTCTTCAACTGTATTAACAATGAAGCAAACAGATTAATTTAAGTTTTGTTCCACTTCATGTATAATATTATGCATAATAAAGCTTCATGATCATAAGAATTATGCTAAAGAATGCTTAAGAATTATGTTAAAAATCTATCAACATGGTAAACCAGCCATGCTCTATGCAACTACTGTATCAGGAATCTGTCATAATGTTTTAGTCTCTGCTTATACATGTTACAGGAATGAAATTCCAATCTATTTCCACAAAATACCTCTTTCTTCTCTTACCAAATTTAAATCCAAGCCATCATTAAGAAAGAACTCTATAGGTCTTCCCTTTTATCACACAAATGATCACTGCCATATTGAAATTTGTTTTGAGAGATCAAATCATTTACTTTTAAGTCCTGTTCTCCACGTCCCTCCTCTCAGAACACTTCAGTGTACAACAATTTTGCATACAAAAGCTGTGATTTTTTGCAGCCTAGGTAACGCTATTTTAAGAGCAGATAGAAGGAGACAGAGCACCATACTCATTCCATTTTTTAATGGTGAAATGGCTTCCATGTTTTCCCGTGGAACTCTCAGGGCATTGGTGTCTATGTAGTAAGTCGGGCCCCCTTGTTTGCCTTTGTCACCATCTATCTCCATCAAAGTGCTGCCGTTGTCCCTGTCCAGCACCACACCAATTGCTGTCGGAAAGTCGACCTGTAGGGAAAAGGCGGACGCTTCCTGAAAACTAGTCATGTTCTGGGAGGATTTCTCATGAAATCCAGGTCTTTCATTACAGAATGTAGTAAAAATAAAGCGGAGCTTTCAGAGTCCTGCTGTTGAGTGGTCCTAGGACAAGCTCTAAGTTTATGCTGCATCTCCACCACTCAGATCCTCACCTTCGGGCAGTCTTCGCCCGCGTAGCCCGCTCTGACTGTGTACGAGCCGATGTCAAACACGAGCGCCCCGACTTCATCTGCGAACACAGTTAGCACGGGGGTAACTAGCGGCAGTGACACCCTCACAACCCTGTCCCCGTGTCCCCTGTCCCGGTGTCCCCAGTCCCTTGGGCCGGCAGCGAGGGAGGGCGAGTCGGGGCACATTTCCAACGCGCGAAGAAACTTCTCTGCTCACACTCCAAGTCACTGGAGAGCCGCCAAGGGGCTTGAGCAGGGACGAGGCAGCAAATCGCTTCCCGTGAGGTAAAAATACGGCTGCTTTGGCGGGAGAGGAAAAAAAGAGGCGGAATCCCGGCAGATCGCAGCACCGGCCTTGCAGAAAGAGCGCGCCGGGGCGGCCCCGCGGGTACCGCGGCCTGCACCGCCGCCGCGGGGCCGCAGGAGGCGGGAAGCGGCTGCGGGGCGGGGGAATCGCACGCGGCGCCGCACTCACCTCCGCCGTACACGCCGCCGCTCATGGCTGCTGCCGCTGCCGCCGCCCGCCCCGGTGTCCCGCGCCCGCCGCCGCCTCCCTCAGCACAATAGCGCCCAGCGCCCCGCGCGCCTCCCCCCCCCCGCCTCAGCCCCGCGGCGCGCTCAGCCTAACCCGCCCGCCCGGCCGCCTGCCAATGGGCAGCGCGCCTGCAGCCCGCCCGCCTACCGCGCAGCGCCCTGCGCAATGGCCGCCGCGGAGATCGGCCAATCGCGGCCGGGTGGAGGTGGGGACAGGGCGTGGGGGAGCCAATCCTGAGGCGGGAAGCGGCGGGCGGGCGAGGGAGCGAGCAAGTGTGGGTGCAGCGTGCGAGGAGGGAAAGAAGTTGTGAGGGGAGCGGGAGCAGCCGGGAGGGAACGGGGCGGTTTGGGGAATTGTAGGAGTTTTATAGGAGAAGGAGACTCGAGCTGCAGCCGGAGGTTGGTGTGGAGCTACAGAGTAGAGAAATTAGCTTAAACTCCAGACTTTCCTTGTGTGAGCTGTTCTGGACGTGAGGCCTGCTGCATCCCATGGGATCGCGTTGGATTCCCAGGGATGCGGAGGTCAATTCCTAGCCCCACAGTGAGGGCACTGAGCTCAGGTGGCCTGATTAGGTGCAGGCAGCTTAATGGAGCAGCGTTTGGTTAAGCGTCTTTACATTTACTTGCAAAGTGCTGCATTGCATGAGTCATCACACAATTATGAGCTATAAATACAAAAAAAAAATGTTTCTTGTTTCTCTAAGTAGAAAAAAAAAGTGCTATGAGTCCTGCTTATTTTAATTTGGTATCTTAGTTACATAATTTACAAAGTTATGGGATGGATTTTTTTGTTGATTGCTTTTTTCAAATTATGACTTCAGTCTCCCCCGTAGCTCTTTACTTGCACTGATCGTTTTGTTCAAATTCAATGATGTTTTAAGCATAAGATTTCCATTTGGTACACCCGGTTTTTGTAAAGCTGTTGTGAGTCACACAGTTTATTACAGATTTCAGCAAACTTTCTGCTAGTGAAGGAGAGAAGGAGGTAAATGTGTGTGTTTTACTACAGTTTCTAACCTGCTGCAGTTCAGGGTGGGCTCCTGACTTAACTGTCTCCATTTAAGCTTCTTCTTGAACCAAAATGTAACAGAGCAAGGGACAACAACATTGAGGTTTTTTGGATGCTGTTATGAGAAAATTAGGGGATGGTTAGACATTATAGCTCTCAAGGTTAATTATGTTAATTTAACACTCAGTTTGATTCTTTATTTCTTTAGTGAGCAAAATTCCTAAGTTTTGTCACGCCATTAAGATATTTTGTAGTTTTGTCATACCTTGCAATTTCATAGAGCTATAAAACATAGATGCTAGGGTTAGGAGGAAAGGTATGAATCCTCCTTTTGCCCTAACTGTGCCAGATAAAGTCAGTGCAGCTCAAACTTGCCTTATAAAATCTTTTAATGCATTATCACAATTTCCAGTGTGTGGCACTAATACTCAAGGCAGAGTTGTTTGAGGAGGAGGAATTAATTGCTGTTGGAGAAGTCACTTCAGAGAATTTGGAATTAAAATACC
>JAUBNY010000666.1:8482105-8494019 GCA_032275445.1 Crypturellus soui | reverse complement strand
TCTGATTGAGTTTGAGCAGCCAAGTACAGAAATATCCAAATTGCAGCTGTTGGGTACTTAGACTTCTATTTCATTTCAGGTTTGAAGGAGGGCAGAGTTCAAACAATATCCAACATGTTTTCTTGAGGAGTTCAGCACAGAACTCAGTTGTCATGGCAGAGCTGTTCCCATCCAGCTTTTGCATAATAGCTAAGTGATCTGAGCAGCTACTGGAGTTCAGTTACTTCCTCAGCTGTTTGTATTCTGTGTCTGAGAAAGCTTACACTCACCTTTAGGCTCTGAAAGATCTGAGCACTAATGTTTTCCAGTGCACTCTTTCAAAGTTAGTCTACGTGCATTTAGGAAGACAGAAATCTTCAAGTCTACAGAAAAGCAAGCAAAAGGATGCCTGATCCTGAAACTGTAACATGTAGGATATTCAAGCAGGGGTGGAAGAGGCTTGTCTTGGGTTTGGACCTGGAATTACTTCAGAGTTTTATTTCACAGTGCCAAGAAGATTGCAGATGCTAAAGAATCTTAAAGCCAATTCCTGTTTTTACCCTATTTGTGATTTCCTTTCCATCTAGTCTGGGAAAACTAGCCACACCCAATTTTCTGTAGCACTCTGCAAAAATAACAAAATACTTTGTCACCGATTTTCTAATGTTTGGCTGGAAACAGAAGCATATCTTCCTTAGGCAGAGTATAGTTATCAATAACACTAAATACAACTGCTAATAACATTAAATACAACTGCTAAGGTTTTTATCTGTAATAACAGACACGTCACTTGTACATTTTGCTACAGATACATTGTTAGGGAAAATTAAGGTGTGAGGCTAATGTGAATAATTATAGTAATAAGTAACTTCATAGAATAATAAAGTAAAACAGAATTCTGAAAAAAATCCACTTTTGTCTGAATTCCAGTGTGAATTATTTTAACAGGGATTTTTAATAGAAATGAAAAAGGAGAGAATAAAAACCAGTAATCTGAATTACTGAAATCAACAGAAACCAATTTACTTCAATTAAACACTTGAGGATCCTCTTAGTGCTTTAATTAAGAAAAAATTAGAAAGTTTTTTATTCACCTCGACAGGCATCTCTGCAAAATGGAAGGTCCCTTGTGCTCTTCTGAAGCCATTTAGTGCATATGTGAGCAGGGATTCTCAGAACTGTCTATAATGCATATAGTGCTTTCTGCTCTCAGTGGCTTTTTTCCCACTCTCTTTACGTCATTTGCCATTTGTGAGGGTTGCCAGGGTAATGACCAATCATCCCTGGAGAGATGCCTGCTAGTAAGGACAACATAGGCTTTCTCTTTCTTGGTGCTCTGCAGTACGCATTTGAGAGCTATTCCTGCAGCAGGATTGCAGAACTTTCATTTAGTTAGCAGGGAGAGAAAGTTTACAGAGTATGAAATAACAGCTTGCAGCTCTACTGAGGTAAGTGAGGACTTTTTTTTTTTTTGCTTTACATGTAACTGACCTTGAAATTAACAGTAGCGGAGGGGTTGTGAGTACTTTGAACAATGAAACCTTAGTAATGCTGTGTATACAACAGGTCAGGATTTTGTTCTCTTTGTAATTATGAATCCCACAACCTTTCCCGCTATTGCATTCACCAAATACATCCACTCATCCCCTAAATATTTTCGGAAGAATTAATTAAAAACAAAAAACCACAGTGTGTTGTAATGCAGATTACAGAATACTGACTGTGGTTGCCTCTAAGGCAACTGGGAATTTCTGAATAGTCTTCATTGTGCTGTGTGTGTACATTAGGCCTCATCGAGTAGAAAAACGAAAATCTGAAGTTAAGCCCTATCCTATAAGATGTTCAACTCCCAATGTCTTTAAATTCTGACTCTTAAAACTTGCAGGCTTGTTCAACAAAGAGTTGTAACTCTTTGCTCACCTGTGAGCCGTAAGAAAATAGAGCCTCTAGGCTGCAAAGCTGCAGGTTTTTTTCTGCACAAGATCCTGCCAGTAGGAGATGAAGGTATTATGTGCTTCACAGAATGGACACCAATTTTTGTTTATTTTTATTTGTTTATTTATTTTTGCATATGAGGCCACCCAAATACTACTTTTGGAAGTTCTCAATGACCTCAGAAGCTTCTCTGAAATATTTATATGTGATTGGGGTTATGAAACATATGGCTGAAGTTTTTGGAGTTTTTTTTAATTAAATACTTTGGAATTATTTTGGGTCAAGTGTGGTTTTTTTTGGTAAAGGGCCTGTCTTTGTATGCCACCTGCCTGGCAAAAAGCGGCAACCAAGAGGTTGTTTTATTGTTTTCTGTAGAATATCCAAGGTATCGATGCTTAAAATAGTAACTGTCTTACATTAAACAGTAAGTGGTAATTTTGGTATTTTGTGCCCACACAAATCTTCCATGTGCTTCACAACCTGGAAATATTACATGTTGTGATGGGTGTGACATATGTATGAATGAAAAGAGAGCACATCTATCTATTTCACTCTTGCTTTGTGCTTATTGCAAGTATATTCAGAGCAAATGTTTGCCTTACGTTTTTCCCCGAAGGAAATATACATTTAGAGCATCTCATTTAGTATGTTAAGCTCCAATTACCAGATTTTTACATGCTGCTGTGTGTGCAGATGTTAGCCATAGCTTTGCATTATCAGAGCAGCTGGAGCACAGCAGCGGGTGTGGATGTGTGAATAGGAGAAAGCAAAAATATTAAGAGTGACCAATTCAGCCTGAGAGGAAAATGGTCTTTTCATCAGGCTATAAGACAGTGCTTCTTCAGAAAGTAGCCCTGTTTCCTGTTTAAATTTTTTTTGTGTGTTTGACACCTGTGTTCTTGATGCTGCATTTAAGCAGTTTGAGGTAAGCATTATAGCTAAGTAGTTAGGTTAAATTGGAAAAATCAGCATGTCTGTAGAAAATTTAGCACTATCTGTATTCCTAGTTTATCTGCATTCCGTGACTCCATGATTTTTTTGCAATTTGGGAAACAAAACCAGAAAGGATCATTTTTTATTATTCTAGGTGTTATCTTACAAGAGTAAAATAGATGGCAGATAAGAAAAACATGCTAATTAGTAAAGTACTTTTTTAAATGAAGGATACAGAAATAAACTGCTTTTGGGGCAGTTAATGGGTAGGAAGCCCCAGGAAAAATGTGACTCGTCATTGTGTTTACCTTCCTCCTGCTATCCGCTGCTTCTGCTCTTCACCTTTGGTGTGCTCTTGGCTGAATTATGTAGAGAGAAGCATTTAGTTGGAGACAGAGGGCTGGAGAGAGAGATGGTGAAGAGAACAGAAGGGGTTAAAGCTGCAGTGAGAGTTTCTCCTAGTATTGAGTGCGTCTCAAAAGGTGTTCATGGCTCTGAGAAGCTGAATGATATAGGAGATGGGTAATTTGCCAGTGACAAGTGTGGGAAAGCAGGAGGCAAAGGGCTAAGGAGGCAAAGCCATAAGGGTGGGTGCAAACAAGTGTTTTTAGGAATTCTCTGCCCAGGAAGCCAGTGAACTAGGCAAGCGGTGAAGAGCTCCAGGAAGCAGAGAGATCCTGGAGCATCTTGGTAAAGCTGGTCTTTGGCATGGGAAGCACAGGAGGATAGGCTGGATAGAGACAGATGCTAAAGCTTGGGGTACGATAAAATTCAGTGCAAGAATGCTGCTTTTTTCTATGGAAACAGTAGAATTACTTGAGTAGCTGCTTCTGTTTAGCAGATTCTACCTACCACACAATATAAGCACTATTGAGCAATATCAGACTCTTTTAATACAGTGTATTTTGCTGAAAAATTTGGAGTGCTGAATTCTGGTCTTTTTTTTTTTTCCCTTCTACTTTTAAATACTGAGAAAAAAAAAAAAAGTGATGAAGAATAAATGGCACAAATTGCTCCATGGCTGAAAGGTCTGACTTCAGGTCAGGATGAAAGAATGTGGCACAGGCCAGAGAATGAGTACAAGAAGATCTGAAAACACTCAGTAACCCCAACTTCTGATTCCATGAAAAAACATAAGGAAGGAAGGAAGTGGAGGTGAATAACTGTTGAGTCAACAATAGTTTCTAAACATAGTGTACAACAATACAAATCATTATTAATAGCATTACTACTATCACTGCACTGGACAGCCCAGCTTAAGCTGCAGCCTTTGCTGTTAGAGGTTGAAACCCCTTGAGATTTGGTAAGTGATTTTTATCTGGTAGAAAGCATCTATCCATGACGTGGGATTTGCTTCTCCCCCTTTCCCCTCCTTTTTTTTGTCTATATGAACAGTGTCTCTATTAAAGACATATGGTGAGGTTTAAGTGGTGATTGTAATGATTAATGAGGCTGTGTAATGAAAAGTTTACTAGTTCATTTTTATCTAAGCAAAGCCAGGTGGTTCTGGATTTTGCTGTTGTTGGAATCTAAGATGGAATTGCATTACCTGGACTTGAATGTCTACTGTTCTGAATAAGCATAGCTCTGTTGCTTCTGGGAGCCTCCAAAATCTCTGATGTGCAAGCATAAAATATGTGTATTCGGGGCATTAGAGAAATAATATAATTCCATTACCTGAGTTAAAGAGGGACCCGAAAGCATAACGATAGCTGGAATAAAAATATCTGTTTTTAAATTGCCACTTACTAGCATTTCTGAAAAAAAAGGTGGTGGAAATGTGCCTTGTCATACAAAGTCGCAGTCCAGAAGCATGTTCTTATCTAGGTACAAGAACAACACACAGAAGGAAAGCTACTAATACTTGATCAGAAGTATGCAGTTAGGAAATTTTGAATTTGAGTGTATATTACAGTACTTTTCAACATTTCTTCTAAAGTGCATGCTAAGGGTTACTTTGAACAAGTAATTATAGAAAAAGTCTTGTGGTTTAAAACAGGAACAGTTGTCAGAGATAGACACTTTAAAACATTTTGCTGAAAGCTTCTAATTTGTAGTCTTAGACCTACTTTGAAATGATTTAACCTGAGTTTTGGTGCAGGTAAGTTCAGTTGTTCCCGAACTTTTTTTTTTACTGTGCGATGCCCATATGTAGACTGGGCATAAGTAATATTTACATTGGAGGTTCTGGACTTACCTATTCTCTCTGTATAGCGTTTCTAGTGCTTATGGTATTCAGGGCCTGATTCCTTAGATATGCAAAGTAATACAACATGTAGCCCTTGGAGATCCCCCCTTCATCTTGTTTTTCTAGTGCAGTTACAAGGTCAAGTTGAAATAATCTGTATGATTATGAGAGCCTGTTTGAAGAACTTTCCTGGAGAGCAACATCTGCTATCCGGTGATAACAGTGATTCAAAGGGGCTCTCAGGGAAGAGCATGCAGTCTGTCTAAGGGAATGAGCAGGATGACTCAGTAATTCACATTTGGAAAGAGAAACACTCGCCAGCCTTGCAAACGTGGTGCTGGAGCTTCATCACGTGCGTTCCTCGAGGCTCTTGCAAAGCTCCCCATGTGCCATGGACCACAGTCCTGTCCTGCCCAGAGGCAGGAGCCACCTGAGCCCAAGTGCAGGGCCAGGAGCAGAGCAGCTCCTCTTCCTGCTCCCGTTCCCCTGGATAGCACAGCCTTGTCTTTCACATGCTTGGGGATGAAACTGAGCAAGGGGTGAAACAGCTAGGGACAGTATCAATTGCTGTCATCCCAGAGACCTTGTATAAACTGTATTGTAACCCAATAGGACTGTTGAGTGGGCATCTTCCTTCAGTGTGCTGAGCATGCTTTCCTTTGTGGTGTTAAGCTTGGAGAGTAGTTGAGTTTAACTGAAACTAAAAAAAAAAAAACAGAACTAAATTTGGAGTTTTCCAGTCTTGCCCACTTTCACAGAACCTCCTATCTTGCAAACATTATCTCACACAAATAAACCTACTCAGAAGTGCCATAGAGCAGCATCATATGAAACGCTGTAGACCTGAAATACTGTACAGCTCAATTGATTGCATTTACTATTGACTTTGATGGGTGTTATATTCAATTAGAGATTGCAGACTTTAGATCACTGCCTTTGGCTTACATCACTGCAAATATCATTGATGGTTATAAAGCTTTCACGGATCTTTCAGGCTTTTAGGCCACAAATTGACTGCAATGTGGAACTCTTGCTTGGGGATGAGAGGAGCACTTATATCCATCTCATCTTTCATTTACTTATTCCTGACTCTTGCTGTGCTATTCCTTGGGGAGGGCTCGTGTTAAACCATGCAATTTAACAGGGGGGATGGGGAGGGAAAGAGAGATTGTCTTAACAGAGCGAGATTCAAGTTTCATTTTCTTTTTTTTAAAGTAAGGCTTCTTTTCTTGCCTAAAATGTAGAAATGAGTCCAGTTAATTTTATTTTCCCATAGAAAGATGAAATTAAGGTGCAGTGTATTTAGAATAAATATTGAGGAATAATGAACAGTTCCCTGTGAGCAACCAGGGATACACTTCTAGAAATTTTAAACCTACCTGCAGTGAAGCACCAGAACATATAAGAAAAAGAACTACCCTGCTTCAACAAGAGGAGATGCTGAACAACCTGACAGAACATTCACCTTTCTACCCTGCCTGTGCCATGGCGCTGCAAACACCGGCTTTAAAGCCAGCACCCACTTCCTCTACCAGAGTAGCACAGGCAGGTCTAGAGTAGCTCCTGCAGGGAATTCTGACCACGCAGCCTCCGATCCTAAAAGGAATATGGGTGGGACAGAAATCCTTGATGTTACTCTGTGCTAGCAGCAGGATGTGGTTACTACTCTCTTTCATTTAGTGCTTTGGGAAAAAGCAGTGAGTTAACATCTTCATGTATAGTATGTGAAAACTCTCATTTTAGGTTAGAAAGAAGTATAAAATACAATGCAATATCTAGAAATTATGTTAAAATGCATTTTAGATATAGGAACTATAGAAAGTGAATGAGAACAAAGGCAGTTAGTAGGGATGGGCATAAGTATTTTTAGGAAATGTATTGAGAAAAAAATGATCGCATTTTGAGTAATAAAATTTTACTATCTAAAATCTTCCCAGACACATCTGCAGGGAGAGTTAGGAAAAATCATTCATATTTTAGGTCTAAGTTGTAGATTTAAGTAATATATCTATGTACAGGGAAGTAGATAGATGTAGTGGCTAGTATGGTGACTATGTTTATTCAATTCTGTCTTCTTTGGTGAAGTGAAATTGAACTAAAAAAAAAGTAGTCTGTTCATACCAGGCAATTTTTTTGCTGCAGAGAGCACAATAAATGTTATCTGTCAGAGAAAGAAACAGGCCATTTAAATTCAAGCAGCGTAGCATCTTCAGGCAGAAGGCTATTTTTAACTTCACATGTAGCTTAATTTAGAAACTGAGCAGTTGAAGTCCTTTTTTTTCCCCTCTCTCCTATAACTGTAGATTTTTTTATAATGATTGTAGATACCCTGTGTGAAGATACTGAACAGAATAAAAATACTGTATCCTGAGCTTCAAGGTCATAAAAATACACTGCTAAACAAAGCAGCTTTATGACAGCATTGTCATACATATGTACACACAGAGATTAAATTAGATTGATGCACTATTTTGTAAGTGTAAGGGCCACTTTGGTAATTTGTCAGGATCTTGCATTTTTTTTTTAACATATATTTATGCAAGATCTTACCGAGATCACTATTATTTTTTATAGAAATTACTGTAAAGGCATATAGTCCTGCACAGCACATGATAAAGACAGAATAAATTTCAGTGGTTTCTAAGGGAGAAATAAATAAATATGAGAAAACTGTCACTGATTCCCTGCATTGGTTTTTCTGATCCAGCTTCTTGATATTTGGCTTTGTTAGTAAGTTAATCACAAGAACTGAGAACCTCATCTCCTTACAGAAGATATTCAGACCTAAGAATTGCAGATTTCACTCTATTAGCTGATTACAGGCTTTTTAATGTATTTAGATTTAGAATATGAAAAAAAATGCTCACAAATGGAATTAGTTCCAAGATGGCTTGTTGCAGACAGTCTTCTTGCATAATTGCCTGCTCTGTGTCACTCAACAGGCATCTATTGAATTTCAATAGTATTTCAGCATAAAACTTGATTCTAGCTGGATTTTATATTTCACCTGTTCAAGCTCAACCAAAAAGGATCCTGAAAGCTATTGTAGTTGCATAACAATAACGAAAAGCAGAGAGAGACATGTGCCATTGCGACAGAAATAATTGGGTTATTAATAAGGAAAATGTGACATGGGAGCTCAGCTCTATTTCTGAGCACAGTGACACCTTCACCATTAACTCTTAAACGCCCTCCGGCACACACAACTTTTTTAGTCTCTGAAATTTTGATTGTTCAATGGTTGTTCAAATACAGGAAGGGGAACTTTTCCCCCTGCTACCTGAAATCCTGTATTTATGAAATGAAAGCGTCTACTGCCATTTATTCCTTAACTTCTGACAGCTAAAATTAGAGGCTTTCATTCCATTGTTTTTATACACAGAGAAGCATGATGTAACGTAGTAAGAACATTATAAAACAAGTTAGAAATTAAGAGTTATACTCCTTTATGTTTAACGGAGGTTAAACAATATTTTCTAGAGCTAAATTCCTGAATTGACAATTTTTGGTGAGAGTTCTTCCATCTTTCACCAAAGCATTTGTTTTGGAGAAATGCTCTTTTCTCTGACCATCTTCTACTTGGAGACTACTAAAGGATTTCCCTAATTCTCTACCGGACAGATTAACCAGAATTAGTTTAGCCTCTGGGAGGTGTTTTAATCATGCTATCAGGCTAGGAAGTTCCGACTCTAAAGTACAGTTTAGTTGGGGAATTTTAATATAGAGCCCTTTCTAAAAATAGGATATTCATTATTATAAAGCAGCACTGATATTTGTTGAAATGTTTGAACTTCATAGAGAGAACGTGTTTTTTTTCTCATCAAAGGCTTGATCTGAAGCTTATAGTAAAAGAAACACTCAGCACTCATTATCCTTTCTTGTTTTAGCTATGTTGGTAGGCTGTCAGGAGGCAGGCTTCAGTTTGCCTATTAAAAAGAGGTTTAAAAAAAGATTAAAAGCCATCCAAGAGGAGCAGTGGAGTTGTCAAGAAAGAGCTGCAAGCTTACTGAATCGAGGGTAACATTTTTATTCTTAAAGCAACACAGGATACACTTTAAACGATTTGCTGAATGACTGTATAAAATCTAGTCAGCCTTAAATGATAAATGTCCATTTGTGTTTGCTTTGCTTTCGTTTGGTTTGTAGTAAAGGGGGAAACAAATGTTTTGAGGGCAAACAGGCAAACAGGAATTCTGCCTTTGGAACTTCTCGCTCCTCATAGCTGATTCCAGCTGTGGAGAAAAATGGTGACATGCAAAGAGGCTTAGGTAAAGCTAGACTTTGAGATACAATCTTGAATCAAAGCTAGGGGTTCTGAAGAACAGCATTGAGATGCTCTGAATTGTTTTTTAGGTTTCTGCCATTTTAGGTCAAACTCCTCTAAATGAGATGATAATTATAGTCACATGTGAGACTGAACTAAAATACTGACTTTTTTTTTGCTTTGCCTCCAACATAATGATAATAATTAGTTTTTAGTTAATACTTTTCATCCATAGATCTCAAAGTGTTTTATAATGAAGGTCAGTATGATGACCCTATTTTACAGAAATGGAAGCATGGAAAAGTGAAGCAAATGCCTAAGATCAACCAGCTGACTGGTGATAGAAGCAGTAAGTGACCCAAATCCTGTAACCCACGTCTAGTTCTCATGTTCTCCCACCCTAGCAAACCAAAGCAGCACTTATATTTTCATTTGTGCATCTGAAACTAGCTTCATCCTATCTTGGACTTTAATTGCTGATAGTGTTTCAGATGGTGATGATATTAAACTCCAGACACAAATAAAATAAGTATTTATACACACATACTTGGACTCAAATTTTCTCATCTTCTGATTTCCTACAAAATTCTTACCTAAATGTTCAGACAGATTCTTCTCATAGAATTATTAGTAATCACAGCAAGCTGAGCTTCAGCTACCACCCTGCTAAGAAGGACAAAAATTCCTATGAAGTAGGATGGCTGGATAGACTGTCGCCAGGGTTTCCTTACCAGCCTGCTAGGACCTGCTTAGTCCCTGTGCACATTCTACACTTTGTCGTCAGAGGAACCAAGATTTGCATGTTCTTGAATGTGTAGTATTGTGCTGCACGTTGTCTTGACATTTTCATAAATCCTCAGCATGGATTCCACACCTCTTCCTTGTATTCTGCCTGCTGGGAATGTTTTCTATAGCCATTTGCCTCTCTTTGACCTCCCTGAGAGATGCTGACATTTGCTCTGTGACAAAGCAAGCCTGGTTCCCTCTGCTTTATCCTTTTCTCCTCTGGGTCCTTTTTCTCCTCTAGCTGCTATGTCTGGGTTACTGGTGAATCATGGCTTTATGAGCCTTGCTAGTGATCCATACTGTAACGTGCAGCCTGATCTGAACCCATACATCCAGTTAGGGCTCAGAGAGAGGAGACCCAAGATAGTGGAGCCTCCTGACCTTTTTCTTTGTGTCTGAGCCCAAAACAGTGGTCACACTCATGGCCTCCACTCATCTGCCCTTTTATACTGCCTGTGTTACTGCTTTTGCTGGCAGGGAATCACGTGCTTAAAATACTGGATTTTCCATAAGAATTTTATTACAATTTTTATGCTTAAAGATTTCAAGAAGTTTAAACCATAAGCCTTGTAAGTCCATGTTACTTGTGGCACTTTGTAGCCCAGTGAAGAAAAAGCATCACTGCTTTCCATGCCCTTGAGTCACCGGAGGGCACCCAGTAGACCGGGGCTTTTATAAAACTGTCTTCTCAGAAATGGGAAATTGATTTTATCAATGTGTGACACATTACAAGAAGTAAATGAATTGATATCCAGGTGAAATATGAGAGATTTTAACAGTCATGCTATGTATCTGATTAATTACAAAAATACAAAATGTTAGGCCTGTGTAGGGATTTTCAGACATTAATATGCAAGAAGTTCATAAACATACATAGCCATCATTATCCCAGACTATAGGTGACAGGGGTGTTGTTTTTCATCTTGGAGAAGATGGCCATAGGTGAAGCAGTGAGAGCAGTAAGATTTAAGAGCAGATGCTCACTGGAGGATATCACAAATTGAGATGCTCTTTAGACATGCAAAAAAAACAAAAGTATCATAGCAGGAAAGAGTGTGGTTAAACCAGTAAGTGCTGATAAGATCTGCTACATTTAACTTCAGCAAAATTTATGAAAGTTGCAGAATTAGGGTGCAGAAAGGTGGGGAAAGATGAGTAAGGCTTCATCTCTGGCTTCTGACCACCTCCCTGACTGTTTAACCTTATCCATCCAACGTGGTGCCTTTATGAGGAAGACAATTTTCCTGGACTGCTGAGAGATTAACTGCACCTAAAGTCCTTTCAGAAAGTAATTCAGAATCCGCAAGTCTGGTTTCTGCTCTGAATCACTTCTAGCGGAGCCTGAGGCTCTTCACTGACTCTATAGGATACTTTGTTAAATTAACTGCCTGCCTTGAGCTCCTGAACTAGGTATTAAATTTAGGCAGTGTAAAAACCTAGTGTCTGTAGCGTCACTGCAAAGGCAACCTCATAGGCAGGACCACAAATCTGATATTGGCAATGTTCTTTTCCTCCTGTGCCATCACCATAGGAAAATTACATTTTCCCCTCAAATTTCCCTGTCTGGTCTCGATATGACATTTAGATCCCACGTGTGGAAGCTGAATGGTTTGTCTGAAACAGAGAGAATAAAAAATAGAAAACCCAGTTGTACCTTAGTCCTGAACACTTGCAACAGAATCTGAAGTGGGATAGATTCAGGGATTCTTCTTCTGTGTTCCTTCCCAGAGATGGAAGATTATTCTTGTATTTGGGTTTGGCTTCTGTAATGGGTTCTGGCAACACAACAAATTATAGTTTGGTTGAACAGGATCTATGAAAACCAGAGC
>JAUBNY010000666.1:8470636-8482005 GCA_032275445.1 Crypturellus soui | reverse complement strand
GACAGACTCATTGCTTATATCACTGTAAGATCAATATTAGATTTAAGAAATATGGGAGGGGGTCTGAGGAAGACAATGTGTGCTGAATGCCGCAGAACTGAGCTGAAAGCCAGTTGCTAGACTAACTCTCTAGCATGACCTAGTGAAAGTCTAGTTCCCGGTGATGCTCGTGTTGCAAAGCAGAAAGTATATGTTAAGGAACATTTTCACTATAGTAGAATATATAGGGCAAGATGTGTTCAATGGACCTACAAAATTTATAAAAACTGCGCAAAGTGGTAGCAAAGGCAGCTAAAGGGAAATGTGTTTAAAATTCAAGCAAGTAGACTTTAACTTCCAAATATAAATCTTGTAATAAATGACTTTGGAAAGTTATACATAGAGACACAAAATATTCTCAACCCTGTGGTTGAGAAATGTCACCAATTCAATGGAAAAATATGCTAACGCTGTTCGTGTATGCAGACTTGCGGAGAGAAGATTTCTCTCTGTGATGCTGATTCATGAACAATAATTTAATCCAGGCCTTCGCAATGCATGCAACCTGTATCTGCGTCCGTGCAAAATTCTTCTAATGCCAAGCAAAATGCATACACACATACAGCTATTAATTACACCTTTGTTGAGTTTTACTGTTGTTACCAGTGTCATTGCACTTACATTTTGACTGTAAGTGACCACAGTTATAAGCACGCTTTTCTCCAGGCAGAACGGGCAGTGAGCAGTGTGTTCCCAGCTCCCTGCTCCTGTGTCATCCCCTCCTTTCTGCTGCCAGCAATTCCCCCGAGCTCGTCTGATGTGGGTGCTCCTACACGGGCGTCTCGCGACCGGCCTTTCAGCAGCGCTTCAGCGACCCTTTAAAAGTCTCTCTTTGACGTCAGCTCAGCTTCGGGGAGGGTTTGGTGTTTTTCATGTGACTGATAACAGGAGGTTTCCTGGTGGCAGCCTTTCAAAGGAGTGGGTAAGGGAAGCACAGCATGATTCTGCAGGGGACATCATCTTTGATAGTTGAAAGGGACCTTTTCATCTTGGGTTTGGAGAGATTATGTGCCCAAGATACTAAGGAGATTTGTAACATTCCTGTTTACATTTTTGCCTCGGGAGATTGCAGTTGGGAGCTAAGAATGAACAAAATTCAAGAGAAATCTCAAGTGCTTAATTGCTTCCAGAGAAAAAAATATTTCACATGAATTTCTGCCATTTGTGAGATGCCAGGTCCTCAACGTGTCAAGTGCATTTAGGGAAAAAAATGAAAACTTAATAAGGGAGTATTCCTGAATGAAAATATGATGCAAAGAATTTCTTCAGCAATTGTATACCTATCTAGGTCATTATATTAATACTTGTCATTTACATAAGTTTACAATAAGCACGTTTAACAAAAATTGCCACTTGCATGCATATGCAAAACAAGCTTTATTTTGCTTTATCTAAAAATCATATTGTGTACAGAATAAGAAGGAAATGGGTCACCTCACATGGAGGCTGGGGCAGAGATTTACAGTTTACTAAGTAAACTATATATATCTCACCATATATTGAATTAATGTTTTGCATCTGCTATCAGTTTAGTCAATGAGAATAGTGATAATTTTATCATATAAATTAAAATTATGATACATTGAAAATTAAAGTTGCTGGGATAGAAGCAAATGTTACTTTTCTGGAAAGACAAACTAGGTCATCCAGATGATTTCCAGAATTAAGTAACATAATAATGTGGATTTGTAGTGAGTCTGGGGATTTTGTGTAATTTTAAGTTAATCTATAAACGGAGGGTTTATTACCTGGAAATAATGGAAGGAAACTAATCTGGGCACATTTGTAGATATGAGTTTGCTTGGACAAGGTAATGTAGGTCTGGAAAGAAAGACAGTGACATGCTGGGAGGTGACAACTTCTTAACAGAGAGAAGAGATATTGGTTCTGTCTTACAGGGGCCACTAACTTCCTTCAAGTGCTCTATAGTTCTGTTTAGGTCTATTTAGTTGAGTGAACATAAACTGCTGGAGGCGCAAAGAAGAGCTGCTGGGATGAGTAAAGAAATGGAGCTCCATGTTTGGAAAGGAAATCAGAAATACTTCATCTGCCCTAGCGAAGAGGGGTTGCTGGGGAGATGAATCTCTAAACATACTGGGACACCTGGATAAGCTCAGTTTCCTTGTTCACCCCTACCCTCTCTGCAGAGATCCCTAACAAAGCAGCCCGGTGCTGCCAGCTGCTCCAGCATGTTTCCTGTGCGACGTGGGCGCTTGTCCGACGCAAATTCCAGGGGAATTGTCCCTCTCTCCAGCTCCTACCAGACTTGCCCCGTCTTGGTGTCTTGCGTGGGGCTCTGGTGCCGCACGAGGAGCCGGCTCCCGCCGTGCCGGGCACCGCTGGCTGCCGGAGCCGTTGGAGAGCTCCGCAAGTGCGAAGAGCTGACATCACACTCCCCGGGGTGGCAGTTATTAGCTGCTAAAAATAGTTCCAGGCAAACACAGAATAGAAAAATCAAATGTCTGCTCAAACGAGGAATGAATGGGAAGGTGAAGCGATACCGCTCATCTGATGGGCTTTTTATTTAAACCTAAAGGCGCCGACATTGGAGTGCGGTCCTGGTGAATGTCGTAGACAGTGGCTTAGGACTTGCAAGGTGGGAGAGCCCATAGGGACAAGTCCATCCCCGGTGCAATTCCAGAACTGTAATGGTAAGTGAGCTTTCTGTGTTTATTCCCCACGGGTGGGTTATCCGAGCCAAGTAATCCGTGTTATGCTGTTCTTAATGAGAAGTGTAGCTAGGGGATTCATAGCACGGGAATGTCGTCACTGTTACTGCCAGTCTAATCGTAACTGTGTGCAAAAATAAAGCAGAAAGCAATATTCATATTATAAAAGGAAGTGTTCATAGCTTAAGAAGTAACATAGGGTATAAACTACAAGCAGTCTTAGGTGGTGCCTGGAGTTTCCAAGTGCAGGAAAATACCCTCTTCAGTACGTGCATAAAAATACCCTGTTCAGTGTGTGTTCTGGGGCTATTCAGTGCAAGATCATTTGCAGACTGTGCCACTGCCTGTGACATTTAGGTCTCGATTATAGATCAATGAGATAATAGGTTAGAATTGAAGACAGATATCACATTTTCTCAGTTTAACATAATCCCAGTTTTGTAATGGAGACTTCTGCATAGGGTTTCTAGCACCAGCAAGGTGTTTCAGGGAAAATAACATTTACGCTGTTACAAATTAAAACCACCCAATGGAAAAGTATGTATAAGAAGAGAAGCAATAACATGGAATAATAACATGGAAGTTGAGATTAAAGAGGGACAGGGTGCCTCACAGCCTTTGAAAGTCCTGTTCTGGAGTTTTAATACTAACTAGGTCATGATTCCTAGATTTATCTGTGCTGTTAGAGATGTTTCTAACCTGAGCTGCTCATCACAGCTCTTTTTGCTCTTCTTGACTTACTGTCTAAGGGCAGGAAGGCTTAGAAATACAAAGCTGTGACTCTTCCAGGCAAACAGCAAAGATTCTCATCCAGGGTGGCTACATTAACCCATGGACCTGTGACTTCTTTGGCCAAAGTATCACGGTTTTCTCAGTCTTGTTTGGAATCACCTCCCAGGCACATATCAGCCTCCACCTGTAAGCAGCACTGGTCGCTTGGTCAAGAGCAACCTGCTCGCAGTCCAACCTCTGCACCCGGGTGTCCAGGCTACCTGGGCGCTGGCTGCAGTCGCAGGTCTGGCATGGGGTGCCTGATGGATGCGGGATATCGGAGTGCGTGCTAAAGAGGCAGCAGATCCATTACAGCCCTTAGCCATTTTGCAAGATCCAATTACATGAACTTTGTGAAGTAGAGAGGAGTTTGATTTTACCCTGTGCTCATCCTGTAAATGACGATGTCTCGGCAAGATATTCCCATCCTATCCTCATTTCCTTGTGCTGATTCATCTGGGTTGGAGATTGTTTCAAGCCAGGATTTTGATTCCGATAATATTTTTGTAAATCCATTCAGTAATTGTCATTAGGTAAAAATGAAGAACGCCTGAGTTGTTGCTTGCTTGATGTAACATGTAAAGTAGAAACATGATCTCTGTTAGGGATCAGAAGGCAGGGGGCCAACATTTGAATTACCAAGTGAAATTACATTGTCTCTGCTATATAGAAATTCAGACCATGATCATGATAGTCCCCTTTGTCCTTTAAAAATGAGAATTTATGACTCAAAATGCTACTTCTCTGTCAGCCACAAATTCTTTACCATTATGCTGTATCTTATTTTTAATGGCATAGTATCCTATTCCTTTTAACTGCAAGCGTAGTGTTCTGAATGCAAACTGTTACACAGTCATTTACTGAGTCTGCAAGCAGAGGAAAAATATGGAACAAATTACATATTCAGTGGTGGTGGTTAGAGGTGTAAAATAAAATAATAATAATAATAGTAGTAATAATAATAACAACCAAACTTATTGAAGAATTTTTTCCCTGCATGAGTTATGAAGGGTTTTTTGTTTGTTTGTTTGTTTTGTTTTGTTTTTTTTAAGGGGGCTACTGTAGGTGACTACTTAAAACTGCCTGAAAGAGTAAGGTTGGAATGAAAATGACTATAAGAACTAGAAGTACAGGGAAGTTTTTGCAACATAAAATATATATTCTGAGCAGGTGGCTGACTGCTTGTTTAGAATGATTTCCTGTTGCACTGAATTATCCTTGCTGGGTTTCCCAGAAGGCTGAATGTTGCTGTCTCCTGCAGACAATGCAGCAACGCCCTTATTTTCTGCCAGCAAAAGATTTTTCCATTCCCAAGCTCTTTCAGTATTCCAGAGCGACTCACCTCTCTAGCATGCATTTTTCTGCATCTACAGTGATTTTAGTCACAAAAGATTATTCTCACTTGCTCTGGGGGACACTGTCAGGGTGAAGGCAGAAAACCTGAGATCTGCTCGCAGACTTCTTGCCTGACTGCTTAACGCTTTCCCCAGCACCTTTCATAGCCTTGATACTGTTAATCATATCAGTAGAAGAAATCTACCTGGATCTTAGACCTGAGTTTAGCTGCATTCGACCCTTGTGCTATGTTTTCTATGTGTGCATGGTTCTGATACTGTATCTATGGAAAGTTACTTGAGTTTGTATAGAGGCAATGTAAAAAACTGAACTAAAACTAAGTGGTTTTTTTTTTTTTTGGACAAGATCTGAGAATGGAAGGCCTAAATAATCTAAAAATTTAAAACAAGAGTATTTGTAAAATTCGTGTGGGAGTTCATATTCATTGGTTTTGCATATCTAAAGCTAAACCATGCTAAACTGATGGACAATTCATACTGGAAATGAGGCACGTGCATGTATTAGTGTGGGACATTAATTATTAGAATATCTAGACAAGAAACAGGAGATGTTTCTTATAAACAGTAAACAGAGGACTTGTCTGCAGGAGACCACACAGGTCACGTATTACGAATTAAGTAGCTTGACCAGGTAATGTTAATAGTTCCAGTAAAGGTTAATAGTTCCAATGGTTAATGGTTAATAGTTCCAGTGTAGGAAGTGCTTAGTGAATATGGTTGATTGTGTTGCTATAAAATGTCAGACTAAAAGATGAGCTCTGTCTCTCTGGAAGATACATTGATCTGTAGCTTTGTCCTCTCTGCACAGCAGACAGGGAACAGGAGAGGGTTTCATTCTGCTGCAGAACAAGCTGTTAATGGTACCATCTCACCAGCAGTTTTCACACGATTAGATAGTTAATAGTGTCAAATCTTGGCTCATCTCTGGGATTACTTGCCATAAAATTTCTGACATCAGAAGAAGGACATGCACATTAAAACAGAATTGGAAGATTGTCTAATTTGTAAGTCTGTGAGCCAGAGTCCTTTTCCACAGAAGTAGTTTTGTCAGCAGCACTGTTTGTGTGAATTAAAGCTGCAAATTGAATCTAGTCCTTCATGCTGATCCCAACTTTTATGTAGGACATAAATTGAATACATTACTTTTTCTAACACGCCAGGCTGACGTTTTCTGAGGCAGATACCAAAGCTGAAGTTAACGGGAGCAGGCAGCTCTTTCTAGCCTGGGCTGTCAGGCCACTGAAAATTTCAGGTGCCTAAATATAAATGTAGTATAGATGTCCACATTTGAAAAAATGTCTTAAAAATATATCTGAAGATATATATTATTCTGACAAGATGCTGGAATCAGCAGTTGCTGCTGACTCTGTGCCAGCCCAGCAAGGGAGTCTTATGATATATTTCAAGAAACATGTAAGTTCAGGGTCCTGAAACTGTGTCCGTAACCACCCGCCTTACAGGAAAAACTTGAGCTTTTTTTTTTAAAAACGTTAACTTTGCACTCTTCTGCCTTCCTTCCTCTCTAAGCTTCCTTTTTGTGAAGATGAAACCTAATGATGCAGGGTTTGCCTACAGGCACCGTCTTTTCTTGTGAATACAGGGAATGCTGAAGAACAAATAAACTTTTTAAGTTGCTGATCCTGCACGTTTGCAAATTCATTGGGAGATTTGACTCACGTGTAGGGACAGAAGAATCCAGCTCCTTGGGAATAAATGTCAAAGAATATGAAAAGAAAAGCCTTAGTAGGCATGGGGACCATAAGAACAAACAGTGCTTCCAAACTGCAGTAGTGAAAACTACTGGGAAATGTGGAATAGTCTGACAGCAGCAACAAGAATGATGGTTCTGAGTCAGGCACTGAATCAGAAAAAAAGGGAGGAAGAAAAAAAAAAGAAAAGAGACTAGATCCAACTGAATTAAAGCTACTTATATTCCTGGAAATGAATTATTTCCTCTTTATCAGAAAGGAAAGAGAGAGGGAGGTTAAGAATGTAATTATAGGTTGCAGCAAGAATTATATGACCATTTCTGTCTGCCAGGCTTGTATGGTGGGTACTAACCAAAATCTTGACACAATGACTGACTTTTTGCAGTGAGTGTCACTTGTGTTGCTCGCAGGGACTATTTACATTTCAGTACTTCCTCTTGGTGCTTGCTTTTAGTTTATGTTCTCAGCAGGCTTTTAGAGGAAGCTCGGGGTGCTTCTTTCTGCCCGGAGTAAACAGAAAGCACAGTACTGTCTTCTGTACATAAACTCTTTCCTTCCTTGTGAGTTTACTAACAGTACAGGGAAACACAGTGGTCATGGAGCAGCACTTTGTAGAGTGATGGCTCAAAATTGCTGCTGAGGAGCTTGATTCTTCGCACTGTCAATGAGTTCAAGGGTATCAGTTAAATAATTTACAATTTATGTTGTGAAGGCCTTCAGTGAAGCCTATAGACCCTCTACTCCCTTTAGGCAGAGTATTTTCATGCCATTAACCGGTGCTAGATGCCGACTGGCTGGAGGCTCTATCTGCTTGCAACGCACACTGACATTTTGCCCGTCATATGTCAGGAGGGAACATCCTCCCAGTGACAGGAACAATATGACCATAAAAGATGAAGAACAGTAACTGCATTATGGCTTCCAGAAGATGGATAAAAGTTAGAAGAAATATATTTTTGGGAACAGTACTTCAGGGGGTTGCTCATCAGTTGCACAACACTGCTAAATTTGTTTCCTACTGTTTACAAATGGAATTAAGTCAAGGTTGGAAACCAGAAAATTGTATTCATATGCTTTTTAGATCAATGATGACAGGCATATCATAAAAGCTAAAAATGAGATCAGCTGCAATTATTCTATAAAGAACCTAATCAACCAATGTGAATTTGACAACCAAGACTGCAAATAGTTAACTCGATTCTGTCCTGTGCACTTAAGAAGGCCTTTTTGCAGTGATTCTGCTGATGGATGAAATTTGGCTGGAAATAATTATGTTAAGATTCAGTTGTTCATAAAACTCTGTCATTTAATAATAAAAATCCATTTGCTTATGAATGCATTTAGGTCGCTGCACTCAACACAACTAGACTCCTGTCCTCCAGTCATGGAAGACGCTCTCTGCCATTCTTTATTGGCTGAAAAGTAGAAAGGGATGAGGCAAATTCCTGCAGATTTTTTTCTGGCTCTTCTGTTGTGCTGCCCTGAAGTAGATGAGAAGCTGCTTTATCACCCAGACCACTGCTCTAAATTAATTAGGACTTAATTCCAAATACATCCCCCGCTGCCACCCATGTTACATGGGCTTCTAAGCAAGATTATCCCTCAGCCTCGTCCAAAGTTAGTGTTTATTTCCATTTCCCTTGAGGGAAGGGTTAAAAATGTTCTGTTATGGCACAAGGGCTGCCCAATAAACAGCTAGAAAAAGCAGTGTGTGAATGAGCATGGCCAGCTGGAGCTCAGCCTGTGCGACTGCGATGAGAGATTCCCGAACCAAAACGGAGCAGCTGAAGCCACCACCGCCACTGCAGGAACCGTCCCCTGGGGAAGCGCTTGCTCGAGGAGCCCAGGACAGCCCGACCCAAAACCAGGCTGCCAAGTCCAAGAGGAAGCAAGGTGAATGAGAACGGAAGAAAAACGGAAAAAAGGGGAGAAGGAAATAACCTTCATTATGGAGCAGACTGCAGTGCATTGTACCAGTGTTTTGAAGTACATCTTGTCTTAGGCCCCGACTCTCCTTATGCCAGTTTGATGTGCAGGGATGCAAGTAAAAAAAGCATCAATCACTCGCTTGTCTGTCTGTACAGCAAAACATTTATGTCGGCTGGTTGCTTTTTAGCACAATAGTGAGCCAACAATGCTAAAGTATCATTTGTTTTGCTGTGTTGAGGGAAGCAGCTATCACTGCAGCCACGTCACTAAATCACATTACAATCCTTGGTCTAATGACATTTGTATAGATCTCCAGCTCTCTCCTATTTGTCACTAATCAGAGTAGTCTGAACATAATCATGCAGGGACATTATCCCATTTGATGTTCTTTCCCTCTGCCTCAGCTAATGATTTCTACAAGGCACATGCAAGCCAGCGTATTCTGACTTTTCCGACTGTTTTTGCTGCATTTATTTTTCATTCTTTTTAACAGAAATAATTGAGGGATCAATGAGGTTATTGTGCCAGGTCTGTTGCTCAACTCCCCAACTTCTGTTGTGGTGGGATCTTGCTGGGAAGCTGAAGAAATCCACAGAACAGGCAAATCTCTTCTCATCTTTGCTGTCAGAGGCCTGTCCTGCCAGAACAACAGGAAGAAGTGAACAGGATTTAGTCTGCAAAGTTTAAATATCTTTTACTACCATATGCCTCATCTCAGTGAAGATAATGGGGTTCGTATTAGCACTAGCAGGTGCTCTTGTTCTTTTTGTTTTAGCAATAGAAGAAATTAGGTAAATTCTGTTCCTTGTCGAATGTGCTTAAAATTGCAATACATTTCATGAAGCGGGATAAATAACTTAGGATTTTAATCAATATATTTGGAAGCAGAATTTGACCTAGTATCTCTAAGTAGATATATGTATTTTTAAGATACCAAATGATATGCTGATAATTTAAACGATTCTAGGTCATAAATATTTTGTTGTATTGATTGTGAAAATGTTATTAAGACTTGTAAATACAATGTTTGCTTGCTAAAATAAAAAGATCAGAAGCTCAGTCATTTAGTGCTTCATACAGTAATCATCAGGAAAAACAACTTTTTTTCTTCTTTTTTAATGTAGCTGTCAAATTGTCAGGTTGCAAAAGAAAATCATTCCCAGCCCTGCAGTATTTATGAAGGATTAAGTTGATCCATTTCCTCAGACCATCAAAGAGGGGGACATAATCTGTTGAATTCCCATCACCTTTTTCCTATTACGCACGCAGCCGGTAGAGTCCGGACCGCAGGTAACTGCCTCACAGTAACCTTGTGAGCTGCTGCTCATCCCAAGGTGGCACCGAACATCAAACAGCAGAGACTTCAGTAAAAATCTTTTTGAGAAATGCTTCAGGTTTGTTAAAACCACTTTGACAGAAGTTACAATTCCGTGTGAGTGCAGAAAGCAGTCGATTCTGGCACTTTTCATGCGAATGATTCCAAGGGGATTTGATGTAAGCAAATGCCTCTGAAAATTGGCTGTGGATGCACTGCTAGGATTATTTAGAAATCTCTTCTGCACTAAGATATCTGTGTGTGTGCTGTGGTTTGGACAACACAGTTCGCTCTGTCGCTGCCTGTCAGTCAGCCTCTACCAGCGTCAACCTCCTCCTTTGGAGTCACGGAAACCTTGTTTTCCTGCATGCTCGTTGATGTGCTTGCGGGGTGCTGCTGCTCTGCTGCTTGACGATCAGTATGGGCTAAGGAAAGGAGAAGACAGGAAGCAACAAAACTCCTCAGTTTCTGAGTTCTCCGTCCAGATGTCTTTGAATCAGCAGCTCTGGGTCCTTCCCAGCACTTGAAGGAACGCCAGTTCAGCGCAGTGAGTGGATAAGGTGTGTGTGGGGGCGACTGCTTCTCTGGCAGTTGTGAGCAGCTTTATTTTAAAAAAATGCTTTTTTTTTTTTTGCCAAAATCACAGAGCTCTGAATGGTTCAGAGGACCCAGTAATGGTTTAGGGGGTGCTTTCCTGTCCATGGCCTGTTGCCCAGTACAAGTCAACCCAGGTCATTAGTGACCTGACGCTGTTACCGCATTAACACAGCCTGAAGGACGACGCAAATTGTGCCTGAGTGGAGCTCCCAGCAGAAAAAGCCCCACAGAGACCAGCGTTGTGGTTGTCCCCAGTGACACTATCGTGAGGGAGGAGGGCCAGACCCTTGCGGGGTTTCAACATCTTCCCCGTGCCGCACAGGGAGCCCGGCCGCCTGCAAGGCCCCCAGCCGAAGCGACACGCAGTGAAGAGAGGCGAGTGGGATGAGCAGGAGTAGAGGCCACGTTGGCTACGAAACACTTGTGGTAAAGGATACACCGGAGAGCAAGAACAGCTTCACTCAGAGTTTTGGACTGAAGCCTTATGAGGCAAATCGTTGCTTCTTTACTGTATTCTCTTATTTTATAATGCTTTTACTCTTTGTTTTGGCATTTTGCTTATCTGGAGCCTCATACCAGTCATTTTCCCTTTGCTTCTATTGAATTTCACTCTTTGGTTTGCTTGTCTCTCCCGTGATCTCTGGAGCTCATGGGCTGCTCAATCTATGCAACAGCGTAAAGGGGCTTCGGGAAGGAAGGTGGGCAGGCGGGGGGAGTTCTCCTCTTGGCTCTGCCTCTGGCTCCTGATGCCTCTCCATGTCTTACTTTCCCTTGTAACTGAAGAATAGTTTACAAGATTTGACTAAAAAGACTTGAGAATCTACTAGGAATAGTTCCTAAGGAAAAACACAATTTAAAGAGGGTGCATTTATGCTTAAAGTGTATATGGGTTGTTTAAACCCAATACCCTCTACTCACTGTTTGCTTTTCCTGAATCAGGCCTAAATGTTGAGTCATCACTGATGCACACACATCCAGGCTGCTA
>JAUBNY010000666.1:8437210-8463790 GCA_032275445.1 Crypturellus soui | reverse complement strand
AAGGAAAAACTTGGCATTCCCAACGTCATTAGAAAACATTGCAAGAATTTTTTTTGACTATGAACTGTGTAGAGTTGTTTTCTAGAATATTATGTGACTCTTAAAAATGTCACAAATTCATGAATGTAAAATTGTGAAGGTAAAATGAGAAATAAAACAGATATATGCAGAGTATTTTAAATTTGTCTTGGTTACTGTCTTCTCTACTGAAATCATAAGATTGTGTTGCTAATGACAGGGTCATTGGATTTATTGTTTCTAATCTCAGGAATCACTTTGAGTTTCATCAGAGTAGTAAGAAATCCAAAATCTCTGAGCTTGATGTGTGACCATGGAACATAAATACTTTGAGGGACAATGATGATGCAGACATTTGGGTTTTATTTATTACTGTCTGAGAATATCAGTTCACAGATTAATGCAGTTGAGTGTCTAGAACTTGTGTTTTTTTTCACAGAGCATGCATAATATTATTGGTAATAAATTTTTTCTAACTGCCACCAGTTTTATCTGTCCTCTAATTGGTCACAGACCTGTCACCTCATCTAAAATATGTAATTAAATTTAGTTCTTATTGTTAGGTTTGTGTGAAATGTCTGTATTTTGCAACCTAGTGTTTTGTAATAGAATTTATGTGGAAGATGCTAAACAGCCAAACCAAATGATCATTAAAAAAAACATGAATGTTTGCTGTTCCCTTAAGGTTGTGGTGTGATATCTGATAGTAGAGCAGAGAACTTCAGAGGGCTTTCCGGATAACGTGAAGCAGTGGTATACAAAGCAATTTGAATTAAATTAACACGCTTGCATATATAGATATATTCACTGTTTGGGATTGTGTAAATGTGTGTAAACAGTGAAGCAGCTCCATCTTTGCAGAGTGCCTGAAAGAAAAGACCAAGAGATTGTAAGTGTTTTGAATAGTTGCCAACTTGGATGCCAGTTATGATGCTGGAATATATTGCTGAATCACAATAATTAAAGTATAGGCAAATATTGTCCAGTGAAGATTGATGTGACTTGAATAAAGAACAGAATTAAATAATGTAGATGGACGTGTAATAACAAATAGTTGTGTTTCTCAGTGAAGAGAGATTACTGCTTTCACTTCCCTTAAGCATCCAAAAGTATGTGAAACACTGACATATTGTAAAAATTTTGATTCAAATATTGCAACTTTTGCAACTTGTTTCTCCATGAAATGTATTAAGTTGGAAAGCAGAGCCATGAAGGAAGTGCTGTGAGTATAATAATACAGGGCAGAAAGAGCTTTCAAGTTAAAGCTGTCAAATAAAATTAGTTATCTTGAGGCTGTTTTTGCCAATTTGCAGAAGCTGTAGTTTTCCCTTCTTCCTTATGCTGGATCTTGGACAAATATTAATCATATGGACCTTCATCGTAAGCCAAATGTTTGAGTCATTGGGAATGTAGCTGTTCTGAAATGATATTAAAAGAGCTGAGTAATGTGAAGATTTAAATTATTTTGTAAGAATTTATTTTTTAAAATGTGGGGGAGGAACAAAACAGGAACATCAAGTCAATCCTGGGATTGAACTTCTTTTTTAAAAGAGATTGAAGATTTTGGAGGTGATGATTGGCCATGGCCCTTTCCTGTCTTGGAAGAGAGTAAACAAGCCCCTCACAATAACCTGTGGGAGCAGCTGCACATCGCGGGTCCAACAGCGGGGCATTTTCCTAGAATAACTAACTCAGATGCTTCGCACTCCGTTTGCTAGTCGACTTGCAAGTGTTTCCTCCAAGAAAATTGTATTTACCGTATTACTGCCCTGAGAATCTCTGAGTGCCTTGCATGTATCTGAGGACATATCCTGAGGCTGTTTGTACTGAAATACTCTTATGGACCCAACTGGCAAAGAATTTGAGAATTTGTTCCTTTTGGGAATGCTGTGGGAGTTAAAGAAGGTTTTTCAGAGGTCTCTGAGCATTTGAACATCTTGAGGGCCAGAAACAGTAAAGTTGCGTTTACCCACTTCCAAATTTGAGTTGCCTTGCAGAGTGCCTAGGCAGTCTCAGGATAACTTGATAATTTGGTTCTTGCTGGGTTAATTTTTATATGGAATTCTGCTGTCCTGTATACACACATACGTATTTTTTTACTGCAACAATTACTCCTAATGTAAACAGTATTAAAGCCAACTTTTACCTAGATGGGAATTAGAATGCAATTTGAGATATTTGGTCACAGTTTATAGTCTTAGATTTAAAACTAAATATCTCTATACTAGTACATAATATTTTCTTAATGCATTCAGGATTTGACAGTGCAATGTAATGTCACAATATTAAACAGTTAATGTAAGCATGCTAAGTTAAATTTTAGATAAGATTATTTTATTTAAAAAAAATCCTAAATTTTACATTAGGTCTAAACAAATGTGTTCATTTTGTAGTGCTTTGTTAGAATGTAAACTGGGCTCATTTTTGGTGCAGGAAGGGCAGGAAGTAGCAGAGTTCATCAAGTTTTGTGGCACTTTGACATATGACGAAATAGGAAGGGTTCAACAAATGACAGTTTCCAAAAGAACATTGGAGATCTAGAATTTGAAAGAACTGAGAGTGATGTTAATACAGTTTTTCCTCCTCTTCATTTGAGTGTAGACTTTGTATACAGTGTTATAACAAAGCTTTATAAGCTGAATTTCTTAGACCTTGATATATGTCTTTTGTTATTCCAACATGTACTTTAATCTTGACTAAAGAATTCACAAATTTACAAATATGATTCCATTTTTCCTTATGTCTGAGTTTTGTTTAAAACGAATTTGTGAAAAACTTCAGTCTTTAAATTATATATATTTATATATATCCTGTATTTGCATTTAAATTATATGAACTGTTGATATTAACTTTTATATATATATATATGTGTGTGTGTGTGTGTGTGTGTATCTCTGGGGCAAGAAACTTGACCATTGGGGTTGTTCTTTCTAGATTCTTTTAGTAGCTTGGATACATAGTGTCTAAATAAAAAACAATCCAAAATACACTGAATGAAGTGGTCAGGAAGTAAAACCACTGCTGCAGTCGTACTGCTTTGTCCTGCAAACAAAATATTGATTCTGAGATAATGGGACAGGAAGAGGGGAAACTCTTTTATTTAAGAAACAGCCCAAGAATAGGAGCAGGAATTTGCTTTATCACAGCAGGATAAAATGTAATGCGAGTTCAAAGAAAGAGCTCCGCAGTTGAGTAGGGAGCTGGCTGCTCTTCACTGCGCTTTCCCAAACTTCCCTGAAAAGCAGCTAATGGGATAGGTGGAGACGGGAAGTGTCTGCTTTTTGCTCATGGGTCATAGCTAGCTCCAAATGCAGGTAGAAGGGCATCAGGGGCAAAAACGTGCCTTTTAAAAAAGAGATGGAGTTTTTGCCTAATAGTGTTAATTTCGATGCTTGGTCAGTTTTTTTGTTCTCTACAGAAATACTGTGGCCTTGAATTGTAGACTTAGTAGTAGCTCTAAGCTGAAAGGCCAAGGTCTTGAGCAAACAGCTAAATTGCTTGAGGGTTTCGTTGGTAGTGCTAATGTTTGCTTTTGCATTGAGCCAGATAGTGTTTTGCTTTGAGCTCAGCTCCTGAAACCAGGAATTCAAGAATATTTAGCCTTTTTTTTTTTTTTGTCAATCTTTAAGTTACAAATGGTGAGGAAACCCCAAAACGGGTGTATTTGCGTCCCACATTGTAAAAGTGAAAGATGTACGAGAGCAGATGATAGCATCTTGCTTACCATAGCATCTTGCTTAAGTATTTGGCACAGTTTCTTTTTTTGTAGTAAGTGACCTTTTGAAAAAAATGTGATACTACATGAGAAGCACTAAAATAATTCTGTTTCATTACAAATGATGCCTGAAGTTGTTGTACGGTCCATGTATTCCTAATCCTGTGCTTTTATCTGTAGGAGTCAAAAACAGCACTTAAACAGAATTGTTGCTTTCTAGTATAGGGTGTCTGTTCATTCAGTGATTCTCTGTAAAGCTGAGTTGTTTTTTTTAATAGATTTTTTAATGCCTAAGGTTATATATATGTATATATCTTGAAATAAAATTAGAAAAACCTGCTTAAGTAGCCTGAAGCCTAGTCTTGGAAAGAGCTGAAATGATGTAGCTTTGGTGTCAAATAATCGACCAAAAATGTATTGTGAATCAAAAGCAGAATTAAAATTCAACCTGAGGGCACTAGTTTGATGTGATCCTTGTTGCACAACCCCCAAATGTTGATATTCCCTTGTTTTGCTATGAAAGGGTGCAGCTGTATGCTGAATGTTACAGCTGCGTGATGCTGCGAGCTGCATAAAGCCTCGCTGTAAGCCGGTACCATGGGGGCGCGTGTGCGGCTGGGCGGCGACGAGGAGCCAAGGCGGCCGAGCGCTACGTATAGATGAGATGCATCCTTTTTCCAAGCTGGCTGATACATTTGAAAGGAAGCAATGTGTGTGTGTAGCTGGTACTGCTGGGCTTCGTGGCCTTTGAGTGTGTCAGAGTGCTCTACTTCAAAAAAGCAAAGCAAAACTCTCCCCAAAACCTGCTAGCTGGGAACAACTCCAGTCAAATTAAAAGTCTTCTTGTAGTTTTGAAACATGTATTCTGTAGACAGTATTAGTTTTCTTGTGATGCTGTCTCTTTTTTCCCCTCCCTGACTTGCAACCTATTTTTTGACCTACACGGTGCAGTCTGCTTATATATAGAAAACAAGAGGCTGTTTAAATAGTCTTAGTAGTGTATGTAGTTACCAGACAAGCTTTCCTGTGCACAACACTTTGCTTCATCCCGCAATATTTGTCAGATCCTTCAAAACACAAGAGCACCATGCCACTTCAGGAAATATCAAAGTATTGGCCCCTTAAAAAAACTGTCTTCTTCAGAGATAGTTATTAAACAAACATGTTTAAACCTACGTATTGTCAGTCCGTGTACAGTGAAATTTGAATAGCAAAACTTGCAGAGTAATTTGCAGCTATAACTGAATGTTTGTAGATGCAAATAATAATTTCATGGCTCATTCTGGCATTGTCTATTTCTTCATTCCCCATGAAAAAAATAGACTGGTACCATGTACATCCATCTCTCGGGGTTGCATCTCTTTGTGTCATTGAGATCCTTCCTGCCCCTTCTTACACTGTGAATTATAGAGCCAGTATGAGCTTATTGGTGACTTCTTCCTTTATGCTTTTCTTCAGCTTTGTATTTAAAACTTTTTTTTTTTTTTGGCTGCCTCCTTCACAGGGGGTTGCTGGCAAAGAGGAGCAGGGATTTTCTGTGCATATTCTGTGAATGTACCTGGTTTACAAGCTAAGCTGAGTTTCAGAAATAAATTGTAATTTTTTCTGAGCCTAGGATAGCTGTTCAGTAAGCTGTTTATTTACTGCATTTATTCTATGAAGGACGAATAATAATCTCACCAAGTCACTGTTAGTTTGTTAGTGGTGAACTTGATAAGAGTTGCTTCACCCGAATTTCTCAGTGGCCTTTTCCTTTGGCTGTTTTGTAACCACTCTTACAAACTTAGTATTTGTTGCTCTATTTGTCTTCCATGGAAACGTTACCCCAACCAGTGGTTAGGTGCGGAGATGAGAGCTGTAGCTGGTTGAGCTGACGAACATGTGGATTTGGTTGCTGGTCTGCAAGCGGGGCATGCGCAGTGCCCGATGCCTCGCAGTGCTGCCCTGGGGCGGGCTCGGGCGCCCTTTGCTTGGCTCTCTTGGGCTGGTGTGGCACACCAGAGGTGGATACTGCCAGTACTGGAGCCAGCTCAGTTAGTTTTATTTAGCTGACTCAAATTTACTTCTGTAGCATCTCCAAGTAGTTACTGCAGTAAATACAAGCATTTTTCCTTCTTTTTTTTTTTTTGCAGACTTTGTTTTCAGTGTTAATTAAAACTACAAGCTAAGTAACTATGTATCTGTGCATATAAAAGGCATATATGAAGCATTGGGGAGCAAAGTGTTTAGATGGGGAGGGAGAGAGAGCAATAGTGTTGATTTAAAACCACCTTTTCCACCTAGCTTGTGGGTGGGGTTGCACTGGCACTGTGAGCTGGCGCACGAAGGGGCTGCACTGGAGTCGCGTCCCATGAACCTTCTGTTCGCTCATCGGTCTTTTCTGCAATTTGGCCTTCCAAATCTTGTCCACATACCTTCAACAGTTCCTTAAAATTGTGTGTGTGTGTATATAAAATATATAAAACTTCAAGAGAAATGGATGTTTAAATAGGTTTTGCTAATACCCTTCCTCTTGAGAGGCGTTGGTTGATTATTTCCTGTTTTTGTACCCAAGCTCTAATGGAGACGTATCACTTTAAAACACTTCCAAAATGTGCAGAAGTGCAACAATAGCGGTGACCTCAGCGAGCAGGGTCGCACCCAGGCTGCTTCCTGTTATGTTCTCGGGGAAGCGGGAGGCTAAATGCTGGAGAGCTCACATCTACACCACTGTAGGTGCTCTGAAACCCGAGCAAGCACGTATCAGAAACTACCACCCCCAAACTGAAAAACTAAATCCTCAGGAAAAGATTTGGGTTGGGACTTTCAAAGTAATCATCATTTAAAAAACAAAATTTTCATTAATCATCTTGTGTTTCTGTAATGAAATGCTTCAAATGTTGCTGTGCAGCTAATGTGAAGCGGCACCTCTCACAAGTGTGTGATGCCTTAGGGATGCAAGGAAAAAGATGCACTGGAGATGCTTGTGGACCGAGAGGAGGGCACAATTACAGCATTTCTATAATGTTATTTGAACTTACACCTCTGTCTCTTTGGATTTAGTAACTGTATTACTTGATACAGTTACTTACACAGATACTTCTGGGTAAAAGCTCTGTGCTCTGCCCCTTTTGCTCAGTGATGTGATTCTGCTGCCACTCACAGCAGACAATTTTTGAAACTTCAGAAGGAGATAAGGCCTATGAGAAACAAAGGGGAGACAACTTGTAGCTAAGATACAGAACAAAAGAAATTCAGTGTGTAATTTTTCCCAGTGAGTTTGTGTGTGTTGACCTTAGGTCTGCCTCATTAAATAAAAAACATAAAATGCCAAGCAAAGTATTTTTTAATACCTGAAGATATGCAATTACAGAACAACATTGATGCATTTATTTTAAATAGATGTATTTATGTTAAATAGCTGTGAAGCAGGTAGAGATTTTACTTCACATAGGCTTTGGCCCTTTTGTCAAAGTTGATATAGTTTGAATCTCTCCTTGAACACATCAAATCCATTCAGCCTATTATAAAATAAAACTTCTAGTATGGCTTTCTGTATTCCTGCCTTGGGGGAAACACAAATGAATGGACAAATGTGCTCAGATCCTTAGTAGTGTCAATAAAAACGAAACTGTTTTGTCATTCTTTTTGGCACATCTGAATATATAAACTCTTTGTCTCTCTGTGCAAGAGTTCAGTCTGTAGCAGGAGCCCCATCTTATCACACTACTTAGACAGCAAAACATGTGTTTACTGTCACTGGGTACAGAAAACGAGCAGATAACGTTACACCAACAACTTCAAGGGAAAAAAAAATATATATATACACATATAAAATAGATTTCTGGACTAAAGCCTGAGTTTGTGGGAGCAAGTTACCAATATAGCTCACCTAAAAAAGATCTAGAGTATATCTTGGTGTCTTTTTTCCTATATTTAGTAAAGTGCTATAGTTAGGATTCCTTATGTTTAGCCACCTGTGTGATGGCTTGCGGGGTTGATCACATGAAAGCTGTGTGGAACTTCAGGTCTTTCTTGCTGTCACTACATGTTTATTGCTCGTGAGATCTTATAAGTTTAAAAATCTAGAGCTGACTTGTATAGTTTAGTGCTTAATTGGAATCTCAGACTGTTTTTTATGTACAATAAAGTTATTGCCTCAGTAGGTCTTGGGTGGATAGCTTTTAAGAACTCAGTCACCCAGGGTATTCTTTGCCGTCTCGCTAGCCTTGATAGTGGGTACAAAAATACAAAAACAGTGGTGCTTTCTTGTGGGGAGGGGCATATTTACCCTTCTTTAATGTGTTACTTTTTTTCTCCTGTCTATATGGTGCTGTTATTTGGGGATGAGCTTTGCTTGCTGTGGCAAGTGAAAACACGTGTTTTTCTTTCTTTTTTTTTTTATTAAAAAACAAATTACTTAGGTGTTTTGTAAACTGTAATCATCTCTGGATCAGAAATAGCTGTACTTCTTAAAACCTAAGATTCCTATCATTACATGTCTCACTGTTTGTAGTAATCTGCCAAATATCAGCCCATTTCTTGGCTTTCTAGAGCAGAGTCTGCTCTTTGGCCTCTTCCAGGTTAGCTCTCTCGGTGTGAGATGTAGCCTGGAGTTCCCTTTTAGGCACATGAGCTCCCTGCCACCCAGCTGATGCAGACACCATGTCCTCTCGTGCTTCAGGACAAACTTATTACAGAGGCTCTGGGCTTGGTGATTCTTTTCACAGAGAGTCCCCAGTCCTATTTGTAATGACTTTCTTGAACAGAAAGTTCAGAGCAAATGAGAAAAGTGGTGTTCCAGTCAAAATGTCTTAGTATTACACAGACAGTACTTTTAAGACAAGAACCTGTGCTATTTTGTCACTACCTTTTCATGTAATGAAGGATTAGACTGCTAGCAGCTAGTGAAGCAGGAGCAGGATAAGGGATAATTATCTGTGGAGTACTCGAGCCTGCCAGTGGCTTTTTTGACACTAGGTATGCTGCACAATCTTACTTAGTTAATTATTTTACCTCAGGAGGCAGTTTATTTTGGTATCAGTAAATTCACTTGAGTATAAATCTGCTGAGAAAAATTATATGAGGTACAGTTCAGCCTGCAAATGACATTGCTGTTATGAGGGCAGACAGGGACCGTTTTGGTTATCACACAGTAGTTATTACTCACAACTAGCTCCCTGTGTTGTTGTCTCTAATGGGAAACGTGTTGTGGCCCTGATCCCATTTCCTAATTGCCTGGATATTTTTTGGTAGGACACCCCCCTGGCTATCAGTATTATTAAAAAGTTCTTCCACTTCCCGTTGCACTTTACTTCAAGGCCTCTTTGCTGTGTCAGGTGATATTATTAACCATATACCATGCACGTTGTGACGTGTGTTTCAGGAGAGGCATCGAATTTCTCCATAAGGATTTCTGCTTGCAACTGTTAAAAAGCAGGTTGCATTGATATTTTGCATTTAGGGTAAAGTGTGTGTGTGTGTGTATTCTTCCCCCGTCTAAATATTTATTAAAAAGCTTAACAAGTCAGAGAAGTATGTGTTATTTTACCCTCAGCTTCCTGAGATGACAAGAGGAATTCTGGCTCCTTTATTACTTGTAGTGGCATGGGAGCGAATATCTGGTGTGGGCATCCCAGTTCTGAGTATTGTAGAATGAGTTCCAGTAGAAGTCCACATGGTTTTGCAAGCAAGAGTTTTCCAGGCCATGCAGAAATGCTCCTTACTGCTTGTATTTTGATCTTTCTGCAAGGGGGAAAAAGAAACAGTGTGTGTTCTATGTAGCCTTAGTACAGTTAGAGTGGGAATTAATTGGAACTTTAAATAATTTATTGTATCAGAAAACTTTGCGACGTATAGCCTTTGCAATGTGTATAAGCCTTCTGAAAGCAATCCCAACAATTAATCTGACAAACGATATTGTTTTTAGTTGTGTGGCATGTGGGAATGGCACACTTTGAGGTTGTGTTGATGATGTACTCCTCCACACTGAAGACAGATTTACAGGATGTTGCTCCTGGCTTGCTGTTAGTGCCCGTCATCTCAGTCCCAGGTTATTGCCAAGGTTTGCTGATCGTTTCGCTGGTCTGCTTATTACAGCAAGTAAGTCGGGTTTCATTAATGGTCCATGCTAACTACTTCTTGACTATGGCTTCCTCTCTTTTTCTCTGATTACATCACTGGAGCAAAGCAGTAAAATCACCACCACAGCTCTATCTGCACAGATTCCAAGTGTGGGTTTATCTTCTGCAGTGCTGCTGTTGTGATTCCGGCACTCAGGACAAGGTGACAGCAGTTTGGACGTGCTACTGCTGAGTTTATTGTGTATCAGGAAACCAATCCATGAGATTCTACTCCTTACTCTTTCAATTTCTAATATTTATATAAATACTTCCATCTGGGACCTTTAATTAAAATATTTGACCTGGTACTTGATAGTGGATGATCATTTGAATGTATGAGTGTCTGTAGTAAGAACTACATCAAGTGAGAAGGCAAAGAGTTTTGGATACACTTTAGAATAATACTTAAACTGTGCCCTTGGTTTATTCTAGTATCCTTGTGTTTATACATGGCTTAAGAGTTTACTGTTCGGCTACCACAAACTGAGAATATACTTTTTTTGTGCGTGTGTGTTCCCTTGTCATTACAGCAGTTATAGCAGTTATATTAATTGAGATATACATTGACCTTGAAACGGGGCTGAATTTTTGCTGAGTAGTAGCAGCAAACTAATGACCTTGTGAATTTTAAATTACAGTGGAGATGCTAAGGAGTCCTTAGCTAAAGCAATGATTTAAGTGGTTACTCCTGGTCCTTTCATTTGTTCAGGAATTTATTTTTAAGATGAGAGTGGCTGGAGGAGCTTCTGAGGCTGGATTTTGTCCATGCAGGAACTTGTACAGGTTTAACGGAATTCACAGCTGTTAAGTTGAGCAACTACTTAGCTGCTGCTGGTTAGCTGCATGGAAATGATATTAGTGGTGAGCAGGGCTGATGTGTTAATGATGGTGTTAATGCTGACTTTAAGGTTGAAGTGCAGAAAGGTCATCAGCAGAAGTGTCATCAGTGCCAGGTCACAGCTGATTTCTGCTGCGCTCACAGTTGTACCAGTGAGAAAAAACTGGCTGGTCTGTAACTGCTGTGACGGGCAATGCAGGCGTTCAGTTTAATAGTTAGGTCACCTCTTAATGACAAATAATTTTCTACTTTGAAGTTCATGTTTGCAGAGCAAGTATATGCCACATTGTAGGGCTGAAGCTGAGTTCTCTGCTCTGAAGGTTTGAGATATATCAGCTTTCCTCTTAAAAATGTTGTTATCTGCTGTTACAAGGACAAGCAAAGCTGCTATAACTCTGGCAGGGATCTTGGCTTGCTTGTGTGTGCATCTGAATCTGCTCTGTCTGCATTACTTTTGTGCAGGTTCTAGAACAAAAGAAGGGGAAACTTTAAACATGGGGTCATTTGAAACAGATGAAAGTGGGTCTGTATTTCATAGAGGTCTGTATTTCGATCAAGTGTGTTAAAATTGTAGTTAAGCTTCAAAGACTTCAAAGGCATGTGATCAGCTTGTGTGCTAAAGCGATTACAGTTTTTAATACTTTATTTTTGCATTTGGACATCAGTGTTGGTTATAACTTTCATGCCTGTTCTGCAGTAAGCAGTACTAAGTAGCCTGGGCTTATGAATTGGTGGCAAAACTGATGGCAAATAAGGTGTTGTGCAGTATTCTCATGCCCTGTAAAGTCTTAGTAGTTGAACATGGGATAGGTTCAAGGAAGGCAAAGTTGTGAACGTTATAGATTCCATATACATAGTGGAAAATATTCGCTAGATCATCCAGTTGCTGCTCTATTCTCGCCAGTTGTGACCTGTTTGAATTCAGAGTGGATCCAGTTTGTATTTGTAGGGTTTGTTGTTACATGGGCTCTGTGTTACCCTGTGAAAGCAGGGAGGCTTCTTGAGCAGCAGGTTTCATAGCTCTCCAACACTGCGCAAGGCAGTCCAGGGATGGTTATCTTTCTAGGAAGTTGCTTTGAACCAAAAGCTTTCACTGTTAACATCTTTGTAAAATGTCCCACTTGAGAGAGGTGTGTGTGTGTAGGGGGGGGAAACCCTTATAGAATCTGTCCTTTGGAAAATGTCAGTGCTGAAGTAGAAAGTACTGATAACTAGACTAGAGAGAGGGATTTGCCTAGAGATCTACAACTTAACAGAAACATTTATATCTTTTTTTCCCCGTGTTTTTTGGCTATTTTTGGTGGACTACTTTGGATGGACATTACTGTATTAGTTCGCATGTTTAAATTGAATATTTAGCATATATTTGAATAGCCTCTTTTCCTTTCTGCTTCCTTTCTTCCTTAATATTCATTTTATGAACAGTATTTTGAATTTCTTCTGTAATCCAGAAGTGCTTGTGCCTTTTTAAACGGCGTAAGAGAAGAAAAAATACAAATGTTCCTGGTGTGTTTGCATCTTTCATGATAGAACAAGCAACTGCCTGGTTTGTTCTTGAACAAGGTACTGTCTGACTTCAGCTAGGAGGATATTGAAGTGTAGACATGGGTGGGTAGAATTGCCAGGTCCCAGCACTGTTACTTGACTGCACTACTTTATTAAGGATGAAGGAAAATTGCTCTGAGAAAACTATTCGGGGGATAACAAAAACTTTGTCTGTTTGTTGACCTTCTTGTTGAGAGTGAGTTTTTGCTGAGTCCTTGGTGAGACAAGCACAAATGAGGATGCTCTTGGGAATGTTTTCATGTTTACCCTCCTGCCTTGCTGGGGGGTGGTTCTTTGGAAATGCAATCTTTGTGGCTTGTCCACATTCAGTACAGGCATTTTAGGAAATTGCTGCTTCACTTGGAGTCTAGGATTAAAGTGTTCCACCTAGAAATGAACAGAGGCCCTGTACAAAGATGCTTGTATTGTAGCACTGTTGAGTTGGAAGTTGAATTCTTAGGGCAAGCATTTGCAGTCTTTGCTCTCTGTTGCCATCTTGGGGTGAAGGCTGATGATCTTAAGAGGTGTGAGGTGGGGAGCGGTGCTGCAAATATATTCACTAGTGTTTTTTATAGTGTAGTAGCTGTTTCTGTTGACAGTTGCTTCAATATTCAAAATATAGTCCATTTAACCTTGCTCTTTGCAGTAATCCAGGAATATAAATAACTTTGGTCTTATTAAAACTTTTTTTAGACAATCTACTAAGGGGAGTATCTATTTGGAAGCCTTTCTAAGGGCAAAATCAATTTATGTGTATAGCTTAAAAAAAAGTGTGATGTTCAATCTTATTTTTCTTCCCTCTCACTGGCAGGTTTTCTTCACTAGTGTAGTGTGAGAAACACAGATTGGAGAAGATGAGTGAGCTGGAACAGTTACGGCAGGAGGCAGAGCAGCTGCGAAATCAAATCAGAGTAAGAATTGCATCCCTATTCTTCTATGACAGGGTTTCTACTGTAAAAGAATAAAGCGACCGAATCTGTCACATGCAGCTCTGAATAAGAGGAAGCCTGTGAAACTCCATTCATAATATTTCGGGATAAAATGTTTTATTTCCTGTTGAAGTTTAGTACGTATTGTCACTCCTGGTGTGTGTATGCTCATGCATTTTTTTTTTATTTTAGCTAAATTAAAAGCAAAGCAATTTACTGGAACCTAAACACAGCAAAATGAGATCAAAACTAGTAGGATAGCTTATTTCTTCAGTGAAACTAACCACTATACTGTCACTCTTCTGATAAGAATGCAGATCAAAGCACAGTGTGAGGGAAAGCTTTCCAGGGCTGATATCCATAGGCTCCATTTCTGTGTTTCACAGAGAACTTATTTTTAACATGTGGTTCCTCCCACATCCACTGCATTTTTGTTCAAAATACTCTTGTAGATAACTGAGCGTTAGCTGCTGGGCACCTAGTCAATTTAGCAAGGAACTGTTGCAGTTTGCCTGCTAAGACTGTGGTACAGCTCTCAGGAGAGAGAAAACTATGTAGGATAGTAAGCATAAGAATCTTCAGAAGTCTTTTATATTAACATTTTTTCCTCTCCATACAGAGCATTTATAAATTGATGTAATTTCTGTTCCAGGCAGTGGATTTTCTTGCAAATTTTTGTTGTTTTGCCTGCAACTATGCCAGTCATATGGCAAGTAGCCTCACATATACATATTGCTAAAACTTCTGGTTAGTTGAAATTCATTTTATGTTGAACATCTTCAAGTGTTTTGGCTAAATTAAACAATTAAAGCTATTTTAAAACCAGTGTGTTTTTGTGTGTATGAACTAAGTCCAGTATGCCAGGGGATTTGCTGCTCTGGTATTTTAAACCCCATGTGATTCCAGACAGTGTTTTATAAATATTTCTACAGTTTAAACACTTAAATTAGTTGAGATGACTTAATACGCTTTCAAGATTGCCTTATGTGAAGAACGCTCCAGAGGGTGGTCAAAATAAAAATATGCCAAAAGATTTTTAAAGCTGAAATGTTAAATAATTCCTAAGCAAGGTGTTTAAGATTTTAAGGTGTTGTCCGTGTTTTAGACCTATTCTGAATACCCCTGTATTTTAGGACTGTGTCAGTGCAAAGTCCCCTCCCCTCTCTCAGGGGATGCTACCAGTAGTGCACATATTAAGCCCCTTCTTGGGACGAGGGCACACACATTGCTCAAGTTGCCAAGGAGGCTATACATCCTTTTTAGGTGTCTTCATTGGTTACAGAAATCAGTTACAACTGAAATCAGGTTTTGCAAAGCCTGCGTGTAGCAAATAAGGCTCAGAAGGGTTCACTTGTTTAAGGTGTCCAGTTAACTGCTTTTATTATACAAATGAGAAGAGAAAAAACCTTCCAATAATTGCTGTGAAAATAGCCTGTGTGTAGGGCTATTGCAGGGCCTGTGTAGGGTGGAATAAATTGCAGAGAATAGGTCATAGGACTGTGCAATCTCAAATAAAGAGAAAAGCAGAAATTTGTAGAAGGAGACCTGAGCCCCATCTGTTCTGCGAGCCAAATGAGGCTGTTGCTTGGAGAGAAGGAACATGTCACAACTGCAAGGACAGAGTGAATGAATTGTTTGCCTAAAATTGTTACAACCCAATTGTTTGCCAAAGCTTTAGATGCCCTGGGCAGTAAAAGGTGTTAGAGTGACAGAAGGTATATTGCAACAGAAATTGTTGTCCTCTGACTCTCTGTATCGTAAGAATTGCTGGCACCTACCTTAAAGTTATCTGACTGTTAGTCGCTGTTTTTCAGTTGATGCTCAGGGTTGCATTTTAGACTCAGCTTGTTCTGTTCTCTGTTTCAGGATGCAAGGAAAGCATGCAGCGATACAACTCTTGCTCAGGTGTGTACTTGATCCTGTCTATAGGCTGTAAATGCGTACGTTATGCTTTGAAATTTCAAAAATAACAGTACAGTAAATATTTGAGGGTTTTCTTGTATAGCTGTTGCTTTAAAAAAAAAACCCTATTTGGTAATCATAAGTGGTCTCTGTATTGGATAATAAATGAAGATAGTCCTCTGTATCTCAGGGTTTTTTTCTCTTGATTTCTAGATCACCACAAGTCTGGACTCAGTGGGCCGGATCCAGATGCGAACAAGGCGTACGCTTCGAGGCCACTTAGCCAAAATCTATGCTATGCACTGGGGATCCGACTCAAGGTTTGTGCCAGTGATTGGGAAATCTGTGGTTGGGGTTAGAATTGGGGTTCTCTGTGAGAATTGATGTCAATTTGGGGAGCAGTGTTGTTTTGGTACCTTCACAGGGGATCGTGGGCCATGACTTTAGGCTTTTTGTTTGCCTTTGATTATATTTTGCTTTTTTTAAGGCCAGTGAGGACTGCATAGTAGTAAAAGAAAAGACTTGTGTGATAGGAGAGGAATTTTGCTTATACGTACCGCAGACATCTCGACTTTTCCTTAAGCAAAGTTGAATCCCTGAATTGGAGGATATCTGATGGGGCGTATCTGTGGGACGATGGGTATTGTAATTTCCAAAGTCTTGAGTAGTTCTATAACATCTCAAGTACATTTTGATCTTTATGTTCTCAGTTTTTTTACTTAATTGAAAAAGATTGTGTGTGTAGCAAGTACAATTACTGGGTACCCTGGTAGGGATGGGCTTTGTTACGTACCCTTGTGAGTGTGGTGGGTTTTTTGCGGGTTTTCTTTTGGGTTTCTGTTTTTTTTGTTTGAAGCAAATAATGATCAGATGTTAACAGAGCCGTGTTCTGTTCTCCCTCTTATACTTAAAAAAGGAAATATTTCTAAAATCTGCCCTTAAGACTTTTTCCCCTAGCTTTAGTATTCATTGCTGTACAGCTCCATAGTTAAAATATCAGTGTATGAAAGATAAAAGCCGAATGAGGGAGAGTTTATAAAATATGTGCTTTGAGGGACAGTGCTTGTTCTTGTCTGTTATTAATCATGAGTCCCTGTGGACAGTGGGGATTCATCTGCCAGGTAATACACTGTTCTCTGCACATTTTCCAACAAATGCTGTTTAAAAATAAATAAGCAATGAGAAATAGTCAAAGTCTTTCTGAATCACTTGGTAGTCATGCATGACATATGTCTATTCTGAGAACCAATTCTTTGGTTTATTTTACATTAACATTTTATTTTTGTGTTTATATTTAGGCTACTAGTCAGTGCCTCTCAAGATGGAAAATTAATCATTTGGGATAGTTATACAACAAATAAGGTAGTTATTTATAATACATAGCAATAATTCATGCCTAATTTGTCTGTTTAAGCACTTCTCTGTCTTTCCATGTTGGCAAGTCAAAAGTGAGAAAGTGTTTTTTCTAATTTAAGATCTCTCTTTATTTATTTATTTATTTATTTATTTTTATTTCTCCTCCTTGCTTTTGTGACCAGCTCTGTACTAAAGACGTGTGTTAGTTCTGTGTAATACTAAATGTCCTCACTGCCGTTTGCCAGTATGGTAGCTTGTAGCTTATATTCTCTGTAGGTTGCTGCTTCTGAAACTATTTTGGTTTATTTTAAATTGTAGAAACTCAGAATTTACAAGAATACTTTACTTTTTGGATTAGAGAAAGCAAAAATAAATAAATAAATAAAAGTGCCAAATGAGTGAATTTTAGGTAGAGTGTGGAGAGATGATCTGCTGCTGCAAGCTATCCAGTGTCCATATATATGAAATATTACTGTATGGGAAATATGAGCCTAGGCTGTAGCATTTTTTGTAAGTGAATGTGCGGTGCGTGCGGTGCTGCGACTCCGAGCGGTGGCCGAGCCCCTCCATATCCATGTGTGTCCCCGTGTCCCCGTGCAGATGCACGCCATCCCGCTGCGCTCCTCCTGGGTGATGACCTGCGCCTACGCTCCCTCGGGCAACTACGTGGCCTGCGGCGGCTTGGACAACATCTGCTCCATCTACAACCTGAAAACCAGGGAGGGCAACGTGCGAGTGAGCCGGGAGCTGCCGGGACATACAGGTCAGGCTCGCTTTGGTCTCGGCTTCCATTTTTTTTAATGGCGCGAGGTAGAACAGTTGCACTTCATTGAGGAGTGCTGTGAAATAATTTGGTTGGTTTGCACATTAGAGACGGGGAAAAGTTAATTCCTGCTTTGGGATGTTAAACTTCAGTCATTCCTCTAGGTCTAAAACTAACCAAGTTGTTTTGTTTTTAGGATACTTGTCCTGTTGTCGCTTTCTAGATGACAACCAAATTGTCACCAGCTCAGGAGACACCACTTGGTTAGTTTTTGAGGTCTTGGCCTCCCCCCTTTTCCATACCTTAATTTGCAATTAACTGAAACTCCGGGCTACTTGGTCGCCTTGTGTTAACGCCCTGCCTTTACCCACAGCGCCCTGTGGGACATCGAGACCGGCCAGCAGACCACCACGTTCACGGGGCACACAGGCGATGTGATGAGCCTCTCCCTCAGCCCCGACATGAGGACGTTTGTGTCGGGCGCCTGCGACGCCTCCTCCAAGCTGTGGGACATCCGCGACGGGATGTGCAGGCAGTCGTTCACCGGGCACGTGTCGGACATCAACGCAGTCTGTGTGAGTGAGCGAGAGGGGCCGGCGGGTAGAGCTATACATAAGTCCAGCTGATAGTTTACTCTGTTACCTTGCTTTTAAATGAAGGTGTTTTTGATAGGGAAGAGATTGTCAAATTATATGTAACAGACATATCTTGGTAGAAAGTAGGTAGGGTCTTGAATATTAGGAAAATAATCACTTTTTAATAACCGATGGTCTAATATATAACAGTTATTACCACTATTGGTGATGCATTGGAATGGTTTTGAAATAGGTCCAGCCCTGTCTTGATCAACAGCTGAAGCTTAAGTGCAGTAATTCTATTTTTATTATTATTATTTACTTTATTTAGAAGCGTAGAATGGAGGGAAACTTTATTCACTGTGGCAGCATGTTAAAACTGAGAATTCTTGTTAACGTGATCTGTTGTGAGGGAGCAAATTAGCCAAGTGTCCCCATCTTAAACTTTCTTGTTTAACAAAGCTTTACTTGATCTGTTCCACTGGGAAGCGCTTTCAGCAAAATGTTCTGGAAGGCCAAATTAAAATCAGTACTTAGTTTGAATATTCATCCTTGGATTCATGTAATATTTATAAACTGGATTATATTTTCTCTGTCATCATAACACTATGTTCTGATCTGCAAGATACAAGCTCTGATAAATAGGGAATGAAACCTAAGCCTAAACTGCATCTGTTTTTGATAAACATGAAAAATGATTAAGGCTGAGAAAATACCACAAGCATGACCAGGGGGAAAAAAAATGCAGTTCCTAAACTTAGACCAGGATGCTGAGCTGGGCTGAGCGCCTTTCATTCCCGGTTCAGTCAATACGGTCATTCCCAGACTGGCTTTGATGTGGAGTACATTTTGGAAACGGAATTTCTCGCTTGCGCCGCCCTGGGGCTGCTGCTGCCCCCCGCGCAGGAACTGGCCAGGTAAAATCCCAGCCATTGGGGCTGCAAGTGCGTGTTGCACAGCTGCGTGTGGGCCGTGTTCTCCTGTAACCTCCAGATGGAGGGGGAGTTGGTTAACTTGAAGTATATTATTAAGCTTACCTGGTCCCCTGGGCAGGATAAACCTGTGAGGTTGCTGACATAACGCACACCGTCTCCTCCTGGTGTCAAACTCCTGTCTCTTAATTAAAACTTCCAGTTTTTCCCTAACGGACACGCGTTTGCCACCGGTTCTGACGACGCCACTTGCCGCCTCTTCGACCTCCGTGCGGACCAGGAGCTGATGATGTATTCGCACGACAACATCATCTGCGGGATCACGTCCGTGGCCTTCTCCAAGAGCGGCCGCCTCTTGCTAGCGGGTTATGATGACTTCAACTGCAACGTGTGGGACACCCTGAAAGGGGAAAGAGCAGGTGGGTGCCTGGAGCTGCAAGGAGCCGAAGTTTTCCCTTCCCTTGGCCAAAAAAAAAAAAAAAAGATTTTTCAAAACCTCTGTGAGATGTGGAGGTAATTGATCATCAGTGCAACTGCTGATGTTGTGGCATCTGCCTTCTTCTTCTTAACAGTATTTCCTTTATCCTTCATTGCATTGGATCAGATCTTCCAGTTGTTACGCTGCATTTCTTTTTTTTTTATCCTTACTAATCTGTTGTTATACATCGTAATAAATGATCCTTCCTGTCAGTGAGATGCTGCTGTCACTGGGCACTGACCATTATATAATCTGTGTGCTGGAAGATGGCAGCTTTTGAGACTAAGGAACAGCCTACAGAGTTAAATTACAGCTTCCAAAAAATGGTACGTCACTGAAATGTGTGGAACTAAGAATTAGAAAATTAAAAAGTTTGTGTTGACTTTTGCGTCCCCAAAAAGAATATGAATTTTTTCTCTTGTAAAAGTGTATTTTTTAAATTTTCCTTCTTTTCCAGGTGTCCTTGCTGGCCATGACAACCGTGTCAGCTGTTTAGGTGTTACTGATGATGGCATGGCTGTAGCTACAGGATCTTGGGACAGTTTTCTCAGAATCTGGAATTAACTGCGAGCCAAACATGTACATTCTCCATTTGAGACCTGGAGAGATCAATGCTGCAGCCTATAGCTGTGAAATAACATTTCTACCTTGTATTTGCAGGTGAAGTTTTTCTATTCACTGATTATTACACAAAAAGGCTTTCTGTAAACTATAAAAAAAATCAAGTGAAGAAATAGGGGAGGGGGGAAGAAATCACTGACTTTTTAAAAGGGGCCAGCACATAATCATGGTGACCGACAAACTAAGAGCCAGTCTTTTTGTTTTTGGTGGTTTGGTTAGATTGTCCTTGAAGGGTTTTGCTTGTGCTCAGAGTCTGCTAATCCTGTACTTTTTTGTACATAACAGAATATACACATTATAGCAGCCAATCATGTAACATTTGTCTGTATGTAAAGAAATATGTTTGCATTTTTTAAGGAACTACATTTATAGCTTTGCTTTTAACCTGAGATGTCACTTCTGAGTTTTGTAGTGGATGATCTAGATTGCTGTTTTAAATGTTTTTGTGAATTTACTGTAGATAAAGCAAAGCCAACGGTATGTATGTGTTTTTATAATGGAAGGCATTTGAATTTTTTTAAAGGCCCTGGCGAGACTCCCAGTTAAGACCTAGCGCCTTATTCACCCCCTTCCTGCCCTGCTTGCCTGTTTAATCACGGGGGATTTTCCTTCGAGCCAGAGGTTCCTGGTTCATCCGTTGGCAGCCGTGGCCTCCAGGCACCAAGGAGTTAATGCCAGGCAGGTTTGCAACGACAGCACAAAAGGAAAAGGCCAATTCCAGAGGGATTAGCTCCCTCGCTGCGGCTCTTCACATAGGTTATTCCATACGGTCCTGGGGATTGGAAGCCAAGTGACCCGCGTCGCTGCCATTAAGTGGCCGAGCGCCCTTCCTTCTCACAACTGGGCTCCGGAGGGGGTGGTTCTGGCCCGTCGCTAACTCCGCTGTCGGCACTGACACGAATCGAGACATTCCAGTGGCCTTTCCATAGGCTTCCTAGAGATCGACCACGTGCCCTTAGTTACGTCCAAGCCCTGCAAACCAGGGGGCTGCCGAAGCAGAGCGTGAGCGGATGTGCTCCTCGGTTGTGTGCAGTGTGAAGTAGAAAGGAATTGTGTAACTTACAGTGAACCAAATAACTTTACTTACGTGTGTGACCCTTCAAACTTCTGTACTGTATGACCTTAGGGATTTGCTTGTTCTCTTATGGTCACAATAGTCTGTGCCACGGCAGCTTATTAGATGCTGATCGTTCTGCATCCTGACACTGTAAATAGCCATTTCCTCACCTGCTCCTTGTTTCCTCCCATTTTGGTGTCAGTTGCTCATAAATAGGTTCTGATCAAGTGCCCTCGAGCGTAGGGAGAGGGAGGATCAAGTGAGCGGAGCCACCTCAGGCTGCCCGGGAAGGTCGCTAACTCCTTGGTGCCTGGCAGCACATCCCGTGCTCGCGATGGGCGTTCCCTGGGAATCTGAATGTCCGTGCCATTTTTGGAAAGGGGAATCAAGTCTATTGGCCTCTCTTATGTGACTTATTTTAAGCAAGTGTATTTCAAATTACCAGGTTGGACAATAATGTTAATTTGCTGTCATCTAAAGGAACGTGGGAGTAGGACTGTCTCTGGGTCAGGTAGTAAATATAAGTGCCCGGAATTTTGTACTGTACCAAAACAGATTTGTTGCCGAGACCACTACTTGTCAAGTTTCTGACATTTGTAATCTTAAATTTCAGTACTTCCAGACTGTGCCTGTAAACTTGCCATGTCTACAATGGTTAAGGTGCCAATAAATGTACCAATCGCAGTAAATTCTTTTTTTTTTTTTTTAATACTTTATAGCACATCTTGTGCTAGAAAAGTTTGCATTTACCAACAGCAGACTGTGGTGTAGGACCAAAAATCACATGATATTGTATGTCACAGGAATTCCTCAGCATTTTGCTTTTATGATCTCTCTGCATTAACAGAACTATTTGTGTAAGTAGTACTGGCTACTCAAGTGAGCAGCTCTTCGGGATCTTGCAGGTGTAGTTTTTAGTGGTACATTTGATTTTTTATTTTTTTCTCTTTTTTTTAAAGTCACAGCTGCCTTTGGTGAGTCATTCTGAAAATTTGTCACTAAGACATTTTAAGAAAATGTTCTTTTCTAAAAAAAAAAAAAAAGTCTTTTTCCACAGAAGGGTGTTTTGAACCAATTTCCTAGTCAACGCTGTTGCAAAGACAGGTTGCCCTTTTTACACTCTAGTATTAAAACTAGTTTCTATTTGTGAGACTCCTCCCTTTCCCCCCCCAAAAATGGTTTTACAACTCTATATAATGCCTTTTCTTCAGTTCAGGTACCCGTAACGGTGGTAGGGCCCCTCGTCCGGCTGTGCAGGTACCTTCCCTGCCATCGGTCGAAGGGCGACTGCTTGTTGGATCCAGCTGCTTGTGAGCTGCTTAGTAAGGCCCCGGTGTGCTCACACCAGTCTGGTGCAGCTCGGGCCGCTTGTGAGCGGGTCCCGCAGTGCTGCACGTGCCCAGGAGGCTCCTGGTGCCCAAGGACCCGTCCGAGAAGCCCAGACGTGGAAACGGCACCTGCTGCTGCCGAGGAACCCGCCCCGAGCCTGGGGTAGAGCCTGCCCTGGTGACACCCGCTGTTCAGTTACTGGCCTGGAAATAGTGCAGGAAACACCTTAAAAATCCTCTAGAATTAGTGGAACAGGGAGTTACTGTAAGGAGGGCCAATAATGAGTCTGCACAGGCTGTGCATTTTTTTTTTTCAAGCAGCTCTCCATGAGCTGTTATGTGTTCACTAAAAGGAATGCAGCTCAGTGATGACAGCTCCAGCTGCCTCTTTCTGCTGTGAAGATGGTCATAAAAACCGCCCTTCCCAGGCTGCCCCCCAGGCTCCCTCCCGCCTTGGTACCTGCAAGCGGGATCGTGGGGGCTGCGACTGAGCACAGGCTGGAGGCTGCAGCCCCGGGGGGTTCTCACGGTCCAGAGTGGCAGCAAACCCATTTCCTAGAGGATTCTGCAGCACTACTAGGTGCAGCTTAAACTGTCCAAAAAAATCTTGTTGCCAAACTACAGCATTAGCTGAATTTTGAGTAACTTCAGTAATTTCAGAGGTAACTAGATGACTATTGTGCCAAAGTAATTGGTGGCAAAATAACTCCCGGCCCCGCTCCCAGAGGGTGACTCGGAGCCGGGGGAGCTGTGTGTTCGCTCCAACAGGACTTCTTTGATTCAGGTACAGTTGTTCTCTTTTCTAATCAGAATTTTCCTACATTGATTTACGTGTAAAGGACAATACTAATGAGGCAAACACCAATGTTTGGGCTTGTTCTCGTGTCTGCTCAGCATCTGTTTATTGTTGGGAACCCCGTAAAGCTCCTCCCTGGCACCGCGCTCACGATCCCAGCGCCTCCCTCTCGTGTCCGGGCTCTGTCACCGGCCTCGTGCTGACCTGCAGACGCTCTACGTGTCTGGCAGAGCGAACGTGCCGCTAGGAACAGGGACGTGGATGGAGGAGGAGAGGGCCTGGCCCTCCTGCCCCGCTCCTGTCGCGGGGTGGAAGTAGTTGACTCCCCCAGTCAGTTGGTGTCGTCACTTGTCCCACCACGGAGTCCACATTAAGGTGGAATGAGCCGCTGTGGAAACACTCCCCGAGCGCGCGGTCCTTCCTCGCCGAGGACACTGTCACCTCCACTAGGTTTCGTGCTGTGCTTTCAGGTGTTGGTGAGAGTAAGTATTGGCTAGTCTGACTAGTTGGTCTAAATGGTTGTGTAGCAGAATGACTGATTTTTTTGAGATAGCATTTCCTGTAAAAGTTATTAAGCATGGGTTGATGGTGCACTTTGTATACAGTAACCTGGCATGCATGCTGGTAAAACAAACCTCCTTCCTCCACTTCAGAGGCACCACAAGCCTTTTTATCCAGTTGCTGGTGATGTAAAATACATGCAGAATGTTAATGCAGTGTTGTTATGGTAAATGTGTGAGCAGTGTTACTAATTGATATAACTGATAACAGATACATGTGCCTGACATTCTTATACCACACAGTATGTTTAGGTTTTAACTAATATGGACTTCAGTGGAATAGTCTTAGGTATTTCAAGCCTTTGTTTTACTTACACAATGGTGCTCTATTTGTGTTTTTCTCCTTATTTTTTTTAAATAAGGGCATCTGAACACTTGTAGTACATATTACATCCAAAGGAGTCCAAAACAAAACGCTTGATTTTACTTTGCCTTCAGTTTCCAGCACCTCTCATCAGATAGGTTTATCTTTTTTTTTTAATTGTTGCTGACTACTTTGGAAAACTTCAGTAATGTTACCAATTATGAAGTGATTCTGCACTGCCTTTGGATTGTGTATGTATTCAGAAACAGTCTTAAAGCTTTTATTTAAGCTATTAACAAACCAGGGACTTGTGCCATTTGTTCTTTAACAGTGCTGTTGCAAAAAGACTTCCCTGTGAAAAAAAAAACAAGTCATTTGCTATGAACTCTGTTTATAGCTTTTTTTTTTTCCACAATGGATCTTTTCTTTGTATTTGTACAGTGGCTCAGTGAAAGATGTTGCCATGAGTTGATATTGTAACCAATAAACAAGTGCTTTTAACCAGATGCGGTGTCCAGCGTGGAAGCTTCATTAAAGCCCCGGTGGCTGCGTGACCTTTGTTAAAGATGAAGGTTCTTTCTAGGGCTCCCTGTGTGAATCTGCAGTAACTGTCCTAGCTAGTTCTTGCTTCGGGTTATCCTGTCAATGTTTAACATCCTTTGCATATTAAAAATACTGTGAACCCTTATGAACAATTAAGTAATTATAACTTATTTTTGAATACAAAACTGTGTGCTTTATGCACGTTTTCCTCAAGAAATTTGGGCTTGAATAAATTGACAGAGGAATATTAATACTCTACCACAAAGAGGCAGAAATTAGGGGGGAAAAAATCTTGCTTCTCCTGCCTTCCTTCATTCGTTCTTAACAGCCCCATTCCTATAATGAACCAGGGCTCAGGTATGGGGTAGTTAGTTAGTTACCTTCAGCCTCTCCTTTCAAATCAGCCTTTTTCTCAGCATTAATGATTTTCTAAAAAACAAAGTCTGCTCCAGACAGACAAACGTAACCTGAGGGCGGCGGCTGGAAAGGCTGGAGGGGACAGATATTACATACAGCCAAGAGCAAGGTACGTACAGCTGGCAAATAACTTACTAGAGCCCAGGCAGAGTATTTCTTTAATAAACGTACATACACGCATGTAAAGGTTCAGCTTGGTACAAGGTCCACAACACTGCTGCAGGAGGGAGCATCAGTACACGGAGCATCAGTACACGGCTGCAGGGGCAGCTACCCGGGACAGCTGCATCGTCACTCGTGGTCACAGTGCAGGGTTTTTCCTCAAGCCCTCCGAGCCCTCATGCTTGGAGCTGACGGGAGCTTGGAGCGAGCCCTGCTGCTCTGGCACAGTCCAATAAAAGCAAACATCGAAGTACTTCACACAAAGCAACGCTGACTGACTTCAGCTAGCCAGTTATCCCCAGTATTAGATTCTTTTTAAATCTGTTTCCTTTTAGGATAGCCCTTATGTAGTGGAAAACAGCAACTCTCTACCTTTCAGGTGTAAGTTTGAATACTTTTGTTTAGTCATGTTAAACATGTCCATAAAAATATATGTATATATATTCTGAAAAGGCTTTCTCCTTCAAAATAAGTTATTTTTACAAAGTCTGCTTATAAAATCTAGAGGGAAGAGAGCGCAGATGCCATCAGTGCAAAAACCAACAAAAAAACCCAACAAAACCCCACATACGATTTTGTTAGATGAGGAAAGGCTGGGGCTGCTGGAGCTGAGCCAGGGCAAAGGGCCCGCGTGGCCCCTCTCAGGCCCGTGGGGATGGAGCCTGTCCTAGAGCGGCAGCGGCCGGGCAGATGCTCCGCGGGCGCCGGCTGCAGCGTGAACCGGAGCGGCTCCCGCCTCGTCCCACGGCAGCGAGTGCCGCGGGCGCCGCTCGGGCGCTGTCCCCGCTCGCCCTGGCCGCTGTCCCGCACCTGGCTGAGCCCTGCGCTCCCTCTGTGTCGCAGCGGCGCAGGGAAGGCTCCGCTCGCCGCGAGGCAGAAACAAAACTGCTGCCCCCCACCACGGCCCTTCCTTTCAAAGCAAGCGGGAGGCCTCTCCCTGTTCTGGAAACAAAATTCACCCTCGTTAGAAGAGAACGGGGAAAGAGCAGCACTCTGCAGCGCGGGCTCGGCGCTGTCAGCTGGAAACCAGAGCCGCTGGGAGAAGCTCTCCCAGCCAGGAAGGGAGGTTGGCCACAGCCAAACACTAATATAAACCAATAGGGATTTGGGGTTTTATTGTTAAGCATCCAAGGAAAAGAAATTTAGTGTTTTTTTAATATATATATACATATATATGCCTTTTAAACCAAAATTTTCAAACCAACAAAATTAATATAACATTGAGTACCACAGCTCTTCAATTTGGTTTGCTGTCAGAGTCCAACCCAAATTCTACAATAATTAACAAATTTAATCAAAGTGACATTAAAAATATAATTCATTTCATGTGACTCCGCATGGGAGAAGTATCACCTGTAAAATTTCTACTTTGGCCTACAAAGGATCACCAGGAAAGGTAGCAGGGAGTCTTATTTACTCTTTTGAAGAAAGTGTTTCGTAAAGCGATCGAGTTCGTTCTCAAGGTGAATGGCTTTATTCCTGTAAAACAAGCAAAGCCACCAGCTTCACCACAATGCAGTAACATCACAAAGCAGTGAGAATTACCATCTGCATTTGCTTTTCGTTGCTCTCTTAATGAAGCCCAAGGCACTAGGAGAACCTTAAGCACCTGCTCGGATCCGAGCTCTGGCACCTGGGGG
>JAUBNY010000666.1:8357839-8367922 GCA_032275445.1 Crypturellus soui | reverse complement strand
TGTCTGGAGGCAACTACTGCTGTTGGGACAGATATGGATTTACTCTAAAAAGAGGATACAGCCAATGGTTGTGTCCCTGCCGTTCCCTTTACTGCAGCTTTATGTGCTGGGTTATGGATCCTTGAGCAGTTGGGAATGTGTCCTGCGTTGCCTTCTGGGTCAGTGGTGTGATTTCTTGGGAATTTTTGCATGTCCAGAAGGGTGCCATAGGGTGCCAATAACTATGTTTCGAATTTCAATACATATTCCTTAAATTTCGTCCTGGCTGTCTGGGATGCTTCTGGTCCTGTTAGTCAAAGTGTAAAAAACTGACATTTTACACTGATGCGGTGTTGTAAAAGAACACAGAGATGATGAAGCTGCTATAGTCTGAGTTCTTGATGCTCCTGCTGTTGATGGTTTTTTTTAGCATTTGTTCTTTCTGGTCTAGGTCTGCAGACGACTGCTGTTCCTTCAGAAGTAACGTGGCCCCAGTCTTCCTGGCCAATGATTCTTCTACAGCAAGCAGGATTTCTTCCTCATTCTGAGAAACCTTCATCTCTTCCTATGTCAGTGGCTACAAGGCCGAGGGCCAGCTCGCCACTGTCCCCACCAAAATCTGTCGGACTGGGGCCCTCCTTTCATCACACGCAAGAAGAAGAGCTTGCAAAGGTCGTGGAGCAGGACCCTATGCTGGAGGAGCTATGCAAGCCTCTGTGCTGTAAGCTTTGCAATGTCACTCTGAATTCGGCCCAGCAAGCCCAGGCTCATTACCAGGTAAGGAGAGCAGCAGCAGGCACAGCTCGTGTTGCTGCTGCCACCACAGCTTTCTCAGAGCCACCCAAGTGAGCTCCTGCTTGCTCTGGTAGCACAGAGCTAGGTGTGGGCTGATGCGTGAGGACTGACTTCGCTTCTGAGGTCTGTTTTTGAGTGCTATATTGGGGTGGCTGTGGCCAGCAGCAGCCGCTGAGAGGGCTCACGTGAAGCTGCTCTTGTTGTATTTGTTGGATTGGAAGCTGTGGCTCGCAGTGCTCTGTAGTCATATCTTCACTGCACTTGAATTTGCTGGTCTTTCAGGTGTGCTGCAAGTACTTTAATTTAAGATGCAATCGCTGGAGCACAGTGTCCTGCAGACAGCAAAAACTGTCTGCAGGAACAGAGAAGTAGTACCAAGATAGCACAGTTGAAAAGGAAGGTTCTTGTGATTTCTTTTTTTTTTTTTTAATCTTTGCTTTACATGACCTGTTCTCTATCAATACCTCATAATAAAATAAAATGAAATGCAATAAAAATGAACTGTTTCCACAGACTTGATTTTGTAAGTCTTGGGTAGTTGCTGTCTGTCCGCTGGAGCCACCTGTGCCGTTGGGAAAGGGGTCGATTGCCACCTTCTGCTGAAGGTTACCGATATCACAGATCTGCCATCAGGGCCATTTTTGCAAACTCTCATCTGCTTTGGACAACATATCTTGGGCCAGCTCCAACCAGCAATTAAATTTGTACAAGCTGGACTGGTTGGCCTGTCTGAAATAGGTTAGGGAATTCTTGTATATGCTGCTTTACTAACAGGTTGAAAGTGCCTCTTTTTACCACTACATCTTCCATGTGGTGCTGTTTTTGCATGATTTTTGGAGGCAGTAATTTTCTTTACCAGCACATCCAAGGTGATGGCTTGGTCAAACCACCAGGCCAAACCCTCAAGTTTTCCTGTCCTGAGAAAGGGGTATCCTACTCAGTAAGGAGTAGATTGAGTTACTGTTACAACTTAACACTTTTTAAAGTGAAATAGAAGCAATTCTTGCCCTTCCAATTTGAGAAAATTGGTTGAAAATGAGGCCCAGTTATGCCAGGTGCCAAGCAAACTGGAGACAAGGGAGGATGCCAGCATCTCTCAAGATGAGAGTTGCTGTCTTCTCAGGGACACCTCCTTTATTGAAGGTGTTATCTTGATGGCCACTTTTTCATTAATTTTGGGAGTCCTTTTGTTGTGCAGTGTAAGAAAGATACTGTTATTGGGACTGTAATTAATGTGGTTTCTCTTTTCAGGGTAAAAACCATAGTAAGAAACTCCGAAACTACTATGCTGCCAATAGCTGTCCAGCACCTGCCAGGATGAGTAATTCGGTTGAACCTGCCCCGCCTCAGGTTGTCTCCCTGCCAGCCCAGGTAAGGCCTGGGAGGGTGACTGAGATCATGCTGCTTGTGTGTGACCTAACCCCCAATAGGAATAACTAGATCTTGTGCTTTGAGGATTGCTATGGGTATTTGGAAAGGGTTTTTCTTGGATGGAGGAAGTGGCCTGTTGTGAGCTGCAGACTTTCCTTTGAAGAAGCAGATATCGATCTGCCTTCACAGCAGAATATTAGACTTGAAATGTTCTCTTTCTGCGTGGCAAATATTTTGATTCTTATGTAAGCCCAAAGTGCTACTGCTGATGTTTGCTCAAGGGCTGGCATAAAGCAGCGTTGTTAAAGCTGGATTTGGAAATGAGGGTGCGGCATCCACCCTTTGGAGTCATCCCTCAATTGTGCGAGTGAAGTTTACATGGAAAAGTGCTTTGATACTTCTACACCCATTGCCCAGGGTTATTACCTAATTCCTCCTGTGTAGTTTCTTTTGCACTGCCTGTCCTGTGTACAGGGCGAGTGGATCACTCCCTCTGTGGTTCAGATTACTTCTGTCTTAGAGGTGAAAGAAGCATCTTTCTTTCTCTAGAGTTTGAGTTCTGATCATCATACAGCTTAACGGCTACCCTGACTCATGCATGTGAGTGCACAAGGAACCAGAACTAGGCAGCAGAGATGAAAGCCACAGCTGTCACCTCAAAATGCACAAGTATCTGCTGTCTGTACAAAAGCCTCTCCTAAGAGTGGCAGATATGTGTGCCAGAGCCGCCAGAGGGAGACTTAGTCCCACAGTAAAGGACTCTGTGGCTTGCAGAATTGAACTGGAATCCTGAGGGCATTAGCTCCTGCCCTGGGTGCTGGGAGATGGGTGCTGCACCAGCTGGGGTATCAGGTGCTCCTCTTTGTGTTGGAGCAGGTCCATGGCAATAAGGAGGCTGCATTGAAGCCATGTGAGGATTGATGTTGTAATGAACGTGGGTCTGTAAGCTTGTATAACATCAAAGGAGATGAGAACAGAAAAAAAACGGATTTGGCAGGTGCAACACTGACACGGCAGTATGAATCGCTGCTGCACTGTTTACAAAGCACTTTTCTCTGGGTCATACACAAACACTAAGGAAAAGCAGTTGCTGCTGGGTGCCTGCTCATCCAGGTCTCCTCCTGCCTGCAGGGCAAGGGTCAGAGCTTTGGCAGCTCCACAGTTGCTTTTATCTTTTAGTATGGTCAGGGAATGATGGAGAGAAAGGGAGCTGTGGAAAGACTGCACATGATGGGTTCATGAGAGAGGAGCACCTTTACATTTTAGTGCGTGTTCTTCAGTGTGAAAATTATTGTGCTTCAGCTCCCAGGAACCAACAATAGAGAGGGTTATGGCCACACAGACCTGTGGGGCTATTGCAGAGCTGCAGGGTGTTCGGTCAAATTGCTTTTGTCTTCATCTGAAGCCAGGGATTTGCATAGACTTTAGGGAGTTCGCAGATTCTTTGGGAGACTGTGACAAGGAAAGCTGAATTTGCCTCTGAGAGTGGTTTGGGGAGCACTAGGCATTTTCCTGATCAGTGTGCTCTGATTCCAGCTATGTCATTGCCTGACAAAGACAATATTGGTCTCAAGCCTTGATATTCAAATATTTCAGTGAATTACCTTCTTGCTTCACATGCTGTCTCTGTTTGCTGCTAGATGGGATCCAGTAAACCAGGTGGCAGAGTGATCCTGGCCACAGAGAACGATTACTGCAAGCTTTGTGACGCCTCGTTCAGTTCTCCGGCTGTGGCACAGGCTCATTACCAAGGGAAGAATCATGCCAAGCGGCTGCGTCTTGCAGAAGCACAGAATAACTCATTCTCGTAGGTATTGTTCAACTTCACACTCGGACTGCTCTGAGACCATGTGACAGTGTCTTTGGCAAGTTTTTCCTCAGAAAAATTTGAATTGCAGCTCTTCTTATTTCTTTAATCTTCAGGGATGCATCAGAACTAGGCAAACGGAGGGCAAGGAAAGAAGGAAATGAATATAAGATGATGCAGAATAGAAGAAACATGTATACAGTTCAGAACAACACAGGTAACAGAGCTTTCATTTGTTGCATTCTGTGTTAGGAATAATACTGAATATTTGAGAGATTTGATCGTCTTCTCTGTGTAAGCTCTGTTTTAGCGGCAAGGGGACATGAAAGGAAATGACCCTAGCTCTGCTTCACATTTTCTCAGCTGCTAAAGCTTCTTTGTTCTGTCAGCCTGCTTGTTAGTTAGGTTCTCAGTTTGTAACTTAATTTACCATCTGTCTGTCTCCAATGCTTCTCTAAGTGGTGACAATTTTCCTGCTTTATTTACTTGGCGAGCAGCCAGGTGCTTTGACTCCTATGGTAGCACATCAACCTGTACTTGCACTCCCATGTCCGGAATGAGAGAGCCTGTTAGCCTCCCTCTAAGACCATCTGTTCCTAGAATCCTTCCTCAGGTGTTAGATACTAACTTTGCCTCTTTACTGTGATAGAAAGCATGTTTTATAGTGTCCAGATCAGCATTTCTTTTAAGTTGTGTTACTAGCACATAGTAGTTAAAACCCTGCCTCCTCACAGAAGCTCAATTTAATCCTCAATTTAATCGTACTAGCCACTATCATTTGGAAAAGACAAATCTTTTCAAAATTATCTCAACACTATTTAATTTTAACTGAGATAGGTTTATTCCATTCACAAGACAACTCTAATTCTGGAATTAGAGGGTTTAAAAAAAGAATTGACTCATCACTTACATGATTAGACTGCTATTTTTCAAAGGCACTATTGATTGCTAATAAGAATCTAAGTCTACTCTATTGCTTTAGAAAATATCAGCAAGTACCGGTCCCCTGTGTGCTCGGCCTTTGTAAATCTGGGTCTCAGTGGAGAAGTCGTTTGGGAAAACAAGAATGGGATTCTAATCAGTTAAAGTAATCTTTGGCTGCTTTTAAAAATTTGTCAGCCTTAGAAGTTGTCACTGAGCTGCCAAGCTTCTCTGCCTTATAGATAAACAGGCTTTTCTGTTGTCTCCGCAGGTCCCTACTTCAATCCCCGCTCACGCCAGAGGATTCCTCGGGATCTGGCCATGTGTGTCACTCCCAGCGGCCAGTTTTACTGCTCCATGTGCAATGCTGGGGCCAGTGAGGAGATGGAGTTCAGACAGCACTTAGAAAGCAAACAGCATAAAAGCAAGGTGTCTGAACAGCGGTATAGGAACGAGATGGAGAACCTAGGCTATGTACAATGACACGCCACCCTTGGCAGTAGTTTACAAATAGAGCAGCTTGTCTCTCGCCTGCTGTTTGCCACATGCCCTGCTTTGTGCTCCATTTGGTAGGAGTATGCTCTCGAGCTATACATGTAACACCTGCAACCTTAATGGTGTGGTTAGATTTTTTTTCTATCATAGTTGGCAGGATGACGCTGTGCAGGACATGAAGTGTTTTGATGTTTGTTTGCTAGTTATCTAAGGCTCTTCATTGTATCGAGTGGGAGGACTCTGTCTTCTCCTCAGCCTTCTGCATGAATATGCAAAGCCCAAGAAGTGCTGGGAACTTCTGTGATTCTGCCACACAGGTGGATCTTGTGCAAAGCCCATTTCCCCCTTGGCGTGTCAGAGAGCAGTGCTCCTGAATGTCTTGTTAGGGCAAGGTGAATGAATCTCTGTACAGCTTGGAAGAGAGGGATAGGAATGAGGCCTGCAAGTGCTTTTTAGATGGTTTAGTTGTCCACAAATTGCTGCTGTGGCTGCTATTGCAGCCCACAGGAAGTTCTTCCCCCATCCCTCTAGAAGACACACACCTCGTCCTTGGACGGTCTTGTTTCCTTCTTCCTCTGTGATGAAGTCTTCATTCCAATATCTGACATTAGTTATCAGCTGGTTAGCCACATCCAGAAATACTCTTGTTTTACTAAATGGTTAACAGAGAGGAAAGACTTTTAAAGCTATAGTTGACTGGATACCTTCATACACCACGGGGATAGTTCACCTCTGAGGAGAACCTGTGTGGGTCATGCTAGTCTAGTGAAGAGAATTGGAAAGCACATCTACTCAGTTTGGTTGTGCTCTGCTCTCATTCAGTGTTAGACTGTGTAGGATTGGACAGAGCTGTTAGCTGTAATTTCTTTACATGTTGATGCAGGCAGGTGTTGGTCTGCCTGGCAGCTCTGTTGCTAGAGAAGAGCAGGGCTGCCTGGACTCTGGGGAGCAGCTATCATCTGTGTCCCACTTCCACACCATTCCCTGCAACTAAGTCCAAAGGGAACCCAGACATGAGGTGAAATGCTCCCTTGAACCTGAGTTACCAATATTCAATTAATTGATTTTTTTTTTTCTCCCTATCTCAGACTGCGTTTTAATTCCATTTCTTGATGTGAACATCACTGTTTCAGGGACCACCTAAACTCCAAAGCTAGGCAGGATGGAGCTGTTGAGTGTGACAGTTGTTTGAGTAACAGTTTCTTGGCCAAACAGAAGTCTTTATGAGACTTATTAAGCAAATCTTTAGGTGTGGAGAAACCCAAAAGATATGCATATGTCTTAATGTTCCTTAGAAGTAGTGGAAAGGGGATAAAGAGCAGAAGTAGGGCTGCCATTTATTTTTCTACTCATTTGGGTAGGTGTTAGGAGCTGTGATTGGAATCCAATTCACAATGTTTCTAAAACACTGGCTCCAGTGGTGAGTAGCTAGCCTCCTTGGGACCTGATTTGCCACTGTGCTGCTACAACTCTGTACTGGTATCAACTTCCTTGGCTTCAGGGCAGGTACAGAGAGGGGATAGGAAGCTACTACTGGTCTCCTACTCGTCTTTACACAGCAGGTTGAGTTAGATGCAGCTCCACTGATTTTAGCAGCACTTTGCCAGGGATAAATTTGCCCCAATGTGTGATGTTGCAGGTAGTCCCCTTCTGGTTGTCTTTTTTTTTTTTTTTTTGTTCCTTGTCATTCTGATCCTGCCTCTTGCATTCCAGAAGGCTTTTCTGCTTGCCTTAACAGAAAAATGAATAAACAAAAAAGGATGTACTTTATTCATCTTTCTAATTCACCTCAGAAAGGCTTGTGACACTTGACTGCTCAAAAGTAAAGGCTGCTCTTCAGAAACTATTGTTTCTGAAGACAAAAAAAGAAATGTATCTCTAGCTACCTGAGCATTAGCAATCCTTGTAACCTTAACTCAGCCCTCCTAAATCTGGGGAGGGTGAGCTCTTCTGTAGTAGCTGAAAACAACCTCCTGCATCATTCCCTGCTGATCCCTGCCCTGTAGGTGCAGGCAGGGCAGTGGGTGTCATCTTGAATGTGATTCCCTCCCCTCCTCTGTGCAAAGCCTGGTTAAAGAGGCTTTGTGCACTGGAGCTCATCAGTGTGTGGAACAGGTGCCCAGGCTGCAGAGCACTAACTGAGCTGCTTTGGCAGCCTGTGCATCTGTTTCTCCTTTTCTGCCCCAACCTGTCGTCCTTATGCTGCTTTGAAGATTGCCCTTGCAACACTTCTTGTCAGCCTTTGATTCCCACCCCATCCTTTGCAGTCAAGGAAGGGCTGATTCTCTCCTTGTGCTCTGTCTTTTGTAATTTCCCTGGTGTGACACTACTGTGCAGGGACCTAGCACAGTGTGTTTCACCAGTGATCCCTGCACTGTGGTTAAACATTTCTCTAGCTGTAACTTAAAGCATGATATTTCCCAAAGGCTCAAATTAGTGGCAGAAAACCAGCTCTTTGTGAAATAAGAGCTTGGGAAGTTTTAGGTATTGATGTTGTCTGGCCTATTGCTTCGATCAACAAGGCATTTTTCTCTGCTTTCACGCATCCTGAGCCTGCCATGGACAGGGAGGCATCTAGATAGTGTGTTGACTTCACAGGAATACACAGATCAAATGTTGTCATCCTGAGGTTTTTCAAAGTGCTCCCAGGCATAAAGCAGGAAGTGGGACTGAAGCAGCAGATGTTTGAAGCAGGCGTAAAGGTATTTACTGCTGGGAGAAGCAGCTAAAACTCGCTTTGCCCCAGAACTCCATTGTGGTCCTTCCCTCTGAGTGACCAAAGATTGTCTCTCCCTTTTCAGCATCAACTGACAGAAAATGTGCCACACAAATACCGCAAGGGTCAACCCAAACTCAAATCCTTCAGCTAGAGAAGCAGGACTGATCCTGATTTTATTTCTTTTTTTTATTCTTTTTTAATGAGAGTCACCACCTAAATTGGCATTCAAAATGCATGTTGAAAATGCATCCTGGCGTAGCCTTATATGGTATAGATGAGCTGGGGAGGATGCTGTATAGCTGTAGTACCACTTCATACGCCTAATGAATCTTGTTCTTAAGTTAAATGAAATACCAAACATGAAATAGGACTTCTGTGAAGCTCTCACATTGGCCAGTAGGTTAATGACCTTTGCTGCTGAAAACAAAATATTAAATCAATGTGTTCATATTTATTTTACTGTGCTGACCACTAATTGACTTGTGAATATTTAAGGCATGATACTATAGGTTGTTTCTGTTTAAATAGAAAACTCTACATTGCACTTTGCTTTTGGATCAGGACAGATATTTATTGTATTTGTGAAAATGTTTTCCTGCCCCATGTATGTAATGTTTATTCGTCCTTGATGCAAAAATAACGCAACCAGTGAATCCCTTTCTGTCTTCCCATACTGAACAAAATTGGGATTTCCTTGTAGCTCTTTCTTAAATGTCCATGTGGTAATTTGGGACACTATTTTTAATTACCCATGAATTTCGTACTACTTTTAAACATTTCTTTTAAGGCAAGGAAGTAAACTGTGTGGAAGCCATGTATTTGTAAGGAGTTTGATATTTTTTTGTTTGTTTTAGGCATTAGCTGTTACTTTGCATTCTCCACTAATAAGTAGTTGTGTTATAATCTTGTCTAACATTGGTGTCTCTGACTTTTTGCTTTTTTGGTGTACATCAAAAGGAACCCTGAAAACTTCCATGGAGTTGCTTAGGATGGTCATGACATAACAAAATGTGTTTTATTATTATTATCTGTAAACCTTCTCGTGTTTTTCCTTTTCTGTATGCCTGTTATTGGGCATTAGAGGGGAAAGCTATTTCCATAAGCACTGATTCCTGTTTTAGCTTACTAATGCATGAAGTCCTTTTGCAACGTTGCTTGAGCAACACTCTCACTAATCAATGGGAATTTTGCCCAAGTCAGGAGTATATGAAATAGCCCAGCTAAATGTTAGCTAGGCTGAGGCAAAGTAGAATACTGAAATTTGTCTCTTACTCCTGTTTCAGATATAACACTCGTATGGTTTTGCTTTTAGAGAATGTTTATCTTGCTCTGTAAGGATTTGGTCCTGCTCTAGCTAAAATAGTTTGAAGTTCGTTGTCTTTAGTTGATTAGGAACAAGTCTTTAAACCCTCCAGGTTTTTAATACTGATATTTTTCTCATTTTTTTTTTTAACTGTATATACAAGGATGCTCTGGATAAGAAGGACATCTATTGCCAATTATGGAAAAAGGTTTCCAAAACGAATGATCTCGCTTGGCAAAGTCCACATATTCTCAGGATTAACTGAGGCTGGAGAAGTATGGACCTGGTTCCTTTGAAGTTAATGGCTAAGTTCCCATTGTTTTGAGCTGGGCCAGCTTCCTTGCCACCTGCATAACATTAGAAGTGAAAATAAAATCCATTTTCATGCAAATCTGCTCAAACAGTAACTTTGGGCATCTCCTTTAAAAGATGTATCTTTTTATCTCAAGTGTCTGCAGGTAAAGGCAGGAATGCCTTTTTTTTTTTTTTTTTAATCAAACCTAAAGTATTTTATGTGAACATGAGTTTTTCAGTCTGTCTTTTGTGGGGGGAAAGGAGGAATTGATTTAATTTCCTTCTGCATCTGTCCAGCAACATCATTTGCAAGAGCTTTTGAATGTATTTCATCTAGAGCCTTCTTGTCAGCTTGGTTTTGTACATTTGTCCTTCTTTTCTTTATATTGTACTGACCCC
>JAUBNY010000666.1:8297551-8309958 GCA_032275445.1 Crypturellus soui | reverse complement strand
CCTGAAAAGTCCTATCCACAGTCAAGTCTGTGTTTTCCTATGACTTTGCTGAACTATAGAGCAGGGAGAAGTACAGCACAATGATGGGTGGGAGCTGCACCCTGGCTGGGTGGAAGAAGGTCTCGTGTGACACCAAAGTTCCCGTATGTGAGAACCAGGGTCGGTCTCACTAACGAGTAGCGCCCTGAAGATGCAAAGGAGAAATGGGGCGAGTACCTGATAGTCTATTCCTCTCCTCTGATCCAGTTTGGAGGGGAGTGTTTCTTCTGTTGTCAGAATAGCTGTTTTTTCTGCAGGTCTCCATCTGAACACAATATTTGCTGGCCCTAAGTCTACCTATCCGTGGCCATAACAGTAAATAAGCACTGCTGCTAATCAGGGGAGCTGGGAAACAGCAGAACAGCCAGCACGGACTAAGAAGGAAGGCAATAAACTAACTCGTAGAAGAAATGCATCTGCATTAGGGCAGGACAGCTACCACTTAGGGAACATTTAACGCCCTGGCAGCACAACACTAAATCGTGAAGCACCAGTGGCAATATCAGCTGGAGTATTTCTGCCTCATGACTGGACCTTGCTGTAATGCGAGCTAATGGGCACCCTGTGGGACAGGGAGCAACATAAATAACTGCTCTCTTTGCAGAATCTCAGGAGCTCCAGCCATGCTAACTGACTAATCCAACCAACAGACGACCTTGAAACTGGGGTTCTTCATTATGGCAAGGGAAAACTGCACAATGGGGAACGGGTGTTAACTTACTGACAAGGGTTTTGGAGGACTGACGGCCAATGATGTTGCGTTAATGAATTCACTTCTATTTCTGGCCCTGCTTCTGAATCTCCCCTGAGCTCAGAGCTGAGCTCCCCACCTGGGTTTCAAGCTGAAGAAGCTCCAGGTAGCAGAACATCTAATGACAAGCGAATCCTTCTCGCCATCATCCCATCTTGGTGCTTGGTGCATCTTGGTGACTTTGCAGTCCAAGCATGAGGCAATGGCTCCCTTGGCACATTGCGGTCGCCGAGCATCAGCATTCCTGAGGAACAGCTGGGGATAATTGCCCCTCTGCCCATCAGGACTCTGCAGACATTTTTAGCTTTCTGTGCTTTGTCAGTTGTAAATGAATTTGAATTTACGTAGCAAGTGACATGTTGGACAAGCACTATATTCATCATCTCAGCTGCTGTCTGGGTTCAGGAAAGGGCACAGGCTGCTTGTTAAAAGGGCCGACTTTGGGAGGGGGGACGCGGTGGCAGGCGGTGGGTCACCCCGCTGCAACGTGCTCCCAGGCTGGGAGAGGCTGATGCGGAGAGCTGCTCTGCCAGAGACACTAAGGATAAGGAAAGATGCCAGTGGGGAGAACGAAGGCAATGAAAGAGCTGTGCTACCCAGCGTGAGGTTCCTTTAAATCTTAGCATACATCTCCCTAATCGCTGAGGGATGTATTACCTGAGACACTGCACTGCACCAAAAAACTTGTGCTGCCTTGGGCCAGATCAGCTGGCTAAGAGCAGATGGGTGATGGAAAAGGTGGCCTCCCTCATGTGATCATGCTGTACTAAACCCAGGAGGAACAGGGAGATGACAGGAGAAGGGAAACGGGTGCAGGTTCATTGCAGCCTTGCTCTACTGGGTGCTGGGAGATGCTTTCGGCTCCAGCTCTGCACTGAAGTTTGTCTCCTTGATGGTTGTCAAGAGGGAACAGGCTTCTCCCCAGACACGCTTCTGGGGGTACGCGCTCCACCCGGTCTTAGGGAAAGCTCAGTTTGTTTCGGACAGTACTATGACTATGGTAATTTCTAAAAATAACTGGGGGCACAGCAGGAGCTGGACACCTGTGAATATGCTGGAGTTAAGGGTCATCTGACTCTACGGATGACTGGTTCCTCTTAATGACTGGGTGTCCCTGCATTGCCGTCATCTCAGAGTCCTGGTATTGCAGGGCAGACCGTAAAGCACCAAACATGTCTTTGTACCCATGATGAGCAGAGGCACAGAGGGTGCCACGTCACTAGGCCAAAGTCTCCTGGGAAGTCAGTGCTCCAGTCCACTTCTTCAGAAGCAGAGGAATAAGGATCCAAGACTGGACATAGTGGTGAAAACTGTCTAAAGGAAGATGGACAGTACTCCTTACAGCCAGGAAGGATGGAGAAGAGCCAAGACACACCGTTCCCAATATCAGAAAGCAAAGGCAGAGTCTTGCCTAAGTTGCATACACGTCTAGAAAGGAGACCATCTCCGTGACCACTTGGCTTTTATATGACCCCCAAAAGAGTGCTTCATTTCAGGAATGTGGGGCTAAATCCATGGCGGCTGAGTTTCGGTAAGGGAGCAAAGGGGCAGGATTTGTCCTGAGCTGTGTGGGAAGGGGACAGCACTGAGTTCCCTTGGGCAAGTGTCGGAGGAGAAGAAGATCACAGCAAGGTGGAGCTGGGGACAGCAGTGAGCGGAGAACATGGGAAGGAGATAAACAGCAGCACCCAGAGGAAAAGCTCCAGCAGCCAGGACAGATACAGCAGGAGAGGTTTCCCCCTGTCTCCCTCCACCTAGTTCTTTGAGTGGGTCAATCATCTTTTATCTGCCTTGAGTCAGCCCTTATGCCATCGAGAGCACCAGGTGGAACAAAGCAACAGCAGGGGCGATGCTGAAACTACTGCCCAGGGGGAAGTGAATGCTCCGTCATTATTTATTTTTGAGTCCACATTTGGATTAGCTGTAAAGAGCTGTGTGGATAAGCAAGCAGGCAATTACAGCTGGGACGTGCTGCTTATGAATGGAAATGGCTACAATCTGCTCAGGACATATTGAAATTCTAATTCAGTTAGATTCCTTTAGTTACAGTGCTCATCACAGACACTGAAAGAGGTGGGATTAGAAAATAAATGCAATTCTTGTGTTGCCTTTGGTCTGCCTCCTCTTCCTCCCTTTCTCTCCTCCGCTCCCCAGCCTTAGCTGTCGCTTGGCTTCATTCTGTGCGGTGAAGTACAGCAGTCCGCACTTTGTGGCTTGTTAATTTTTGCAATGATCTAACAATCTGCAGCTGACCAAATGTGTGCATTGCTAACGGATGTATGGATATGGATGAACGCCAAACCATTGCTTAGCTTTCACGTGTCACATCATTCTGAAGACCTTTGCATGGCATTTACACAGGATCTTCAGACTATTCTTCCCTTTGCTCAGATTGCTGCCCAAGTCTGTCAAAATCACACTGCCCTCCAAAGCAGGCTGCTTTCTACCTTACGTATTGGTGTAAAGCTACTTTACAGATACACATGACCACTTTTCACGGACTTTGTGTAAGTCAGCTAGGAAAAGATTTGATCAAAAACACGGCCAAAGGATTGGGAAACTTTACCACAAATTTTGATTGGGCAATTTAAACAAGTTGTTTTTGTATGGCCTCAGTTTCCTTACCCGTGAAAAAAAATATGTTGTATTAAACCTGTTGGGATATGAAAGGAACAGCCAACACATCAGTAAATGCTCTGAGAGGATCAGGAGGAGGTCGAGCTCCAGTCCTGCGCCGCGCGGCTGCTGCGCATCCACCCATCCAGCTTCCAGCTCAGATCTCATGAGCACCTTTCCCTTGTGTCTTATTACACAAGGTTAAATTTTGCACCTACTCTGGGGTGCTTCCTTATCCGGGTACCATACAGACTAATTATCTGGAGCACATTGTTATTCGGATATGATCAGCAGTTGCCTCAAATTCACAGAACAATTTTGTGCCCTACTATAGAAAAGCACTGGAAATACATTTTTTTTCTCATAATTTTTGTGTAATTTCCACAGTCTGAGTGACCTGATTTTTTTTTCTTCTGTAATTCTGTAGAAGGAGCTGCCTATTGCCTATTAAGTCTAACGTAGAGATAAAATTGTTACATCTCTGTGTAGCACTGAACTCTTGCACACGCTTTCTATGACTCCCCATTTGCCTTGCCTCTTGGTAAGATCTTCTGCCTTATCAGAATAACAAAGCAAAATCCTGGTTACTTTAAGGAAAATGCAAGGGTAAAAAGAAGAAAGTGCTTCTGATGGATTTAGGCATAGTTAAAGATCCAATCCAGCCTCATGAACGGGACCTGGAGAAAGTTAGAATTGAAATGGGTTATAATAGAGAAGAGGATTAGAAAGACAGGGCATGCCACATAAAATGTAATAATAATGTGCACATACATGAGAGAGAAGGGACGCATATTATGGAAAGGCAGTCACAAAATCTGCAGAAATGGTTGCATGATTTGGGTGGGAAATCAGTCAAAAGACTATTGAGAAAAGGCTGAGGAGCTGGGCCTAGAGCATCAGATCAAAAATTGGTGTCAGCACTAGGTCACCTGCTTTGTGGATAGATTCAGTGCATGATACACTGGCTGGCGTGGATGCAAATTTAACCTCCTTAAAAGAGATCTGGATAGATGTATTCTGGTAGCACGTTCTTTAGCACAAACACACTTTTACTTGAGAGTCAAGAAAAGAGAACATGAGACCGAACAAAACCTAAGTCCCCGTTAGAGAAGGCAATACGCAATGTCCTCTGTATAGTTTTGAAACACCAAAGGGAACAAAAGCTCTGCAGTCCTCTCAGGCCAACAGATTGATACAAACAGTGAAATTATCGTGTCCACGATACAAAATGCCAACTTATTTTGGTCTCATAAATGGTCTAGAAATGTAAGCAATGGTGGAAGCGGTACAGATGCCTCTTTTCCTCACATGACAATAATCTATATTAATTACAGCAAGCGTCCAGTTTTGAACAATGTCACTGCAGGGCTATCACTGTTAAGTAGTATTGAGTTTCTAAGGAGGTGAATGTCTTTTTCTCTCCCTAATCATGATTACTTGGGTTAGTACTTGGGCTAAGCTTTCATTTAACCAAGATAAATGAATTTTTCCCAAACCAGAGAGTTAACACTGTGCATCACATTATTATTCTCATCTCAGATTTCTTGCTTTGTATGCTATTTTATTTGGCCACTAAACATGAAAAACAATAAGATGGGATAAGAAAGAGGAGCGGTGCAGAATCTCACATGGATTAAAAATTGAAAAAGAGAGATAAGTCTGTTTTTGACCTGTTACAGTATACAACTCTGTGCTAGCATTTTCCCTCCACCAACAGAACTTTAACATTATTTTCTTGTATAATTTCCCTCTCTTGAAATACGAGTGCCCACATCACATTTCTGCAGACACCACCAGCCTGGCTGACTAATAATTTGTTGCCGTCTATTTGGAATTCCTATTTATCATTTAAGCTTATGTGCCAATACAGGAGGTTAACATTCAGAAGAGCAGATGGGGAATTAGAGGCAAAACTTCTGTCAGTGATAACAGGACTTCCATGCTTCATTTCCCCCAGGGCACAGTGAATATTTTCCTTTCAAGTACCACTGAGCAAAACTGCCTTAAGGAACTGGTGGCAGCAAAACAGTGTGCAGTAGCAACACGTAGAAATTATACAGGATTCAGAAATAGATTTGCAGCTGCTGGTCCCTTTGGGGAAAGGTATTTTGTAGTAGCTCCTGGAAGGCACCCATCCAGGTGCAGAAATCCAAGTGCAAAACGACCAGCAAGAATATCTAGCAAAATCACTGAGGCGTCTGACCCTGAGCAGCTTCTCCTGCATAAATGGTTTCACCAACCATGTTGCTGCCAAGGGGTCAGGCTTTTGATGGAAAAGGCAGAGAGCAAATTCAGAAGATTCTCAGGTGCCTCTGCCTGAGCATCCCACTCGTGTCCCACTCTTTGCCTCCCTGGTGGGGTCTAAGGACTCTGCACTGCAAGAGTGTCTCGGTGCTGGGTATCTACAGGGGAAGGAAAAAGTAGCCTGGGTAGCAGGAACAGTGATCATTTTGGCAGTACTGGAACAGCGCGTGGCAGAAACACTGGCTGTTTGGCCAAATTCTGGCTTCCCAGATCCCAACCTAAAATCCAGTGTCCTGCAGAAGGGATGGACGAGTGCTGTTCAGTGCAAGGTGCTATCAGAACGATACCACTATTAATCTTGCTGTTGATGACATTTGGGAATTCATTAGTCCTTGGTTTTCTGGGCTAGGCTTGCTTGAGCAAGGGAATTCTCTGCCAGGATGGAGCAGAATATTTAACTACACTAATACTTGCTCAGTAGCTACGCTTGTAGTATCCAATTATCTTCATTACTGCCACTTGCCCTATGTGAAGATGTACAGACAACTAGAGCAAGAACTTACAGGTTGCTATTTGCCTCAAAAATATTATTGCATTTTGTGGAGATGGTAGCAAATAATACACAATGAGATTAAAAAGCTCATTCCTGAGTAAGGACACAAATCAGTTCACTTCTAAACGCAGAGAGCCAGACCTCTGTCTTCTTTGGTGGAGCCTCTGGCTTTCTAAGCACTCTCTCATGTGACTTCTTGTGCGATGATAACGTCCCTGAAACACATGGATTGGACCCTTGATTAGGGAAAATGCTGTAGCAGTGAATCCGCTGGAGGTGCAAAAGTGCTCATGATCTGGGAGTGATGTCCAGGTGAACATCCCTTCCCTGCAGAGCCATGCGGTGCCTCGCTGGATGTGATCAGCTCTGCCCTGGGTGGCAGGGAGGTGCCACTGGTGCCTGCTAAAACGTGTGTCTAACGCATCAGGATGCTCCGGAGGTCTGCCCAGAGAGCAGGAGCTTGCCCCGGCTCTTGCACACCATGCAAATGGAATTCCTTCAGATAACACCAGATTAAACCTGCACTACCCCATCTTCTTAATCCTCTATTTTTTTTCTATAAGGTCTCCCTCTTTTGGCCAGCCTTTATCAATCTTCTCTCCAACAACAAAAGGTCTTTTCTCCTACCTATATCTGACTAAAGGATCCATGAGCCCCAGTAAACATGGGAATTTCATTGAAATCAAAATGCAAAGAAGCTGTGTTTTCTCATTGACCTTGAAATCTTGAAGGCCATCTCTGCTTCCCATGGGAATCAGCTGGTGTTTACCTCATTATAAAGCTGGTTTATAGAAGAGATCCACTTCTCCTTGCTGATGACCAAGGAGGCAGCTAAGGATAAATTAACAGGAATGTTTCTCATAGGTAGGTAGACCAATTCAGTTCATAAGTTGAGTGTATCTGAGCTTGAAAAATTAGCCCCCAAATAGTCCTTTTTTTTTTCCCAAGATTGATAGAATCAGTTGTCCTGCATCCAAGAAGCACCAGAAGATTAAATTAGTAATGAGATAGTATTTTTCTCTAGTCTTAATAGTGAGGACAAATAACTGATGCACTATTTTCTGTCCTTGCTGTGAGAATGAATTAACACTGTTATTTTTTTCTTCTGAAGAATTTTTTTTTTGGTGGGAGAGACATGGCTCCCTCCTCCCCCTATACCCATACTTATTTTCAGACTAAAAGATGCATCATTCTCTCCTAAGTCTTACCCTTGTATTTTTTCTATATTGATCTATATTGTTTGCTATAAAAAAGTCTAGGATTTCTGTGATGTGTTTCAGGATTTTGATTTTTCTCTACCACAAAGTGAGCACTCAGGGTTCCCTTGCTCATACCAAGGACAGATGCTCTGTGTTCTGCCACGCTAGAGCAAGGCTGGGAATTCTGTTATTCATGCAAGTATTTGTCCATGGACACAGCTCTTCAAACTATTGCACATAAATGCTCATAATTAGGCAGGGCAAACCATAGAAATGTAAAAGAGCAGAATTTTAAAAAAAGTAAAATATCCAATTTTGAAAAAAAAAGGAAAAGATGATATTAAAAACATTTTAAAATATTCCAAATAAAAAAGAAGATGTAGGGCTGATGCAGGAAAAATACTCAAAATCTGTCTTTTGACCTTCCTGTAAGCCAAAAGAAAAAGACTTTCAGTATTTGTAAGTGCTATCATAGCATAAAGATTTAAAAATCAATGGGGGACACTTTGCCCAATAGTTACTTTTTGATTTCTTTGTAGCACTTGCATTTATTTCTACCTCTTGCCACAATGGAAACTCAAGTCAAATACTCAATCAAAGTCAGGCATTTTATTGCCTTTCCAATTAAACTCCTGAGCTGGATACTTAAAATATAACACCAGCAGCCCTGTGAATAGCGGATATGCAAGTAATGGAAAATCAGCTGTTGGCACCGTGTCCCGGAGAAGTTTTTCTTTTCCCTTTTGTTCTTTATCCCATCGGAGCGGTTTGCTATTGGAATATGTTGCTGTCAAACGCGCTCTGCTACCAGCACTTTGCAGCTATTGGAAAATGATGCTGCTCATTGAGGTAGCCCAAATGAGCTATGGGAGGGCTCCCCAGTCAGACCCCTTTGCTGGTGTAAAGCTCTGGGTTCACGCAGGGAGCCTTGCTGTCCCCTTGCTGTCACCACCTTCGCTCTCTGGGAGTGACAACTGGCACCTGCGCGCTCGGGGACAGTGAAAATCTTTGCTTATTCAATGTCCCCAGGCTGCACACAGCTGTGGACTTTAAGTTTGCTAATTTTCCAAAGCAGAATATGAAGAAGACGCCACAGGTCTGCGTGAAGCACCTGAGTTATTGGTACTTACGCAGCACCATAGGGATATGAATTCTGTTTATTGCACAAACCTGGCCTATAATTAATGGAAATAGTAGCATTATCGCGCCTTGTTTTCATTAATTCAGAGTAATGGCATTGGAAGATCTGACAGCGTTATGAAATGCGTTTTTGGAAGAATAGGAGGGAACCAGAGGACTTGCTCTGCTTTTCAGCATCCATCCCGATCTTCCCCTTTAATGTATAAGGAGCACAATTACTAGCAGTGCCCTGCTGTGTCTTGCAGACCATCTTTCACACCCCAACCATAGCTTCATTTTATCTTCTTTATTTATTTTCCATACATCTGAGAGAGCAGATCTAAATTTCCCTAGCTGCCTGACTGCGCTGAATGTTACAAAATGCGTTTTAACAATTTTAGAAACAGTCACGGTCAGCCCAAAGTCTGCCTAAACTCCAGCAGCTCCGTAACACTGACACTGGCACCTCGCAATAAAACCTGGCTTCGGGGTTTACCTAACAAGCTGCAAATGATGAGAACAGCCAAGTCTGCCCTAATGGGAGTTTTATGGGTATTTCCCCCTCTCTTAGGAGGAGTAAACATATAAAGGCTTCAAACTGAACTTTATTTATTTCTGTGGGATAGCATGATATTATTCCCACAGAAGCACTGGTGATGTTTTATGGTTGCAGGAAGCCCAGGACACTTCATGAAGCAGAGCTGATGCATGAGCTGGTTTCGCCATGACTGGTGACAACCGAAATATGGCACAGACTTCAGCCTAGATGTATTTTATTATCTTGGATACTTCAGCACCTGGGGCAAGGAAGGGCTGGAGAGATGATGGAGGAGCATGAAGGCTACGTGGAGGCAATAGGCTTTACCCTCCCTGCTGGGAAGCTCCCTGGGGCTGTTTGAGGAGGTGCAACTGCAGGGCTGGGCCAGGAGGTGCGGTAACAAGGCTGTCCATCCCAGAGAACAGGTATGGGGTGCCCTACACCAGCCAACACTCGCCCCTATATCTCCCTTGTCAAGGCACTGCTGAAAAAGCCCACGAGCATTGGGCTGAGAACTAGTCAAGAACTCATTTCACTCCCAAACAGCGGACAAAATGCTGGTTGGACGGTGACGTGGGGCTCCTAAGGGCCGATGAGGTCAAGCCCCTCATCTCCTAGTAGAGATGCAGTCCAAGTGCCCAAGGGTTGAGTTGGTCCTGGCCTTGGGGGTAAGTTTGCCCACAGCCTGACCAGCAGCACTGGCTCTGTAGTGGCAGGCGGCATTGAAATAGATGACATAGGGATATGTCATTTTCCCAATGATTCATTGGAAAAATATTTGTCTTAATAGCTTTCTTACATGAAGTACGTACTGACCACTGAATTGCTCTGAGGAGGGCCCTTTATTGATACGATTCCCTAGCCAGGTGTAATGCAATTAAATGATTGGATTTCATTACATATATTGACATGGTGTCAGTGACTATTTCCATTCCCCCCCATTATTTCTATAAATAAAGTCATCTGCCATAATTAGAAAATATGAATGTGTTAAGACCTCCATTATTTCTTCCCCATATTAATCTAAGAGCTGGGCAGATGTTTATGAATACCTTGTTACATTATGTTCATCAGCTGCTACCAAGAATAGAAAGGCTGAGACCTGATCTCACTCTGAAGGTTAAATAAGAGCAGATCTGGCTAAATCTAGACTTCTGATTAACTCCTCGACAGTATTTTTACTTCTCATCTAAATGCTCTTTAAAATTTTAACCCATCTCTCTCTCTCTGGGGTGCTTTGGGCCACCTAGGAAATTCAGCGGCATTTTTTCCCCCCAGTATCATGCTCATAAATTCTTTAGTTGCATCCTGAAATCCTTTGATTAGAGTAGAGTTGGGCAACATCATCTCAGCCCATGACCTGGGCTCTGCTTCTCCTGCGTTGAAGGACCTGAAGGAGCAGCAGGGGCAGCAGGAAACTCAGGAATCATCCAGTTTAGATCGGCACTCAGCCCTGTGTGCTGGTTTATAGCCCCTCAGCACCTGCCCTGTGTCCTGTGGTTGGCACGTTATGAAGCTCATCTAACCTCTGTCCCAAGCCATTTCTGTCATCACCTTCCCTGGGTCTGGGGCCAAGAAGTTCCACAATTTAATTATGTTCTCTGTCAAAGTACATTCTTTTTCTTTTAAATCTTTTTTTCTTTCTGGATAACCTGCTGTCTCTCCCTGATCTTCCTTTCCTTTTCTATTTGTCTGCCTCTGTCTTCCCCCTCTCCCTATTCTCCGCCCCGTGGATCTTTACTCTCAGCACTTGCAGATCGCTGGGTTGGACGCGGGTCAGTGCCCCTGCACCGAATCGCGGTGCTGCATCGATCAGCACCACCGGATCAGCTGTCCCACGACCTTCACAGTCACTGCACACGCCTGCCTGGTGCACGCAGGCTGTAACGGGGTGCTCAGGAGGTTCAGGCTTATGCAAAATTCCTGCTTTCTCCTGTTCCCTGTGTACTCAGACTGCCTATGGGGAGAGGAGACGCTGGGTTTCTAGCATGAGTCAACTGAAGTACAAGCAATGTAGATTCACATCGAAAATTCACAGAAGCAATGCATGAGTTGCATGAGTGTTTTACTGCTTTGGGACTGCAGTGAAGACTATTTTCTTATTTAATGAAAAGTTTAAATCTTGCTGATGAAGCTTGGAACTTCTCTGGAAGGACTTGGTCTCCCAGGCTAAAACTTGAAACAAATTCTCCCAAGTGATATATTTTTTTGCAAGCTATTAATGTTTCCATATACACTAAAGTGGATGAAATGAGGTACTCAGCTTTGTAACCTTTTTCTTCCTTTTTTTTTTTGTTCAATAGTGGACTGTCACTGAAGCCAGGAAAAGCATGGTCATTTTTGACTGGGATTTGCTTTGAAGGGTAAGATGTAATGCAAAGAACTGGGTGAGGCAGCACTCACTGATACCAAATCTGAACCTGCCTTGATGTTTTTCCTTGGGCTGAAGAGTCAAACTGATGTGAGTTATGAGGGCTGGAGCTGTGCCTTCGTTGTTGGTGTACCGAGCCCCAAGTGCCCAAAGATCCTCATCTTCACTGGGCTTTGAAGAGATGCTGGAATTCAAATAATATTTGGAAAGGAGGCTGCCAACACTATGACAGAGGATAGATGTGACCCTCAGATGTGCCTCTTTCTGGGGACTGGCCAGAGAGCCACCGTTCAGGGATCACCTTCCCAGGGCTAAAGTACCTCTGCGTATAGAACCGAGTCCACGTGTGAAATAGGGTACGGGTTGAGTTTAAGTCACTTACAGAGTCCTGTCTTGATGTTCTTTACAGTGACAGAGTTTGTGCCATAACGTCTCTTGACCTTAGAAAAGGAGGGTGCAAAATAAGTCTGGCCCTGCTGCTGCTCTACTCTCCCTGGCTTGATTTCAATAACAGTGCTCAGGTCTTCTGCACTGATCCATTTTAGATGCAAAACCAAACGAACCCTGTTTTAATCCCCACACCTTTCTAAGCCTTGCCCGTCTCCTGTGAGATGAATGCTGTTTGTCTATTTTCATCTGCCACTTCTGAAATCACTTCTTGTGCTCTTCCCTTTTCTTGGAATTGCTTTTGCAGAAATGCACGTATACAGCTATTCTTTGGGTCAACATTTCAATTAATTTTCAAACTGTACATTTCTATTTCCTAGATTTTTATTTGTTTATTATTATTATTATTTATATTGAATCTTCTTTTTTGAATGCTTGCCCTGGTGCTGATAACTCTGCTTGGTGCTTATCTGTATAAATAGATCAATAGCTTTTGGACTGCAGCCTTCTAAGAGGCTTGCTTCAAACCTGAAAGCTTCTGCACAGAATTTATTAATATAGCCAGCCATTACAAATGTATGATCCATAAA
>JAUBNY010000666.1:8209914-8220617 GCA_032275445.1 Crypturellus soui | reverse complement strand
AGGTGGCTCATAGCAAACTCCAGCTTCAAGCCCTTCCTTCACTTAGTTGTAGGTTTGATGGGATGAGAGAAAAAGGTAAGTTTTCCTCTTCCAGGTGAGATAAATTTTTTTTTTCTTTTAATTATAAAGTGATATTCTAGAAAATGAAAGGTGTTTGTTGTTGTTTTGGGGTATTTTTTTTTTCTTCCCTTCCTCGCTTTCAGTTGCTAACAGTTCAGCAGGGATATTACTGAAGTTGTTCTTAGTTCTGGGATAATAGTGAATTTAGTAGCCACTTGATGTGGTAGATCCCAAGTGATTGGAAGTAGTATCTGTGTTGGCACTGTCTATTTTTGTTCTTACCCACTTATTTAGAAGTTGTGGTTAATTCGTTAGTCTGGGAGCCTAATGTAAGGCAGCAGGTGCTACAGTTCCCCTGCAGAGTCTATTTTCAATATTAATTATCTTGCTGTGCCTTAAGTAGTTCTTGTCTTTGTGTTAAAAGGTTTATGAAGATTAGATGATTAAAATGATAAAAAAACAAATTTCTCGAGAATAGTTGCTCTACAGCAGTGCACTCAAAATAGGAAAAACATTCACAGCTAGTTATCTTGGGAAAATGGCATTATAATTAAATTTATTATATTGGGGAAATAATAACAGTAGTGCAAAAGCTATTTTCTTGTGTGTGTTTTTGCTACCCTGTAGCCATGCGCTTCTGTGGCTGCTGGTTATTTTCTGGGTGTATTTTGACTGCTCTTGAGGAGGAGGCAGCTGATGAGCTTCTTCTTGGGTCTGGTCTTGGGGCATTGAGCTGCAAGGGCCATTGCAGGGGAAGCTGTTGGTGGAGGGTGTTCTCGTGGTTAAAGGAGTCCCTTTTACCAAAGCTACTGCTGTGCTGCGAAAGGAGGAGGAATCTCGGCAGGAAAACTGGCCTTTGCAGCTCTGTCTTCTGCAAGATGCTGTTGTTACTCTGTTAATACTGGCAGGTATTTGGGTTCACTCTCTGCTCTTCATTGCCAGTGACATCCCGTGGGACCCTGCAGAGCTCTTAGGGCTTATTGCAATAAACTGCAGGGAGGCTACTGGGCCTCAGTAGATTTTGCTCTTAATTTTGGCCTAAGAGGCTCAGTTGATTAAGAAAAAAGGTATTTAGCCGTTTCTTTCTGGCACCGGTGGCCTGTTGACCTTGAGCGATAATCTAAAACCTACAGAACCTATAATATGAAAATATTATACAAGAGAAAACAAAATAGCGAAAGGTGCCTGAGCTTTGGTATAAGCTCAGATGCTGAGGATAAGCTAGTGGAGAGATGTTTGATTATTCCATATGTTGGATCCATTGATTTTATATGGTCCTGAGATGGTGTCTGCGTTTTGGGACACTTCCAGTAAGTAGACCTTTAAATATTAGTTTCTATATTAGGCTGTTGTTATTAGAATTATGAGCTATTATTTGTTGAACTGCTATTTGTTGATATCATGTAGTCTTTTCAATGTCTTGGAATTTATTATAGGCATTAGGAACAGTGATGTTTATCTGTTTTTACATCTTCATTATTTGATCCATCCTCCTTATTTCTTCAAATACGTGCAATATTATTATCACAATTTTCTTATTTCATTATAGCTATTTGTTCACTGCTTTATTTCTTAGAAATAATTTATTAGAAAACACACCTAAGCATAATCACTCACAGTGTTGTTTGCAGGTGGATTCCAGGTGCTCAGCAGCAGATATCTGTGACTTGGGGGTGCTGTGCTGTTTGCTTTTAGCTCAGCGTTGGTAGACAGGACCAGCTGCCACACGCAATGAGGGATCCTGAAAGGCTTTTGAGGAGCATGAATTGCTTGTCGTGGATACCTGCATGGTGCGTGCCCATAGTGAAGGTTTCTCAGTGCTAAATGCTGCCTTCAGGGCATGAGGAGTTTGTCTTACTAATATATGTGTCACCAGAAAGTAACCATGACCATGAAGGTAACCATGACATGTGTCTGATCGTTTTTTTTCTGACTTCTCCTATACTCGACCTATGTGTTGTGTGAGGCCCCGTAGTCAGATGTAACAAGGGCAAAGGAAAATGCCTCTAATATGGACGCAGACATCACCATATGGTGGTGACAAATACTGCTATTTTCACTGGGTTTTAGTGTGTTGTTTGGGCAGGATTTTTAAGATCCACTGAGCAGAAAGTTAAGCCAGAAAGGGAATATGTAGAGGGAAGGGATGAGAAGATGGATGTGAATGACGTGAGGGGATGTTTAGCCAAGGACACAGTAAAGACTTCTCTGTAACTGGAAGTGTTTTCCAGTTACAGGGAGCCCGTACCCTGCTCTGAGCAGCTCTGGCTTTGCTGGACTGTTGTAATCCCAGTTCCCAGATAGTTCCAGTTCCTTCCCTGGTGCAGGACATTGGGACACTGGTGACACTTGGAGCAGACACCCTTGGCTTGCTGCTCACCCCTCATCTTGGAGACTAAATCCCTGGGGTAGCTCATGGGCATGTTGGACCCCGAGCAAAGCACAGTTACAAAGGGTCTTACCAGCACCCTTATAATAGAAGCAGGTAATTATCTCTGTATTTTTAGGGAGGCTTAGAATAAGCAATCTTAAACACTCCTGTTTCTAAGTTATTTGCATGGTGTCATTAAGAAATAGAGAAACACTAGAGATACCCTAGAATAGGTGGAGAAAACACTAGGAACAGTGTTTTGGATCAAGTGACATGATTCAGAGAATATTTCATCCAACAAGTAATTATCACACCCCCAGTAGTTCTTATCATTTGCTAGGATAAAATTCAGTGAAATATTCTTTTCTTCACCTTGTTTCTGCTTTAAATTCTGGCTGGATTCTCACAGATCCTAATCCTCATCTTCGGCTGAAATTTGCTGAGGCATTGTCTGACACAGAAAGCAGACCCTGAGCTCTAACAGAACGTAATTACCAGCCGTACTGCAAGACAGGGCGAGAGATGATGCCTGTGGCAGTGAAGATGATGAGGACTGGTGCCTGTTCTTCCCTAGCAGTGAAATACCAGCTATCCCTAATGCAGCTTTAGATGCAAAACGTGCATGTGGCCTCATGCACTCACCATCGTTGAAGCATAAACTACCTTCTCTCTCTCAAAACGCAGTATTGCAGTAATATTGACAAATATTGGAAAATGGAAACTGTGCTCCTGGCTCCCTGCGGAGGAGAGATGTGCGTGGAGGGAAGCAGGAGCCCAATGGGTGGAGAGTCAAAATTGCTTCTGTTCATCGTCACCTTTTGAAAACTTCTGCATCTCTTTACCTTGTGCCTGGGTGGTGAGGAGGGCTGGGTGGGTGTAGGTGGTGATACCCATCCTGAGCAGTGTGTGCTGTGGGGTTTGATGTCTCTGCAGCATCCAGCCTGGATTCCCTAGGTACCTTTCTCTGCTTTGCACTTGGGAAGCTGCTTTTTTGCCGACACTTTTGCCCAGAGGTTATGAATCCACGCAAATGGGAAGAGTTTGCTGTGGCTGCATGAAGCATCGCAGCAATGAAGCAGGCTGATGAAAGACAGATGAGCAACGTGGCTCTGAAAGCAGGCTGGGGGGAAGGTGCTGCACAAGACTCTTTTTGGAGCTGTCCTCAAGTGAAGGAACCAAAGCCAAGCGGGCTTTCCCTTCTAGGCATGTCACCTTCCTTGGTTGTCCTAGTTGGCATGGGATTGCCAGGGCTTGGGGGTAATGGGCACTCTTAAAATCACATTCTGGGGCAGGAGAAGGCAGATGGAGAGCAGGGAAGGAAGGAAGAAGAGCACTTTACCTAAATGCAAGGTGAAAATCATAGTGTGGTTTTGAAGATGGAAACTGTGAGGTTGCTCCCTGAAAATAAGAGAATATTTGCCACTCATTTAGGAAACAGCAGGATGAGAATCTCAGATCTGCAAAAAGTTTGAGTATAGCTCCCAGAGGAGAAGCAGCTAAGAGCCTTTCTGGTATGTGTTTTAACTTCCCATCAATAGTTAGGGCATGGCAGTAAACTGATGGTGTTTGTGATAGCAATCAGTATCTAATTACGCAAAATGTTAATTTGTTATTGCTGGAAGCCTTAAACCTTGCATTCAAGCCCCAGCCCCGTGTGCTGCTCTCATCCTCTATCACAAATAACTCGCATTTCTGTTCTTCACAGAACAGGGTTAAATCCAACCACGACAGAGTCATTAACTTTGTTCTGCCACTTTGTTTTTCCCTTTGGCGGTGTGAAAAGCTAAAGCGCATCCGCTGCACAGAGGCACAGCCTGGTGCAAAACGTGCTGCTCCGGGGCGTTTCTCCTGCTGCAATCCCGGGAAAGGGTCAGCTATGGAGGGGCAGCCGCCTCTGCCTGTTGTTCCACCCAGGAACGTGCAAGGTGCTCTAGGAAAGCGCTTCCTGGTGATCTGGACCCGGTGCTGTTTCCTCCCGCAGCATTGGGAAGCGCAGGGAAATCCATGGCTTGTTGTAGAGCAGCACCTAGAGGCCCGGGGCCGGAGCTCGGCTCCGAGCGGAGCGCGGCCGCGATGGGGCGAGCGATGACGGGGGACACGGGCCCTGGGAACGGGGTGCAGGCCCCGGTCTGAGGTCGAAGCAGGACAGAGATAATGTTCCTGACCCTGCTCGCTGATCCTCTGTTCAACCTGCCACTTTCAGCTGTTAGGTTTCTTGCTATGCCTTTTCCTGAAAGGCAAAACAGCCCTATATGTTTGTGTTTTCTTCTCGCAAATCTACTTTTATGTTCTAATTAATGCACTGCTCCATCTGCTGCTGGATGAGCTAAAGGAACAGGTTTGTCCTCTGTAGCTCTCTGGTGCTCCTACGGAGCTGAACTTCATACCTTGGCAATCAAGAAAAAATATGGATGTGAGAAGTTAGTGCAGCAATTTAAGGTTATATATAGGTAGCATCACTTCCAAATAGGCATTATTCCCTTTTTAATACAGGCTTGAAGATCAGCCTGCCTTCGGTGTGCACCTTGGTGACAGGCTCAGTTTCATGGGGAACTTGAGATGACCCGTGAGAGAGAAGTCACTTGTGTGGATGAGACGAGTCCCTTATCGCTGCCCTGTTCTTCATGCTTTCTTCTTCACTTGCATTCTTTCACTTTCTCTTTTTTTTTTTTTTCTTCTATCTCCCACTACCTTTAAATTACACAAGGTGAGGTTATACCCAGAATGGAAGCTTTTATGCAAAGTACATGTAGGGGGAACTTAGTGTTTTTGATGTCACTGCCACTCTTGAGCTAGCAAACTAGTTGTGTGGGGTTACTGAAAGAGATCCACTTGTCCCTGAGCCTGCTATGGGCAGCAAGGATCCTCTCCTCTGTCTCTCAAGGAGATTTGCTCCCCAAATGCACAGAAAGGAGATGAGCAGGATGATACCTTGCTGCCTGGGTTGGTCTATAAAGCCAAGGGCAGGAGCCATGCTGCATTTGCACAGGGACCAACTGTGTCCCCTGAGGCATTTTCCAAGCCTTTGGAGGGGAAGTTTTGTAGTCTTTTAGCCAGGATATATATTACCAGCTCTAGCTGCTGTGGTACGTTTCAGACCTCTCTGTAGTCATCATCATGCTGTAGATAAGCAGCTCAGCAGGTCAGCTCTTTGCACAGCAGTGGGGAGAAACAAGCCCTTGGGCAAGGGCACCCTGCGCAGCACCAACATGTGGTGTCAGCCCCCCTGGATTGAGGCAGTTTGGGGCTGCGAGTGACACCAGAAAGGTCCCTTACATTTACCTCAAGCATCATGAGCTTCTGAGCTGCCAGGAAACCTGTTTTGTAAGTCTTTTTGTAGAAGCTCAAATGTATTATAGCATTAAGCTCAATTTATCCGCCCTGCAAGGACAAGGAGCTAAACTGAACTCTGTACTTTGACCTGGTGATCCTAGGGAGTCCAGGTGCTCCAGTCAGCCCGTTAAACCATCCCTTCAGCTTATGTACACCCATATATATCTACATTACCTCCTAGCAACCTGCCCTGCTCTTGTCTGATGAGCAGCAACAACGTGCGGATCTACATGCTCCTCTTTCCTCAATCAAAACCTGATATTCCAGCAGGAAGTGCCATGTGGAGCTTGCAGGATTAGCATAGTAATTAAAGCATGTAACCGAGCAAATTTATAATTAATAGTAATGAACCAAACCACGTGCAGGAGGAATGCTTTGGGAATAATAGAGAACTGCTTATGGGAGGCCTGAAACTCTCTGTCCTTGACCAGTGGCACCGGGTCTTTCCTTCCACTGAGAGCAGCCTAATGAAGGGACAAGTTTATCCCAGTTCCTGGCTTTCGAAGGGGTAAAACTAGTAAATGAGGCCTCTGTTCCTGCTTCTTGATTTGCTCCACTCCCTCGAAACAGTCATGGCTCATTCACATCTTTCTGCCCGACCAGACCCCCTAAGGCATGTTCTGCATTAATCAAAATTTTCCTTATTGTCACATCTAAAGTTCCAGCACTGACCAGGTGTCCTCAAGTGAGCATCTTTCTATAATACTTAATTACAACTTTCTATAATCTAGGTTTAAAAAAAGTTGTTCTGAAGGGAGGATAAAGAGGGATGGGGGAAGGTACTCCCAGCAGGGGAAGTTGCACAACTGCAGTTAAAGTACATTCTTTGTAGGTCTCCAGACCGTTCTACAGAGGTGCGATTTGGGAGTAATTTCACTGATGCTAATAAATCAATGTGAGTGTGCCTGAGATCAAGAATTATGAAAATTGATGAGGCCAAATAAGCAGCTGGTGCGTGTCGGTGGAGCTGTACAGAATTGAATTAGCACCAGTTGGTCAGCTGCTGGCCATAAGGCCAGAAGCACGTGCATGCCATAGGGTCTGAAGTGCTGCTTAGCAGGGGCCCTATAGACTTCCACTCGCCAGATGCTTCACGGAGTTTGTTAATTACTTAAAGAGCAGATGAGCTGCTTGAGTGTTTCCTCAGGAAATGCAGGGAAAAAAACAAAGCGGAGCGTTTGGAGCTGTGTTTCACAGGCGTGCGAAGGAGCCGTGGAGGAGCAGCTGGCGGGCAGGGTGGTTGGAGGCAGCCGGGATGGGCTCTGCTCGCACCACAGTCCTCAGCATTAATTACACGTGTTGTTGACTTGTGCAGCCTCCCGCAAAACTTCTGCGGGAGAGGCTGCTGGCTTGTGTGTGGCGCTGCATTAACTCTTTGAAATGTGGTAGCGATGCTTGTGTGGAAACCAGCTAATGCAAAAATGCACAAAGAATATCAGTTTGTTTACCTGACCGCAAGTAATGTTATTTGATTTTATAGTAAGTATTAGGTCAGATGGGCCTCTCCTTGTTTACTGTGAGGCATTGCTGCTTCTCCTTGTGTCATGAAGGGCTACTGAGATCAGTTATCAGTGAAAATAGTGTTATCTGCAGGAGCTGAATCTCCAATTACATTAATTTCATTGTTCAGGGTTCATTAAATACAGACACAGGAAAGCAGTGCCCTGATTGAGACCCAAACCTGTCGCACGTGGCTTGCCTAGGTCCTTCCCTGTCAGGTGTGTCTGAGCCAGGAGCTGAAGTCAGATACTTCCTATTTTAGCCCAATCCTATAACTATAAAGCTGATCTTATTTCTGGAAGATATAGACATGATAACCAGACCTGCAGAAGTGTTTGGCATTTGGTATTTCTAGATTGTAATCTCCATCGGTAGAAACATTGCTCTTGTGTCAAAGATGAAGAAACTGGGACTAAGCGCCTTGCCCAAGCTTCTGTGGATTAGGATCAGTCTACAGCCCTGGGCTGAGCCCATGTCTGTCCTACGAACTCTGTTGCCTGTCAGTGCTAATAACTGACAGTGAATTAAATAACAGCTTAGTGAAAGAGAGAAATTAAGCAGTACTGACAAGGTGGTCAAGATATGCTTTACAATGAGACTTGTAGATTGAGACGGAGTTGGTTAGGTTCATATCACTGTGTGATCTAGAGATGCTAAATAACCAGCTCTCCAAAGCCACATGAGTTGGAATATCGACCGCATGGAATTGCTCCTCTTGAAATGCACCGTAAGGGAGTATTTTTGCACAGACAGGAGACACAAGCCTCCTTTCCTCTGCACACCCAAGTTTTATGTTATGCACAACACGTGCAGGGTGCCCTGCTTGGCTTTATTCTGCAGATGACAGAGAGGTAGAGAGCCGAGCGACGGGCAGTGGAACAGGAAGGCCGGGGGTAACTGTGTCCGTGTGTCCATACAATAAATGACTCTGCACTGCTGAGCTCCATCTGTGATTTGATGGGAAGAACTGCAGGAGAGAGAGAGGTTTGAGGGCATTGAGCCCTAGGACATGAGCTCTCCTCACCTGGCCCAGGCTGTAGCTGCATGGAGGAGAGCTCAGGAGATGGATTCAGGTCTAAGCTGAAGTAAAGAACCCCCACTTGAGCGTTCCCCTTCCACGGAGCTGCAGGGAATGTTGGATGACGGTGTGGGAAGTGACTTCCACAGTAGGCTGAGAACTGCAATGAGCTGACAGGCGACGCAGGCATGATGACAGAGACGCAAGGGCATGCGAGCACCTGTGCACCAAAGCTGTGAGAGAAAAGATCCAGATGGAACTTTTCCCTAAACTGTTTTTCCAGCACATCCATCTTTGCCACAATGCTCCCTCTCTGATTACGTTATTGATGCTCTGTTATGTGAAACTTACAAACTCTTTTCGTCTGACTGATGCAATCTATCAGGCACTGTGTATCACTAGTTGGCCTGTCAACCTAGTGAGTAGGAATATACACGTATGCATATTTTTATATATACACACACACACACAAATATATATATATATGCTGGCTCTGCTTGGGAGCATGGTGGGTACGGTCAGGGTACTAAAGGTCTGCTGGAAGATGAGCAGTGTTTCTGGCCCCAGGGTTGGATTCATGGGGTTCTCCTCGGAAAGGAGCTGCAGAGAAGCAGGGGGGAGGCTCAGCATCGATTAAACTGCCAGCCCTGCTAATGCTGCCACGGATACGGCCGTGCTCCTCGTTTGCCAGCAGCATCCAACGTGATGGGATGCGTCGGGAGAGGGAGGGAGCCGTGCGGGGCTGCTGGCCGTATGGAGATGAGGCGCTGGCGGTGATGGATGGCCCCGGTGCCAGGATACGCGGTGATCGGAGCTCGAGGCGCGCACGCAGGACGGTGCCCAGCTAGTCTGAAGGTGACTGTGTCGGGAGGCAGCTGCTGGATGCTAATCACTCCATTTACCCTCCAAATAACGTTTGTTCCAAGCCTGGCCGCGGGGCGAGCACCCTGGCGGATGCTGCTTCTGCGCTTGGGCCTCCACCTGCGTTCGCTGGGCGAGTGGGTCTGTGGGAGACGGGAGCCCTTGTGAAGAAGCGGGTGTAGAAGGGGTATCTAGACGGGCTGCTCCACCGCCTGTATGAGCAGGAGCAGGCGGGCTTTGAAGGGCTCCCCTGACAGAAGCGTATTCACCCACAGTTAATTTAGGTACCCACCAAACGCAGTATTTTGCACAACATACTGGCATTCCCCAATAGGAATAAGTGCTTTTCTCACTTTCATATTCTTTCCTTTTACCGTCTATAGCTACAGCCATGAGAAGAACCGGTGGCATAAACAGCCAGGTATCTCTTTTTGGATCCCAAGCTCCCTGGTCATTATGAAGAGCTGATCTCTTGGCATCTTTCACATCACATCAAACTATTCTCCATGAGCCTTCTACTTAGAAACTAGCAAAACACATTCATTTTAATTTTGTTGGAGTTAAATTGAATGTTAATAGCACTTCCAGCACTCGGCTCCACATATAGAAGGTTATGGATGTTGATCTGGTGTTTCCAATTAACCAGGGGCACTGTCTTTGCTGTCTGTTTCATCCAAGGACAAAAAGTAATTCTTTAGGAGAGCAAATTGCCTTCCACTCCTGCAAATTAGCATTAGTGTATCACTGTAGAAACAATCCATGCTATCTGGATTATGGCAATGAAATGGCTATAAATGGAACCTGTTTTCTGAACTAATACTGAGAGAAGATGAGATCAAGATATGCATGAGGGGCACTGTTAAATACAGTGTTTTTATATATATATATTTTAAGGTTCTTTTCCTCTGAAAGGGTAATGTTTGTCCATCTTACAAGGAGTTTCTTAAAAGGGTTTAAATGAAGAGTGAGGCTTTAAGGGCAAAGTGAAAGAAGAAACAGAGCACCATGGAAGCTCAAAACGAGGCACCTCGGGGATCTACAAGAATTACCGCTAATCCCCACCGCTGCCCCGAGCGCGTTCCTGTGCGGCCATCAGTGACACACGTGCAGCTGCCTGGCCCTTTGCCGTGCCTATAGGGGTCATGGACTTGGCTTTGGGGTCAGCTCAACCTCCATCCGCTCAGCGTGGCAGCTTGGTTTCCTCAACTAATGGGCCCCAGTGTTTTTCTGAATTATCCAAGTCTGCAGAACTAGCCTACTATAGGGTTTCAAGGGTTTTTTTTTTTTTTCCCATAGTTTTTCCTCACAAGAACCTGGAATTGCAAAGGACTGTCAAGGCTTAAAGCCCTGTCCATGTGAGGGCTCCTTTACCACTGCATTAGGAGTTGGATCCATGGATTTGTGCAGGGCTCAGCTGAGGACTCCCATGGTGCTCGCCGAGGAGCAAAGCATGTAAAAAGGTATATTTAAGCATAAGGACTGTGTGGGCACATGCATATATATATATGTATATATACACATGTATGTGTGTATATAACTATATATATATGTACACACACA
>JAUBNY010000666.1:8130589-8140835 GCA_032275445.1 Crypturellus soui | reverse complement strand
CAAAGGACATGCCTGCTTTTGCCCGCCTGCCTGCTCATCTCCTCTGTAGCCTCGTGTTAGTTAGCAGGTAGAAGCTGTTCTGGGTCAAGCAGTATCCTGGGTTTTAGCTAGCACCCACCTTTCCTTCTGTTTGCAGAGCTCCTAGCATGGTGTAACTAATATACTTGCAGAAACTACCACAGTACAAATTGCAAAGGATAATAAAGCTGACAGAGTATTTGTTTCAGTCTTCTCCTGCACGGTTCACTCTGTTTTTGTAGAGTTACATGTCTTTCCACATTAACAGTCAACCGTTAAGTAATATGTGTAGTTATAATTACCATTGCAGCTCATGTTTTAGGGATAAAATGTGGGTGTTGCCCTATGCTGTGTGTTTACTGATTAGATAAAGTTTTAAATCAGCTGAGTAACTGTAGGAAGGAGATTCATTTACTAGAAGTTTGGGGAACAGCAGATTTCAGGTCCCTCAAATCTGCTAATACATGTGTGCAGTCTAGAAGACAGATCTCTATATGAAAACTGAATACCACGCAAAAAAAAAGAGGAGGCACAAGAGTCCAAACTGGCATCCTTGGCTGTAGATGATAAGACCTGGATGCTGGGAGCTAGAAGGTCTACCTCTAGGTAGTGAGGGGTGGAGTGATCAGCTACCTGGATTTCATCAATATTTTGATTGCTTTGCCACCTCTAGAGGGTGACAAATGGCCACACTCAAAGTTGTTGCCTTTACTTTGTCATAAGATAGCTGACTATTTCTTATCACTACTCTTCTTGCAGACTCTGGTAGTAGTGCGGAGCAAAGCGAAGGTGAATAGTGAAAAACAATGTTTGCATTTTCTCCCAACAGAAGAAGTAGAGAGCATCAAACAAAATTGGTAGATATGCAGTTAAAATATGGAACTCCTTGTACAGAGCATTTTGGATGCCAGATAATCGAATGGAAATAGCAGACTGCTTTCCCTATCAGCTGGTGAAGAATGGCAGTTGTAGCAGATGAGTCAAGGGTTGCCGGTGAGGAGATCAATCCAGATAATTGTTGTAATTGCACCCTGAGGATGCAGCACCTACCACAAAGCACTGGGCAGTAATTCTGTTTTGAACACATATCTGGCAGTGAGCTTCATCTTATCTCTTAAAACATAAATCTTCCTTAGTTAATACAAGGGGAGAAAATTTAACAACCTTTAATTCAGGAAAAATATAGGTCAAAAATGTCCATATTTGGGCACCCTGGGCCTGACCTGATTGCCATATTTGGGCATTTTGGCCATACATGGTTAAAATGCACATGTATGGTCAAAATACCCATATTTGGGCATCCCAGACCCCCTCCAATTGCCACATTTTGAACATTTTGATCATATTTGGTTAAAATACCCAAATATGCCCACAATGCCCAAATATGCCTAAAAATCCCAAATATGGCAATCAGGCCTGGGATGATCATGTGATAATTTTGACTATATATGGACTTTAAAAATGTTATAAATGCCCATATTTGGGCACCCCCAGCCTGATTGCCATATTTGAACATTTTGACCATAATTTGGTAAAAATGCCCACAGACAGATGGCCTCACAGATACTTTACCAGATGAAGGGAAGAACATATCATTCAAGAGCTGTTAAACATCAAGACATAACCTTTATGAAGTCTTCACAGTGCAGATTTTTGGAAGGGTGGAAGATCTATTGAGCAAAAAAAAGCTTTTCTTGTTCTTGTGTTTTTTCCTGGGCCACAGTAAGACATTGGGTTTCAAGCCACAATGACCTCCAGCCTGACTTGATATAATAATTTCTGCGTTAGAATGCGCTGAAATGGTATAAAATAGCATTTTTTTCAAGCAAAACATGGTTTTACTTGATATGAGTAAACTTAGAAATCACTTAATATATATTCCGTGGCATAGCCATCTTCAATACAGTGCTACAAGTCAGGAGGAGGAGGTGATGGCTACTGCTGGATATAGAAGTCAAGAATCGGCCAAATCCACAGTTTAGGTCATTGAAGGGCTTTTTAAAAATGCAGAGGACCCAATATCGCTGTTCCTCTCCGCAAAACAACAGCAAAATTTTAAGCAAAATACCCTCTTTTATGTGTGGCCCTATAGCAAAGGTCCTGGAAATTAGAAGAGGATTCATACTCATCTGCCCAGTGAGCTCCAGTAAGTCTAACAGGACAGATTGGTCGCTCACCATGAGGAGCGATATGATGTGGCTACTCGTCCAAGCAGAGGAAAGGACTTGCATTCTGCTATGAGCCATTAATAACCTGAGAATCCACTTCTGACACAAAAATGTTCAAAAATGCCCTTTTAGGATTGTTATTCTAGATAACCAGCATTGAAGGAAAAATCTGTTATATGGAAAAGTGAAGGTGAAATTTGGTACGTAATGTCGGGCATTGTTAGGCAAGCTGACACCCAGATGCAACCAATTTGTCAGCAACATCTACAATTTATTTTTCTTTTGCTAGGGATCGTGGAGATGCTTATGATAGAATTATATATTGTGGAATTATTGTTGCATGCAGAATGCGAGGAGGGGAAATGTTTGGAAGAAGGGATGGAATTGAAGGAAAAAAACAATAAAAATGAAAACCAGCAGGACTGAATACTACCAGCTGCGGCCCTGACTCATCCTGCGCTCTGTGGCCCGCAGCCGCGTGCACACGCATTGTGCTTCCAGCCCTGGGGGAGGGAGCTGAAGGAAACAAAAAGACATTTCCAGAACAATGCTGGCATAAGGCACCTATTTGAATACTAACCCCCCTGATGTGTTAACGGTTTTAGATTAATTGTGTGGGTGTTTGGTGTTTGAAGGAGAAAGGCGAGAGACGGCAATGAATCACCTTTTCTTTCCCTCCTGGCTTTGGTATCGTGGGCCAAGGCTAGTGGCGCTTGAAACCTTTTCTCATTGCACCCGTAGATGCACGTTGGCCTTTCAACCTCTTTTAAGCTCATGTGGCATCATTTTGCTCCTTATGCTGTAACACAGCCCAGCAAATCTTGTCCAGAACTGGAGTGTTCTCTCTCCATCCATCTCTACTCATATCTGCTGCAGTGATGCTCATGTCCTGCCTTGTCCTTGATCCCTTTGCTCTCTGCCACAGCCAATTTTGATGTCCTTTGGCTTTGGTCTTTCCATGTTTCTTTGTGAGGGATAAAACAGTGGCCTGTTCTAGTCCTGAACACGCAGGAGTCGAGCCTGGGCCGTGCAATGCAGGTGCACGAGGGCTTTTTCCCCAAGCGGCCTCTCCTCGGGGATGTGTTCTGGAGCTCAAGTCTTGCCTGGGATCGAAGGCAAGGGCCTGTTTCCACTTAGCTTGATGGGAATAAAGCCTTAACTAATGAAGCAAACAAATAAGCGATGTATTCCGTTTCTATTCTACATGATTAATAAGGGGAGCCAAACGTCTGTATCAAATTCAGTGTCTGTTTCTGTTGTAGTTATGCCAAGTTTCAGGGCTCAGACAGCTGGCAACCAGCAAGGAGTATTTGGAAATATGAACCATTTGCAAGTGGCCCTAATTCTTTTACTACCTTTTCCTTTTCTTAACTCTTTCTTATTTCTCCTTTTTGCTCATTCCTATTGTGTCTGCAAGGGGTCTTTCACAATAATTTTGGGACCTGTTTGTTTGTACCATGGGTAACCTAAAGCTGTGCTTGGTTGAACTGGCCAGGAAAGTGAGGCCTGTTGAGGAGCTACTGGGGATCTGCTGCACCCTGGTACTTTTCTGGTCAGAGGGAAGCCCTGGGGCAACATTTCCATGGCCAAAAAGCAGAATGAGTCCCATGGGAACAACTCCTTTTTCTTTGATGTTGGGCGGATTTGGCTGTTCAGGTTTAGCAGCCTGGCAAAGCGCCACGGTGCCTGCAAAGCAGGTCAAGGCCCTCATAATTTCACCGAGGAATAAGCTGCTTTTTGGAAGCTCTGTTTAGCAACAGCCCTGCCTAGGAGGGGGCTCACGCAGCCCCGTCTCGTGCCTGCTCCTGCAATTTGCCCTTTTCGGTTCTTTGAATGTTGGTCAGGCAAGTTTTCCAGAAGCTTTTAGATATTTCATGGTGTTTGGTGCATTTCTCAATAGGGTGATTCCTTGGATCTTACAATTTGTTGAGCATTTTGACTTCCACAAAGAAGCCACATAACAGAGCATATAGCAGAGCATCTTGCCTCTTGCCCGTAGGCAGAACTGGAGAGAGTAAAATATAGAAAATCTGCAAGGCAAATGACCCTCTCAACTAGTTAGCTCTTATTCCCAAATCAACTTTGTGATTCTGTGGGGTCCTACTGAGGTTTTTTTTACCTTAGAGGCTGGCTAATACCAAGCTATAAAAATCAATACTGAAAATAGTTTAATTTGGTTAAGGCATCCTGTTTTATTTATTTATTTGTTTGTTTGTTTGTTTCCCACTAGGATTTCTGTGTTTATGTGTATGTGTATACCTATATATATATATATACATATATATATATATATATAAAAAGACGTGTATGTGTGTTTATCATCCTTCATGTGTCTGAACAGTGATTCTGGATGGGAAATCTCTTAGTCTATCTCAGGCTTAACAGAACCCTGATATTTCCTAAATCTGCAGTGACTGTGTGTTCCCAGCTCCCTAAGCAATATTAATGATGGAGAGAGAGATTATCTGCAGAGTTATGGGTTCTGCTGAGCTTAGATGGAAAGCTCTAACGCCTGCTTTTTCCTCCTGAGTACTGGTCATGGCCATAAGACTTATTTTTTGCTGGAAATAGCCTAAATAGGCAGGTTTGATTGCCAGCAGCAGGGTTTTGCAGCTCAGATGAATGCGGCAGGAAGCCTTCGGAGCTCAGCGAGGATAAATACCAAGCCGTGGCGACAGCGGCCGTGCCTGGGGGAGGTTGCGCAGCCGCTTCCTGGGATCCTGCCCTGGAAATGGGATGCTGCCGCAGGAGGAGGTCAAGCCGGTGCTGATTCCGCGCTCATGTTGAAGAGGGTGCAGCGTCAGTCACCCGGTTTTGTTCAGGTGCCCCCTAATTAAGTAAAATTCTTAGGATTCTTCTTAGTGTGGTTAGCTGCGTTAAAACAAGAAGCCTCAGGGTGTAAGGACAGAGCAAGATGTAAGCGTGCCATATGGTGAAAATAATAATAAAAAATGTTAATTATCCTTAATACTCGGAGCTGTCAGAGTTGACTGCAATGAGATAACCGCTTGGAGAGCACCTGTGTGCATGTGTGGGAGAAAGGTGGAGGCTGTTTATTTACCATCCTGCCCTTTTAGGAGAGCTGCTGCAAGCCAGAGCTCCCTGACCCTCCTCAAAACACAGTGAGAATCCTCCCTGGCTTTGGTTTTGTTGTTGCATCAGCTTTGGTAGTTACTGAGGAATTGGCTGGTTTTGGTACTTGGTGGCTCGTGCACATCCCAGCACCTTCCATACTGACCATAGTAATTTTGGATTTAAAGGTTTTCTGGGTGGTGGGACTTGGGCAAGCCGCAAAAATCTTTGACTTCAGCCTTGTTCTGAGACAGGTAATTCCTTTTGAATGAAGTATTGATGCTGGTTTGCTATTTCTGAGAGCTGGGGCTGCTCCAAATTCCTCTGAGTGTCTGTGTTGCTGCAGAGCTGTGTATGTGGAACAAATTTCATTTAAGACTTCCCTGCACAGAGACTCCCTGGATATCACTCACCAGAAGGGCCGTGCTGGTGGCGTGGGGTTACTGTGCCTTGGAGTGAGCGAGCGTCAGGCAGATTGCGACTTTTATTCCTGTGTAAGAAAAGTGATAGAAATATTTGTAAACACTTAATGATTATGCGATGCTACACTCATGCTGTGCAGTGCACAGAACCTGTCATCTCAAGAGAAAAGACTCAGGGCTAGGATGAGCAGAGAGGAGAGAGGCAGCCACTAAAAAGAAATCTGAGGGAAGCATAATTCAGCCTAAAGCTGTAAAAAAGAGGTGTATGAGCACAGCAATAAAGAAAACAGAGATCTCTGGGTACCTTTGGTGCCCATGGCTACTGGTGTAAAGCTGTGCTGTTGAAAGAGAAATGTGTGGCCATTTTCCTGGCAATTCAACCAATTTTCCCTTCTTTTAAACTGTAGCTCTACTGTATATATTTGCAGAAGGGAGGACTGTGCTCACAGCTTCTGTGTCGTGAAACTCCAGAAACTTGGTTTCAACTTGAATAATGTTATCTTGTAAAGGGGGAGAGGAGAGAGGAAAAAGAAAAAAAGAAACAAGGTGCCAGCAACACCTAGATCTGTGGAGTTAGATATTTAAGACCAACCCGTGTTACCTCACTTTAGATGATACCAAATCAGGAGTGTTATCGGCTTTAATAAAGTGCTGAGAGGAATCGTTTAAGCCTGGTTATTTTGGCTTGTGCCACGATGCAGGGTGACAGGGTCCTGCTGCGTGTGAGCAGCTCGGTGTGGTGCTCCCTTCGCTGGGGCACGTGCCCCGTGCTGCTCCGCACGAGGAGTGTGTGATGCACAGTAAGAGCGACGGGTGCCCAGTGAACCAGGGAGAAGACACTGTGGTTCATTGACTAACCAAGTTACTTTGCGGGTATTTAAATGCACCTTGAGCTTTTTTTTATTCTGCATGGGCTATTATAAACGAATTCGGTGGTGATTCAACCTTGGGAAACATTAACCGGGTCTATTTCTTCTGGATGCTGGTGATCACAGAAGGTTTTTAATGTGCTGGGGACTGCATGTGCAGGCTCAGGATCAAAGGTGGTGGCTCTGGACATGGTGGGATATTATTCATTGTTTATTTACATTTCATCTAATTTTATTTGAGGAATGTAGGTAATCATATCTGCCAACTGTGCTAAAACTAAATGTTGATTATAAATATGGGCTGGGCTGTGTAGCTTAAGGCAGAGTGTAATGTGCACCGCATTAATGCACTTGCTTGACTTTATTATCCCCCATTTCACTTCTGGGCTTTCCACTCCAGAAATATGTTACAGAAATATGGAGGTGGGCTGATGAGTTTGCCACAGAAAAAGCAAAACGGCTGTTAGCCCAAGTAGGGAAAATCCCTCAACAAGTCATCTGTAAATACATGAATACACCCTGGGTTGGCTTTGCTCGTGTTTGCAACCGTCTTGTATTTTGTTCTAAGAAGATTGTAACAAATCAGTTTAGTTGCAAAGACGTTCACATAAGCAGAGAATTAAAGGCTGCTGGAGGGGATGTGTGCAGAAGGATGTTCTGAATTTCTGAATGCAAATATGCAGATAGGCAACTTTTTTGATAAAAAACGATCTATACGTTCGTTGAAGTTAATGAACAAGATTCATGCTTCCAGTAGCAGACACCAAATTTCTTACAAACAGCTGCAATGGTTCATCAGAAATATTCGGGCAGCTGGTAAGTCATTTCAGGAAAGAAAAAAAATCAGGGCTGCAGCAGACAACTCATGACTAGAAAATATATATATATATTTTTGTCCATTCAATCAATTTAGCTTTTAATGCATGCTGATTAAAACCAGAAGTCCTCCAGTTACCAGGAATACTCAGTGCACTGTTATGTAATGATACCTGAACAGAAACGTATTTTGAAATAAATTGTTATATTGGCACGTGTATAGTGACATAGATGGGGGCACCTTGGGGCACTCTTTGGGTTTGGAGCTTTTCTGCCAGCTGTTTGTGGTTGGATTTCGCTGCAAAACAGCCCTCGTATGTGCAGAGAGCCAAACCTGGTGTACTGCCCGTCACCTCAGAGACACTTATGGTTAATGGTTACAGGGTTGCGCCAGAACCCATAAGCTAGTCAACCTGAAAGCTGCTCTGCCTTTCTTTGCAGTTGCTGAATTAATAAGATAGCAAAATAAAGGTGAGGTCTGGGCAGCTGGGGAACAGAAAACCATAAACTTGGAGAATTATTTTTTTTGCAGATAAGCCTGTATGATAAGCTATATGACAAGTAAAGCCTTTGTATTGAATATGGGCTGCCAATGAGGCCTAGGGAGATAATCATGGAAATCAGGGTGTGGGAAAATTTGTGGGAAAAATAGGAATTCTGGGTGTTGAGAGGCCAACAGGGGGCAATCCGAGCCTTCTGCTGCCTCTTCGCAGCACAACCGATGTCCAGGCAGCGCCATTAGCCCAGATGTTTATCTGTTGGTTTGTAAAGCGTTACACGTTCCATTTAATTAACACTCTAAAACTGATCACGGTGGTGTGGGAGCTCCTGGAGAAAATGATACCAAATCACAAATTTGTGATTTGCGTCTATTAATAAAGACGCTGTTTCGAAGCGGGTGTTAGCCAATAAAATTACCCAGAAAATGTTAAAATACCTCATTGGCGCTTAAACATTAGAGTCATTAGAGCTGGTGGCCTTGAGACGTGTCCCCCAGTGGCGGCACCGTCCCTTGTTTGGGGCCCTTGCGGTGCTGCGAGCTCCTCAGCTGCCTCCCGAGTCGTCTTCCCCCATGGAGAATGACGTTCCCCAAACCCAGAAGAACGTATGCCCACCCTGTATCATCAAACATTGATGATTAATCAACTAATTAATTAATCAAGCTAATTATCATTCCCCGGGTGGGCGTGCGGTAGCGTTTCTGTTGGGAAGAGCGAAGGCTGAGAAAGGAGATGTTTGGTACGCAGCTAATGGGAGCTCTTTCCCACCTGCCGGATGACACTGGAAAAAGTTTTAATGCCTGGAGAGCTGGAGGGCTCCCTCTCTGTGTAATTAAGGTTTGGTGACCAAAGCTGGACAAAAGGAACAGATATTCCATGGATTGTGTGGACTATCCATGGTCAGAGGTTTTTAAAAACACAGAGGGTCAAACGTTGGCCATGCTTTGGGAAAAAGGGTGGACTTAAGTGCGTTCTTGAGTTTCTTTCCAATTCCTGTTTTTAATGGTTGCTTCACTATTACAAAAAAAAATCAAAAGAAAACCCCACTAGATTAATTTTATATAGGTACTTCTTATATAACACCTTCTTTTATAGAGAAATAATATCGTAAGCCGTAGTAGCTAAATATGCAGACTAGATTCCACATGGGCATGTCCCGGTTTTAGGAACGGGGAGAGCAATGGGTTGCACGTCTCCTTTCTGCCGGGGCTGCCCTTTTGAATATTAATTATATAATTCAACCTAGGAAGGGATGTATTGTAGGGCAGGTGGATGTGCACCGCTGAAATGACCACCCCAAAACGGGACCCGCTGTCCCAACGCAGCATCAAGGGGGGCTCCCGCAGGAGCCGGGCCGCATCCCACCGGCCTTTGAGGGGAATCCGCTCCCGTGGGCCGACCAGCCGAGTCACTCGCTGCTTGCGTCACCCGCCGGGCAGAAAGGCTTCCGCGTAACCATGGCAACGCGCTCCTGCTTCCCGAGCCGGCTGTGCGGATCCCGCTCGTCCTGCAGCGGAGCCGGGGGCGATGGCCGTGGGTGTGCGGGAGAGCGGGCGAGAGCCTGGCCTCTGCTTTCGTCTGGCGCTGGTGAAATAGAGGAAAAATTGCACAGCTCAGGGACTCTGTTCCCCTCCTGCTCACCTTTCCTCTGGCTTTTCCGTCACTGGGATTATTCCTGCATAAAACATAAATTGCGTTTTCAAAATCAGAATTTTTTGGTGGTTGTGCCCCCGTGATGCTCTGCACCCCAGGAATCCGAGGCAGCCTCGTTCATCTGTCACCTTCAGCGAGGGCACAGGAACTCTGTCGTGTTTGCCTTTTCTCCCAAGTTTTCCTGCAAGCGACCAAAGCTTGGAGCTTGTCTGGAGCTTGCATTCCCCCCTGTGCTCAACACCTCACCCAGATGTAGCATCCAGGCTCTGTTCACTGCTTTGTCCCTAGGTATAAATGTATTTAGGGACATGCTCCTTACCCTGTTTTTTGTGTGAACATTTTTGTAAATTTTTAGCCATCTTCATATGTGACTAAAGGCTGAACCAGAGCTGGCTGAGTTAATAGATCCCGTTCTGTAGCCTTTGACGAGTTTTGGGTCATCACCTGGTGCACAGGGACCTTGGGGCTATAATGAGAGGTTTTGGACTATGCTCGTAGATGTGTGTGCAGAGCACATTGGACCAATGATTCTCTTCCTTCCCTCTCCAGAACTACTATATTCTACCTCAATTTTCTCAATTTCATTTTCTGGATATTCTGTATTTTTGTTTTCTGCTAATAGAAAATCCATTTAAAGCAAATAATATGCACCAGTTATTGCCTACTCCCTCAGGAAAAAAACATTTGGGAACACTGTAATATATGTTTATACGTATATGTGTGTGTGT
>JAUBNY010000666.1:8098197-8116317 GCA_032275445.1 Crypturellus soui | reverse complement strand
GAAGGTGCCTCCAAATGCTCCTCAGAGGGAACAGGGAGGTGAGAGAGCAGGTCAAGCTTTTGTCCCTCTGCTGCCCAAACCAGCCCCAATCTCCTCCAGGTAGCTGAGCTCACCAGTTAACACAGTTCCCTATGGGACCGCAGCTTTGTTTTTGCCAGCTGTAGACAGCAAACTCGTGATTTATGCACATACTTGTATTTTTCCAGGGCTCTGACCAAGACCTTGTCTCCATCCAGCAAAATTAGGGTGGATTATTTCCAAACCAGACATTCGCGAGTATGATTTTAATTTATGTGAGAACTCCCACAAGCCTAAGCTCTTTCCTGTCATTGCACTTGTAGTGCCTTTAATGACTGTAGCTACATAACAGATAGACCTTCAGGAGAGCAGCACCATCCGTCAAATGCAGCAGTCCCTTTCAAAGCAGGTGTTGAAGGATTTACCAGCACCTCGTGATACCTACACCTGGAAACCTCTCAATTTGATTTAAAGGTGCTCACAGAGTAGCAATTAACTCAGGACCAGCAAGTAAAAATACAGTTGAAGGAAACAATATTTCAACTTTTCAGCATTTAAATGGAAAAATGTATTCATCGCTGGCAATGACTGAGTTAAAAGACTTAACTCATGGCTTGAAATACTCCCACGCAATCTTGTTTCCAAAGCTTTCATTAACCAAGCTAATAATTGCTGCTACAATTAGAGATGAGAGGCATTAAAAAGTCCGAGATAATAAAACACGCAGTTATTCAAAAAATGTACCAGTCGCAGTTTTGTGGTGTAGAAGAGATTCATGTTGTGTCTTGTGTGGAAGTGTCCCACTTGTCACACAGGTGGGTGCTGTTTTGGCAGGTAAAAAGGACCCGTACATGATGTGCTGGTCCAACAGCCCCAAAATAACTCCTTATTCTGGGTTTCTTTTACTCCTGGTATAGTCTATGGTCCCCATCAGGGGCCTAAAAATATAAATAATACGTTTCCTTAGTTTTGTGGAATCAAGTTAATCTTCTGACTTCTGGTCAGGTTTCTTATCAACATAGACAAGATTTTTTTTTTCCCTTAGGCCTTTTTTTCGCTTCCCTGTTTTCGAAACAAAGGTGTTTCAGCATCAGTAATTGAACGGCATCAAATGCTTAACTAGGCCAATACCGAAATCTCCAACAATTGGGTCTTTTGTGGTTCTCAGCTGGGAGCAAGAAGAGGCGGATGGGAGGGGAGGTCATGGGGATGCCAAGGGAACCTGGGAATGAACAGCTCTGGAATTGGCCTGCTGGGGAACAGGGAAGGTGAGCAGGGCCCCTTTTCTCATTTTAAGAAAGATACTGTCAGGTACAGGGTAGCCAGACCTCAATCAAGAGAATGGTTAACAAACACAGAAATGAGCTTTTGAGCCCTATCTTAAACAGATAGTTTTTGTTTTATTTATTTATTTATTATTTCTTGTCAAGAGAATGGAAAAAAATGCTGCTTTCTTTCAACACAGAATGATTTGGCTTTTTTTTTTTGCTAAGTTTTGGATTAACTACAGGGTAGAAAAACCTGTGATTTGCCGAGTCTCCCTATGCACACAGTGCTCTAGCACCGCCCGCCCCTTCCTATTTCCCATTCCCACAGTTTCTGCCGCTCCCAAAATGCAATCCCAAATGCAATTTTAAAATCCGCTCGTACCCTTTCCCCTGGAGCCCGGCGTTCTTGCTGCGACGACTGCTCAGAGCGAGCCTAAAACGTACCGAGCGTTTCACTTCCCGCGAAATTCAGCGGGGAGAGGCAGGGGATCAATTATTTCTCAGGCTGCTGAAAGGAGCAGTGTGGCTCGAGACGCATCCCATATACGAGACCAGGGCTTGTGCTTATTCCTGCAGCAGCAGCCGTGTTTGGGGAGATTTGGTGGATGAATAATTTAAGGCTCCTGCCGCAGTGTTATACGGGCCCTTGCAGGAGGAGAATTATAAAGCCACTGATCATGGTTTTGCTCTGTCAAAAGGAACGCAGAGGAGGATCAAAATACCCTGGATGGGATGTGTTAGCTGGGAGCTGCAGAGAGGGAAAGAGGTTTCAGACTGCTCCCTCCAGCTTAATTCATTATGATTTTTTCCATAAACTTTTCCAGCATCAATAATTATATGATCCTGTTGTATCTCTAGAAAACTTCAGTAAGCATTTTTATGAACACAAATCTCTCACAAATGTTTAAGGAAAACCAATAAAAAGGGCCACAAACTGAAATAGACTCACAGGCTTTGCTCACATCACTGAACATTGGTATATGTTTTCCAAGCTGTGATGTTGATGGCTTTTCATCTGATTTCCATATAATAAGAAAAAGAATTGTTTTTTCCCTAACTGTAGGCAATTGGATGAGCCATAAGTCAGAATTAAAATATGATTATCTGTTACAAAGATCACATATTTTTTTCGAAGTTTCATTATTTACAATCCTCTCGTTGGTGACATTTCAATTCTTAGGAAATTATGCTCTAAATTGTACCTAACATGCTCACCACCCACACGTAACACATGCAGTAGGCTTATGAGATAGGAAGGGCAAATGTTTCCATTTTAATTTTGTTCTTTAATGAGATTCTGGAGTGGAGGGTGGGTATTTTGCTAAAATATATGGCAGAGATTGCACAGCAGAAGAGTGTAACAGGGCTTTCGGTGGCAGTTAGCAGCAATGTTATTTTCTTGCCATCTGGGTAAAATTCATCCCGCTCTCTCCAAAGCTCCGTAAAGGCTCTTTGTGCAAGAGAAATGCGCAGGGATCAATAAAGCAGAAGTCTTGTCTAACATCCCTTCGGGGGCTGCTGCTGTGGTCAGCACATCTCTGTGGTGGAAGGGCTTGTACAGCACTGGCTTAATAGTGGGAATCAGAAAGAAAAAGTGTTTTCCTTTCTTCATAACCAAAAAAACGGACGGTGTGAAGAGTTACTTGCACTTACCTAAGCATTTCCCATGGGCTTGGTTAGTATAGCAGGATGGATGTAACCTATGGGGGTAGCAGAGAGACCCATTAGCTTGTCTAGAAGGACATGTTGTCAGTGGACTCGGCCCATGTTGGCTGCTTTTTTTTGTTTCTTTTCCTTTTTTCTTTTTTTTTCCTGGAGTAAGCCTCAACATAACATATGTTGAGGGGGAAAAATAATTAAAAGATGTAATTGGGTCAAAATCTAATCTCTCCTGATTTGGTGTGACCCTGAAGTAACTTCATGGGACTGAAGCCAAGGACTCTAGTTATTTTCCCTTTCCTTGTTAGTAAAGGAGAGCAGAATTTGGCCTGTTATCTACAGAAAAATACACAGTTGGGACTAATTCTGCCTTCTCCTTCTGAAGCTTAATTGGCTTTTTTGCCCAGAGCAGGTCTGGAAGTCTGAGGTCTGTTGAAGACGTACCTGTAATCATAAAGGATTTAAGGGTATTCCTTTCGCACTTCATTACAGCAGGAGTGTAGCCTAAAAACAACCTGTTTCTGTAGACCAACAAGAGTAGCTTCTGTGGCCAGGACGTAATTCAGTGCTAAAAGCCTGCTTGGGAGCTGGCAGTGTTGGAATTGCACTATTCCTGCAGAGCAGCTGCTTTCCAGTGTGCTGAGAAACTGCTTCGGAAGACCATACGGATTTTGCTTGTCTTCACTTTAGGAGAGCGTTCCCATTTGATACACCGGTGTCCAGATTCTCAGCAAGCCTCCGGTGTTTACAGACGCAAAATTTGTCAGCTCATCCGTCTCGATGCTGGGATGTTAGAGCAGCGGAGGCACCAGATACTCCCCAAGCAGCAGCGTCGCTGCATCTCCAGTGTCCAGAAGGCAGCAGCTGTGCTTGCTACTCCACAGCCAAATCCGTAGGACCGCTGCACCCCAAATATGCAAAAACTTGGGATTTGGTGCGTGTTAACAGGAGTAGCCGGGGAGCTGGGGGCTGCACAGGGGAGGGATGATCCTGGTTGGAGTACCAGGACTTGTTGGGGGAGCATCTAGGCCCAGTGTAGACAGGAGCGGCTCTAGGTAGTGATCTGCATCACTGGATTCCTGCCTGTCCTAGGGAAGATCTAAGCTACAGCAGACTGAGGAATGAGTCCAGATTCCTGGAATTTCACTTGTGGCCCTGAGGCTTTTTTTCCCCTCTTCTTCCAAATTCTAGAGTGCCCTGATTTAGGTTTTGTTTAGACCTAGCTCTAATCCAGTCTCTATAAATAGTCTTTATGCTCACTAGCTTGGATTAAAAAAAATGAAAGGGCGATGTGCTTTGCTGCAAAGCTTGCCTTTTTAAAGCATTCTTGTTAGCAGGAAGAGGAGGAAGTAATGGGCGTTTGACTAAGCTAATGCACTCAGTGAACCGTTGGAGAGCTGCCAGCTTACATTTTTAAATAAACGTCAACATGAATTTTTAAAGTTTAAACACATATTTTGCATTTTTTTGCTCTCGGTTCTCTGCAGGATTACAGCAACTTTCCGAGCGCTGTGGGCAGCTCAGTGCTGGGCAGCCTGGCCTGGGTGGGTGCTCGAGGACGGTGCTTCCCACAGAGAAATCCCTCACTTGCTGCTTAATTCACTTAAAAAAATACATATATATATATATAAATATATATATATGTGTATTTTATATATATATAAAGAAAACAGAATGACTTTTACTTTTCAATGCTTTTTGCTTCCTCATGGATATACCAAAGGGGACCCAAGTGTAGGATGTGTCCATAGACTATCAGTCCAATGACGCTTCCTACAAATTAGGTTGTTATCGTTATGTCAGAGCTGTGTTGAGCACAAATTTAGTCTAATCAAGGTACCTTTTAATGTCAAGGCCCATCTGTTCAAAATTAGCACTAGGCTCTCTCCAGGCTCGCTTTAAAGCCGCCAAGGTGCAAAGTCCGTGTTGCTTAAAGGCTTCCACTGGGCAAACGGCATCCAAAGAAGGGACATTTCCCAAGGAGGAGGCGCGTGTTGGAAGCTATTAGGCGGCAGGAAGAGCAGGTAGCTGGAAAGGGAGCTCGGCCGTGCGCTGGGAACCCTGTGGAGGGGTTTGGCAGGCGGGAGGGCTGTCGAGCTCGCACGGGAGCAGGGTGCACCCAAGCTGTTCACTCATCCTAGTCCATCTAGCTTCACGTAGGTACTTTGTGGATCAAAAGGGCCTGTAATGTCACCTGGGGACCCACCACTGAGCATATGAGCTTTCTGCTCTAGTGAAATCCCAATATTTGGGCTCCTCGGTGCTCATCTTGGCGCCAGGAGAGGGGAGCACCAGGCTGGTCTTCAGCTAAGCCTGACCTTCCTGGAGACCTTTCCCTTTTCCTCCTCGCTCTCCCTCAGAGTCAGCCCTTTTCCAAATATCAGCAGAATTTAAAGGCAGAGCTTGCAGTTAAAAAGAGCTGTGCCTTGGCAAAAAGAGCCCATTTAATCATAGCTTGTAATGGCAGTTTGTGCAGTAAATAATAGTCTCCTTAAAATCGTATTGCTCCTGTTCAGCAGCTCCTCGCTGTGAAGAGAAACATGGTGCAACAGGGAGGGCCGTGGCAGTCCTCCCCAGCCCGTGTCCAGGTTTTCTTGCCCTCAATGAAGTCCCTTCACCAGGAAATATTTGCTACCCGGAGCCTAGCAGAGATTGCAAACCTGTACCCCACGTAAGTGTCACAAAGCACAGGCTGCTCTGGGGCCGGCAATGGTAATGGTTTTAGCAGACCAGTGCCACCAAATCAATTTGCTATGCATTTAGCCAATTTCCATGCCTTCTAGGACATGGGTGTTTCTTTCCAGCCCCCTAATGAAAACCCTTCCCTGCGTGCTTAGATCCAAAACGTGAGAGTTTGGGTCAGGCTCCACAGTGACTGAGCAGCTCAGGGTTCCCAACGCCTTCCCGCTGCTCAGACTCGCCATCGCTCCACAAAATGACCCATTTTTTGGTGACAGGGCAGATTCATGGCTTTAAGCAGAAGCGTTTGGATGTGGTCACTCTCTGCCTTTGCATCCGCCTCCTTCACCACAGGGACTGCGACCTCAGCACAAGAACCCTGGCTTTGCCATGAGCCCTCCCCTGCCTCGATATAGCTGAGACAAAACCTTTTCCCTTAAATCGAGGGTGAACCAGCTGTATTTGCAGCCTGTTTGCGATGCTGATCGTGTCTGTGACCTGTGCGGGTGACACCATGGCCACAAGGAGCCTGTCCATCTCTGTGGCAGGAAGCCCCAAGTCCCCTCCCTGTGCTGCAAAGCCACAGATAAATTCCTCAGCGGGGTTTAGAGTAATGACTTGAGGCTGCATCTGTTTTGCATTGCTTCTTTTTGAAATTGCTCTTTAATATTAACTAAAGTCTTTATTAATTCCTTTTCCTTAAAAAAAAAAATCTAAAATGAAGATTATCATGACTACCTGTCAAGTATGCGCTAGTGCTCCTTAAAAGCACAGATTTTATATGGCACGCCGGATGAATATAAATGCTAATAAGTTATTATAAGTTATTTAGTATGCAAATGAGGAAATGTTGTTATCTGTATATCTACATTTTCTAGCCTATTGCCTGGACAGGCCAGCAGGCTGCTGGTGTGCTTCTCTATGAGCATTTCTGTGTTATGCCATAGTGCTAGGGACACTCTTTCTAGGGGCAGCTCTCAGCTTTATCTCATCTGCCCCTGCCCCAACACGTAATGCTAATTTTTGAAGGGTTTCCATATCTTCTAAAATAGCCTTTCATTGCAGTGAGCTGATGATCTGCAGTTAAAATCAGGTAGTTAGGTACCATTTCCAACCAAAGTTGCTGGTGGGACACCATTTACCACACTCAGGTCAATAAAAGCCCTCAGAGATGACAGGCTCTACCCGAGTGGTAATAACACAGCAGCGGAAGCTGCCGGCAGGTCATTTGTAAGTGCAGGGGAAAAAATATCTAATGTTAATAAACCCAGGATGACTTGGGACCAGCTGTTCCTGAATCAGCAGGTTGACGAATAACAGTGGGAATGACAGGAGCAGCTGTGCTCCAGGGTTGCGTGAGAGCCGCTTTTGGCCTTTCCCTGTGGTTTTCCCTGGGGTAATCTGTGGTCTCCTGTTCCTCCCAAGTGCCCCTGCCACAGGTTATCCTAGCTGGGAAAACCTCCACTCTCCTCCTCCTATCCATAATGATACCACTAAGATTAAAGAAATAGCTTAGATATAGCTTTTTTTTTTTTTTTTAAACAGCATTAATTAGCAAGGGAGATGCAAGGAGCACAACAGACTCCAGGGATTGCTCTTGTGGGAGTTTTGTTTTTGCTGAAATCTAGATCGTGTTTTTAACTCCATATTGGTTCTCCCCCTAGTTATCCCACAGTAATGCAGGATCTGCTGGGGGTTGCTCAAGGAGTGCATCTGTAGGGTCTTCTCCTGGCCAGCAGAGCTCTTGGTGCTCTTTCCTGCATCATTTTCCTCCTCTCTTCCATAATGGTCCACACTGCCTGATTCCTCAGAGCTTCAGTCAGCTTTTCCAAAGCCTCTTTCCCTGCCTTACATCACTCAGCCTGCAAGTGGGGCTGATTTGGTGGGAGGCTTAGCGCAGACAAATGTAATGAAGAGCCATGGGATGGACCCTCCTTCTGTGTCATTTAAGGAGCCTTTCCCCTCTGTTTCCAGCCCAAACACGAGATCCCTGCACCCGGCTGCATTTCACTGCCTCATTACTTCATAGATCATCTCAATAATCTGATTCCAGAGCTCCCACACTGTATTCCCACTTCTCCATCCACCAGCCAAGCGAGCTGGGTTGAATTTCTTGCAGCACAGAGGGAACTAGGATAGACTGCATAAGAGCCTAATTAGCAATCTTTTCCTTTTACAACATACTGAAGGTTTCTAGGCATCGAGCCATTTTCTTTCATAGCCTTTCCTCCCTCCCACTCTCCTTTTTTTGGTAGCTTCTAATTTTTTATTAAGGGATAACAGCGTTATTGACAGTGCAAGATACTTTCTTGCATACCACTAAGCAGTAAAAAAAAAAAGTGTCAGATATATAAGATAAGAGAAAAGGAGAGCCAAAGCAAGTAGACATGTTATAGTGACTATGCGTACTGCCATATTAAAAGCTATATCAATAATTTGCTTTTAGCAAGTTCCTCTCTCACTATCCAGCATTTCTCCAAATGTTTCAGTTTTCCCTGACTCGAATAAGCAATAAATTTTCCCCGTGGCTGTATTTCTGGAATAGACCTTTCTTGGATTGAGTTTGCTGCTGCCAGGGTGGTTCCTTGGCCAAGTGGGAATATTCTGCCTGTGTCTTCCACAGGCCAACAGCAAATAAAACTTCTGGCCACATGTTCAAATGAAATGCAGTTATTGCAAGTTCCTTGCAAACGGGAGCTAAATTCTGTGTCTTCAATCATGACCCCACCAAAGACTTTCCAAGGTCTTTGCAGCTTTTTGCAGCTTTGCAGCTTGTTGCTGACCATGTAAAGCCTTGACGTTGGGTGTGAGCAGTGAGAAGCTACTGAAACAGTGAACGCAACCTCTGTGTGTGGTGTTTAGTAGCAAGTTGAAGCATTCCTTGGATGCCCTCAAGAAAAAAACATAAGAAAAGAGTCATTCTGGGAGGTCCAGGACCAAGTTCTTCATCTCCCCCATGTAATTTATTTTCCTACAGCCCTTACAAGTGTCCTGGGCATCTGAATTTGCTGCTTTCCTGCTGTTCCAATCAATGTTTAATGGTTCCCGTAGAAATGACCAAGACAAACTCACCTTGAGGAGTCACCAGGTTTTTTGGGCCATTTCCAGGTGGCCTCTATAAAACTGGACCTTCCTCTTAAGGATTTGATTAAGCTCCCACTGAATTCAATAGCAAAATTGATATTAAATTCTACTGGAGCAGACCATGCTGCAAAAAATTTGGGTTTTAGCTTATTATAACAACTTCAAAGCTAATGCTGGCTTTGCACAGTGAATCCCTGGAAGGATAGAATAAGAAAGGGGAAAAAAGAACAGGGAAAAAAAAAAGTGAAAAGGGTGCTATTAATTCAGTGACAGATATATTTATTTGAAGTATCTTATTTTTAGGAGTACTTGTAGCATTATTTACAAGAATCTTTAAAAAACTGCAGTGCTACAAAACTCAGTTTCATCATAGAGGTAAAATATTTCATTATTATTTCTCAAATCAATCCCCCCAGCAGAATTTGAATTAAAGGATTTCAGCCAGCGTTTTGAAGAAACCTCTTTTAAAAATTTACATAGCTTATAACAGATTGCCAGAAATATTGCAAGCAGCCATTAATTTACTCCTAAGCAATTAAAGACTCTGCTAACGCATGCACTGATATGCACACACTTGTTCCTAATTTTTCTCCTGCAGTTAAGCATGAACAAAAAGACATGTTTTAGATCGAAACAGAATTCAAAGGCATTTTTATGCATCCTTTTTTTAGACCCAGGGGCGAATGTGCCTTTGATAAATATCGTTCATTCTTTCTTTCTTCAATGGGGAAACCTCTTTACAAATCATTACATTTTCTCTTCTGTTTATTGACAGGTACATTTGCAAACAGCAGAGTACCATCAAAAGCAAAATCTCCTTTAATTATAGGGTTTTTAATTTAACTATTGCAATTGATTTATTAGCCCTGATAGGCTAAGGAAACATATAGGGCAAAGGGATATGGGCACTGTTTATTTCTAATTAACAAGGAATTTTAGAGGTGGTGATGATCTGCACTGTTTGTATGGGAGCCCTAAATGTGAACATTTCCACATTTCCTCCTCTTTTTTTTTTTTTTTTTTTTCCAGTGAGGATAATGCTACAGGGCCTAATTATCACCAATTAGTAGCAATCTAGGTACCCAATCCATACAAAGACTTTAATCCTGAATACAGTTGGATTTCCAGCAGCCGGTAGGATTCCTTTTTCCTTTGTTATGGATACAGGTGGGATGGAAACTGCTGTTGCCAAGGGGGTTAAAACCCGAGGAAATCTTTGTGCCTGCACGATTCTTTGAAGGCCCCGTCCTCAGTGGGGAGGTCTCTTGTTTTTAGAATATGTTTCTTGCTCTTTTCATGCTCTCAAAGCTATGGCTGTGGGTTGAGGTTTGGAAGAAAAGCACGAAACGTAGCCTTTGATGTGCGTAATTTCTGGATGAGAAGTCTGATGGTTTTTAGCAATAACCCATTTTAAAAAGAGAAAAAGCACGTATGAGTCAGGAGCTAAGACGGAGGATAGGTTGGTGCATTAGACTTCTGTAAGCTATGTCAGCTATGAACAGACTGGGGATTTTTACAGACCTGTTAGGAAGACAGGATTGCAAGGAGAAACACTGGTTGTCTCAGCTGCATCTTCCACTCCAGGCATCTGGGTTTATTATCGGTGTATCTGAGGTGCATCCTGCTACCTGTGGGGGTTTTGAGGTGGAAGAAGTTAAGAGGCAGGGAAAACAGCAAAAGCTAAAAGTAGAAGAATGAGAACAGCAAGTGTTTTCACCATCAGATGGTGGATAAATGTGCTCCCTCGGTGTCTCAGAGTGATAGTAGCACCTCTCCATCAATGGGAAGGAGAAACAAGAGGACTCCTAGCTGAAACCAGTAGTATGCCCATGCCTTTAACAAGTGAAAATGGGATTTATGACTCAGCCTGAGAAGATTTGTGTAATGATCGGAGCATTCTGGCTAGTTCACAAGGAGTCTCAAGGGCTGGGAAGCTGCCCTGCAGTTCATGCGAGGGACGGGTCACTGAGCGCAGCTCACAGCAGAGCTACAGGAGTGTGCGAGGGCTGCCACGGCCATGGAGCTTCAGACTCGTCCTTCTTGCCAAGGAAAAGCTGGTATGAAAAGTACTTGCAAAGCTGTGGTCACCCTTGAGAGTTATCCATCTGGCTTGGTTCCACAGGGCGAGAACGTTCATTTGCAGCTAGGCATGCTCCAACTTATAATAAAACCCAAGTAAGACGGATGAGGTTTAAAATGTTATGGTCTGCACTGTGAACTTTCCACCATGTTTCAGCTCAAGCTGTTACATTATGATCAGAGTAAATGGGCTCGAAATACTGGATTTATAAGAAAAATACGGTCTTGCACATGCTACTGTGCCTAGAGATGACAACGTGCTCATATGCTCATGGAGAATTATGAGATATCATAAGAATTTTGGTGCTAAGGCACCATGATTGTTTTTTTTTCCTTCTGCTATGGCAAGGCCTACTACTCTTTCACATTATAAATTTCAATGGGAAAAAGAAAATCCGTTCCACTTGAATGTAATTTTTGGTGGTTGCTCCTAACTCTTCTGATGGACCCAAACAAAAGACTTCAGTTTAATGTGTGTGTATTTTGAGCTGTGCCCCTTGCTGACCCTCCAGTTTAATTTCCGTCCTTCAGATGAGATGAATGGAGCGTGAAGCAGGTCATATCTCAAACCCTGACACATGGGTTACAGACAGAACTCACAGGCAGGAGAGGCAGCCAGTTTGTAGATTAAATCAAAGCAGTTCTGAATAGATGGGAGGTCAGCAAGGGCCAGCTTTGACATTTGATAGGACCTTGTGATCAATCAACTCTTTTTTTTGGGTCTTCCAGGTTTCTTGATGACAATGCTTCTTTAAATAAATAAATAAATAGATCCAGATGGGACATGTCAAAAAATGCCAAAGCGGCACTGGTTTGTGCAAAACGGTAGGGATTAATTATTACCGAAAATGATAATAAGCAGGAGTTGTTTAAATCAGACAGCACTAAAGTTAGTGCTCTTTAATTGTAAGCATTTTATCAGCATGCAGCTGTATTTTTTTTCTGTGTATTATACCAGGAAGATTTTGGTATTTGTCCAGGAGCATAATAGAAAATCCTGGTTGTTTATGGCACTAGGGAGTAATCAGAGGGAGTCCCTGATTAAAATCCTACTGTTAAGTTGAAAGGAAGCTGAGGTGATATCGCTGCCTCTAATGAAATTTGCCCCCTAGCAAGTTGTCCCTGCCAGCATGATTTATCTGGAGAGAGCATAGGAACATCCCTGTAAAGTAAATGTTTGGCTGCTGCCATGGACCAGATCTCATGAAATTAAATTATTTTTCCCTGAAGTCTCCATGGGAGGAAGCCCTTTGCTTCCTGTGTGGTGTTTGCTACATAGATGTGCTCAGCTGGGTAAAAACTATAGAGCAATATTTTCAAAATCACACCAGCTCTGATTTTGCCTCTCTGGTGTACACAAGAATTTCTCCATGGATTCCTTTATGGTAGAGAGATAGGTAGGAAAATCCTGCATTTCAGGGTGTCTATTTTCAGAGACAATGTTAGGCTTTTCCAGGAGAGTTTGTTATGATCGAATAGAAACTTGCACCCACGAAGATACAAGAAGATTTTTTTGAATTTTTTTCCACTCTTAGGAAAATAAATCATGGAATATCTTGCTGCTTTTTTTGCTTCACATAGGAATGGGAAATATGACGTCTGTTTGTACGTTTGGCTGTGGAATCTCTGTCATGAAAATATTAGTTTTCAAGAAAATATTAAGCTTAAGAAAAACGGCCAGAAGTTTCTTTTTGTAGCAAGAAATGAAAACAAGAAAAAAAATAAAACTGTTTGATGGCAAAGAATGTGTTATAATGAAATGCAGAAGAGCTGATGAGAAGAACAAGGATAGGAAGTTGCTTTGGAGAGTAGTGAGTTTCCCTGGTGGGCCGCAGACTTGCCTGTGTGGTCTTAGCCTTGAGCTCATGGTTCACGGACTAGGGCTAACATTTCCTTACTTTGGGGGATACGTTCCTTTGGCGTATAGCAATATGAGGGCAGTAGATATTGCAGTGATGGAGAAGCATGTAAGTAACTTGACAGGCAGAGTAATGGGCTTGTGTTTCCGTGCTTTGCTAAAGAAGCCTCCGCTGAGCATTCCTGGACACGCACACTTTGAGGAGAAATGAAGATGTCAGGAACCCGCAGCGCTACGAAGGGGCTCTGGTAGGACAACCATCCACGAGGCAGTGGTGAGCGGTCACTGCGGTTCAAGGGCAGGGTCTGGCCAGGACCTGTGAGCCAAACTGTGCTCATCAAAAGGTATTAATTTTGCCTGCACATGGGCCGGCTCCCCAGCGAGAGGAGCATCGCGGAGGCAGGGTCCCTCTCGTGCTGGCCGTTGCATTCACTTAATGAAGAATCAGCTGAAATGATGCCTTCACTTAATCATGTACATCCTCTCTTCCTCTTATTGCATTTATTGTTGTTCCTTCACCTGCCCTCCCACCTTGTGCCCTGGGAATTTTCTCTAGTGTTTACCCATGTTTTCCTCTGTGATAGTCTACAATATCCCCCTTGTTTTCCTCAGTATTTTCAGAAAAAAATTTATCTTTGGCAATGTTCTCAGCAGGATCCCCCAAAGCAACATGAAATGTGTGACTGGGAAGCACATCTCCCCAGAGGACGTCAGTAAGGGTGCATTGGGTGTTTTGAAGACACCCAAAAGTCAAATACATTTTCCCTGTTAAGAACAGACTTGGATTTTACTGAAGAAAGGAAAGCAAATGCTGTTCATTTAATAAGGGATGCATATGGGGAGCACTCCTTGTGATTACTGATTTGGGGAATGTTTGTGAGAGTCTTAATCGGTCATATTCCTTTTGAGCTTGTAAAGGTGTTGAGAGTGAATTCGGGTACAACCAACATGTAGACTGCTTTTATTCCCCAGAGGATTTGCCAACAGAGCAGGGAGCAGCACTGCAGGCACATCCGCAGGGAGCCTCCATTCGAGGGCAAACCTGGGCAGACGGTGGGTGCTGGGGGTTGTTTCCTGCAAAGCTAAAGGAATTTGGCTTTGGGCTGATAGGGGTCGAGTGCCCAGACTTGGAGGTTGTTGTGGTTGTTGGCAGGTAGCGTTACTGTCCTTCTGGAAAGGTGACTGTGTGCAAAAACCTGCCCAGGTTGGAGTAATCGCCTAGTGACACAGTTATCATGTTCTTGGATGCTCTGAAGGGACATTTTGCCTCCCGGCAGGTCTTGGTCTTGTCCTTTGCAAGCCTGGAGTGCTTAACACAGTTTCCCCAGACTTCCTTTGCTATCTTCAGGCTTCAGGAGGCAATCTCTGACATTCAGAGCGAGCAATGCCAGCAGTCCATAAGCTCCTCGAATGCCTCATCTTCTACAAAATCCTCAGTCCCCCTTATCTTCAGGCATTACCACTACAACTGTTTCCATTTTTAGGGATTTGCGAACGCAAGTTATTGTGAAACCGTTGCATATTTTGTTCCTATTCCAAGTGCCAGCTTTGATAGCAAAAGGGCTACAATCAGAAAAATGGCTTGGATTGCTTCCAGGGGAAGGAGACACAGATGCAAACCTGGTGTAAACGCAGTGCTGCACGTGATGCCTGTGTACACCCCGCATGGAGTGCTAGTAGTAGCGGGTAGGAGGAAGCCTTGCTGAGACCCTGAGGACCCCTTCTTCCCACCCTCCCCGTCCACCCCCACTAAATCTGTGCCTGTGGCAAGATCCATTGCCTGCCCGTCTCGCTTTATGGAGCTTTAAAAATCCTCTGCCCACTTTTCTGGAGAGAGTCTAGCGTTGACAAATGCAGAAAGATGTGAAGTAGGAGAAAAAGAAACTGCTTTGTAGAGTTGATCTTTATTGCTACCGTTTATCAAAATATGTCTGAGGGAAGCAAGAATGGCCCTTTTGAATCATTTCTTGCATTTATTATATAGCCTGTGGGAGATAGGAATGCTCTAGGCAAGCCTGCCGCAGAATTTCTTGTAACAGTCACTGCTCTGTTTGCGTGTGCTGAAGAGCTCATTCTTGTAGGAGAACCCAATGTGATTAGAGACATTTCTGTTCTCCCTGAGATTTGTCCTTCTGAAAGCATCTTTTGACTCGAGCACCTGGTCTGAGATAAATGAATTTGTCACCACAATGTCCTATCATTTGCTGCGTGTTCTGAGGAAAGACAGCTTAGGCACAAGGTGCCTCATTCAGATAGCAGAATAAGTGTTTATGAGCGTGATTTAACCCTTAAGGCACTGACTTTGTTTTCTTACACACTGAGGAAACATTTAAAATATGTGGAGCCATGGTTTTCCAGCCATGTGCCATCTCATTCCTCTCGCTAATGACTACACGGTCATGAAAATTAAAAAGAGAACTGAGATGCTTTAAGAAAAAAAAAATAGGATCCATGCATTATCAGTGGCACTGTAGTTTATTTGAGAAGTGTCTGTTCTATTTCGTTATTTGGAATAATCTTTTTCACTCCTAATTCAAGTCCTTGTCATGCTGTACTGAGTGCTATTTCCCCAATTCTATTCACAGTCTAAAAAGCAAAGGCCATTCCAACTTGCCATGTTTTTCATGCTTCATTATTATACGTTTTCTAGTACATAATGAACTGTCCTCATGAATATTTACCATGAATTGTCTTGTAATTGTCTAGATATGAAAGAAAATGTGCTTAGAATGAAATAACATTAATGTTAAAAATGGGAAAATTGCATTTAATCCATGCGAAGAGAAATACTCCATCTCATAATGGAAAGAAGCAGGAGGTGCTGGAAAAGAACTGGTAGAAAGTAAATCTGGTGTGTGTGATCTGGTCCAGCTGGAGGAGGGATACAGCAAATGTGCTTTGGGCCAGCAAAGACATTATCATTCCCATCCCAGTGACTCTGGGGGCATCCTACTGACAGGGATGTCATATTCCAGCATAGAAGCCTTGACATAAGAAAAATATTAATCTGAGAAAAGAACAAATATTGTAATGAATCGAATAGGTTAACTTGTGAAAAATGGTTTAAAAGAGAAAAAAAATGTGGAGGAGGAATTAATGAGAGAGACTTCTAGAGGTGTAGCTGGAAAAAAATAAGAGTGATTTTAAGTTAAGCAATTATGAAGAAAAAAATTGCAGTCTGCATGGGGGTGATCCTGATCCTGTGGAGTTTTGCAAACAGGCCCAGGATAAAAAAACTCTAAAGGCCATCAATAAGGAGCAAATCATTTACTTAACAGTGAGCAGGACTAAGCTGTCTGATAAAGCTTTTCCATTTCTCATGTCTGTGACTGGGAAATTAATGTTGGAGATGGTGCCAAACTATCTACATTAAGCGTATCCCTGTCAGGGTTGGGTAGAAGTTAATTCATATGTTGATGATAGCGTAATCCATACCATACTATACCACTTGGTCTGAAAAGAGCAAACGTATTTTTCCTGCCTGCCCTGGGGTAGGAACTAATGGCAAATGTTGTAGGAACATCATGCTAGATACCATCTTGTCTCTTATTTAAGCGTACTGATTTATCTGCTGCGGGAGGTGCTGGAGTCCCTATCAGCTCTCGAGTCATTTAGAACTCGCCTGAACAAAGCGCTCGTGAATATCCTCTTGGGAGCAATCATGAACTGCTTGGGGATGGACAGGATTAAATATGAGGTTTTTATCCAGCTCTCGTTCTCTGGATATAGAGTGTTGATCGCCTGGGTGAGAGCAGGCTGAAGTGGAGAGATGTTGGTGTCCTCTGACCGTGATCTCAGCTGATCTTCAGCCACTGACTGGTTGGGGACAGCAACATCCCTGTCCCAAACCAGTGAGGAAGGTGACTGCATTTTCCTTCTCTGTCATAGAGCATTCAAAATCAAAATATTTTAAAATAGATTGGAATATGTAAAATGAACACTCTTGGACTCTGGCAGTGTGTATATACTTGTCATGACCTGATGGCCATGTGTCTGGATGCTTCTCCCACCCTTGCTCAACCCAAGTGCAAAGCAACGTTTGGAAGAAGAGCTGTCACATGTCTGCAGGGCATAATACTTTCCAGCCATAAATACATGCCGCTGTCAATGTGACAAGATAATTATTTTATTGGTGGTTTTCAAGAAATGTATGGGCCAAATTTTCCTTGTTCTGCTCATCAGCGAAGCGGCTCTGAACTCAAAATCACCATTCTTCCAAGTGAAAGAGGTTTGGCCCTAAATCATAATTCGTCAGTTGCTGGCACACAGCAATTTAAATCTTTTCCACAACAAGGAAATAAATCTTTTTAAAATGTATATTAAAATCAATATTGATTATTTCAAGCAGGAGTGCTGCATTCAGAACACCAAATCTTTTTTTTTTTAAGGATCCCAAGATAAAATATTACCGCAAAACTACCGTATAGAAAATCATTACAGTTTAATCATGTGGTAAATTACTAGAATTTTTGTATGCAGAATTTATAGGGCACCATTTCTTCTAGTCTGAAAGGAGAAATTCCCGATTTAGCTCTGATTACTCATCCGCAGATGGGGTTAATGTCATGCATCACTTTGGGGGATGTATCTCTTCAAATAATGATGTCCTTATTGTGTGCTCCATGGATCTGTTGTCTAGATGCCTTTAAATATATTCTCAGTATCCACATGGAGGTACCGACAAATTAGGTGTTGAATTAGCAGGTAGTTCAATCTGCTATGATGTTAATATTATTGTAAAATAACGTGGTGGATAAAAGTCATTTAAGTGCAGTTGTAAAAAGCATTTTATGAGATATAATCTCTTTAATGATGAAGATTTTGTTGAGTTACCCCCAGTCTCCTCTGGAAAGGAGAACATTGGGAAACCATCGGGAACCCATCTGTGCAGGCAGGAGGAGAGCCTGGCCCGGGGTGTTGCTCTCTCACAGTGGGTGACCCTGGAGATGAGTTTGGAGCAGCTATTGCACCCTTTGCTCCTCTCTCATGAGACAGACTTACTGAGGCCAAAGACTCGGCCAGGGCTTGGGCAAGCTGCACCCAGCTCGTGCCCTACCACTTCATCCTCCTTAGCTTTGTTATCACACTGATTTTCACGAGGAAGGGTTCTTCTGTGGTCACCTGTCTAGTGAGAAACAAGAGACAAAAAAGCCATTTATTTCACAGTGCCAATACTGAACAGATAACATGCAGCAAGAAGTCCCTCTGCATCTTTTCTCTGTATTTTTCAGCCTTATTAGATATGCAGAACTATTAGCTCATCCCTTACCAAATGTCTTCCCACTATGTGAGTAACTGCTTGGTTTGTTGAGAAGTGTGTACTATTTGGATTAGTTTTCAGGCTGTCTGTTGGTTTCTGAATGACTCTTAGTAGCGAAGGGTTTCTTAGCATCTGCTTGTCTTCTGTGCTGCTGCCTTGCATTTCTAAGCTTATCAGAACTACAGATTTCAGGTCCATGAGGTAAAGGCACGGCT
>JAUBNY010000666.1:8046172-8056919 GCA_032275445.1 Crypturellus soui | reverse complement strand
CATCTGCCCTCTCCAGTTTATTGCATAGCCCATATTGTATTGAAGCCTCTGCTGCAGAAGATGTAGAAACTTTTGTGATTCTTCATCGTCTGTCCGGGAACAAAATCATTTTGAGTTTCATCTGTTCCTCGGCTATACGTGGTAAGGCAAGAAGCAACCTCCCTCCTCCACTGATCTTATGAGGGGCTAGAGATCTCTGAACCCAATTACAGCCTCCTTTTCCACTTCTTCCTTGTACTCAGGAAAGCTGGGGCTCAGGAGAGGAAATCTGTCAGTAATATCTCCAACAATAAATGGTTTGGGAAAGCTATATAAAAGCACCTTGTGGTTATGGCAGAATTTTCCTGCAGCAAGACCTGATCTAAAATCCATTAAAGTACATGAGATTATTCCCGTTGGCTTCAGCAGACTTGGGATCAGGCCCGAGTGAAGCTTTTTAAAATAAAGCAAGCCTTTCCTAGCGGGTGTTTTATTACCTTTTAAATTCCTCCTTCTAACTTTCTGAAATTCACCCACCTTAAAAGGTGAGTTGCTTAACTCTTAAAAAAAACCTTCTAGTTTTATTTATTTTCTACCCGTCCCTGCAGAAAGTAAGGATTAGCCAGGGTTAGGCAAAAGACCATATCACAGGCAATTTCAGAACAGAAATACAGTCCCATTGCAAAATGAAAGAGATAAGAAGGGTCTGAGTAGCTGCTTTCTGAACATATCTGGATAAACTAAGAATATCAAGGCAAATATTTTTCCTTTCTTGAGGAATTAAAAAAAAATCCTAAAACATTTTGTTAAAGGTTATTTCAAAGCAAAATGTTTAGACTTTCTGGTTATTATTTTCATTGAATGGTGGTATACTTAGTCTGACAATATGATTTGAGAAGAAAAATTGAAGTACTTGGTAAAAAGAAAATGCTCTGACTTTGAATTTTTTTTTTCCCAAATCTGTTTTGTGAAAACAAAATACAACTTGGAGAATTTTCCCCTCACACTTGTTGAGATGTTGCTTCCATTAGAAAAGTCCCTTTTGGGGAAAACCTCTGGCCTGTCTGCTGGCCCTCAAGGTTCAAGAGACGGGATTTACTGGCCCAATTGCCCATGTAAAGAACCCGCTGGAAGATCCCAGTGCCGGAGCTCAGAAGCTATCGGATGTCAGAGAAATATAATGAGAAATGCAATGAGAAATGCAATTTCTGCTTCCATGCAGAAACGGGGCTCTCAACTGGCTGTTGTGGGCCCTGGTGCTGCAGCAGTGGAGAGGACACGTCCACTCGTGACGACAAGAACCTGTCACTCCATGGTCTTTGCTGTGGTTCTCTTTAAGCCAAATACCCCCATGAAGAGAGGGGAAGGGATTGCAGGCAGTATTAGATCATTTGGAAAGCACTTGGGAACTTGGAATGAGTCACGTCGAACAAGGTGAGAGACTGGAGATTTTTACTCTGGTTATTTAGCTTTTCAACACACCGGGCTTCAAGTGAATGCTACTATTTTCAACAGCATTCACTGATGTCATCGTAACATCTACTCGAAAGCTGGTGGACTTTTTAGTGATTTATTCAGGTATATAGCTGCAAAAAGTTGATTTATTCAGGTATATAAATAGTGAGGGCTGAGCACGCTGAATGAGCCAGTGTTTGGACGCAGTGCTGTGGCGCGAAGGGGTTAACCAGGCGCTGGGCGTCTGCGTTCTCAGCAGCAGGGATAACAACTGCTCGGGCTGCTCTTCGGGAGCAAAGCCCGTGCGTGCGCCGGGACACAGCGCCAGAAGACTCGGGCTCTTGTTTTCTGTTCAGTCACACAGAAGCCGTGCGGCTCAGCCAACTGCGCTGGCATTATGTGCACGCACGCACGGAGACGTATACGCACATATATATGTATATATACGTGTAGCTTTATCAGGACAGAAGGGAAAGGCAAAAAAAAAAGAGAATGCGGGATAAAATCATTTCAAAGCCCTGCAGTCCCTTTCCTCCTGGATTGCTTTCTCCTCTCGCATCTGAAATATTTCCAGGGAAGATTTATCTTGTCTAAATCACAAAAGGTAGTGCAGTGTCTCTGTAATATTAAAATTTCTCTTGATTTTCTGTGGATATTCTGTTAATTAGTAGGTTTCTCCTCCCAACTAGGCTGTAAATGGGAAGAGTACATACTAAAGCAATTGCCCTATTTATGTAGCTACTCGGAGGAATGCTAAGATGGATTAACATGCATAACAGAAGGCTTATGACCCTGGGAGACAGAAGAACCTGAAATAACCTTAATATCCTGTCAACTTGCATTACCAAACCTCAGTGAACAAGAAGAGCCTATTTAGTAGTCTGTCTTGGAGGAAATATTCATATCTTTTATCTGGCTTTTTCCTCCCTCTTCTCAAATAGAAGTGTTGTTTTTATCTTACCTATGTTTTTAGGGGCATAATAAAGTTGTGTTGCCCCCCGCAGCACACATATCCACTTCCCAAATATTCCCCCTCCACACGCAGAGGCTGTCTCAGCTCCGGAGATGTGTGTTGGTGCTGTTGTTGTGCTTTTGTGCGGTGAGAACTGTATCTCTACAGCGCGATGCTGGTTGTGCAGGAGCAGCCTGTGGTCCTGACGGCAAAGTGGACACAGGGACTTGTTAGCCCAGCTGCAGAGCCAGGTCTGCAGCTCGTGGTGGCACTTCACGGCCGTGCAGGGACGTCAGAGGCGTCACCTCTGCTCCAGTGTGCGTTTGGGCCACAACATCCCCACGAGCTTTTGCTTTCTATTGCTGTTTTCTGATGGAGAGAAGAGCTTTCACCCAAACCCAGGTTGGTCAGAGCTGGTATCTGCTTGGGCATCCAGCTTTGGTGATGGTCACTGCCAGGACAGGCAGTGAAAGGGAATCACCAGGGCAAAGATGGGCTCTCCTCTCCAATTGCAGCTTCCTCCTTGCTCTGCTTTAGTTGGTACCTCTCATTAATAAATGCAGGCTCAGTAAAAAAAAGTAAGAATTAATAGGCAAATTTGGGGACCAGCCCTGTTGTCATTCCAAAATCCTTGTAACGTTAAGGCTGCACATGCTTTAGCTCTGTGCTAGCACCACATAAATAAATAGTAATAGTAGTAAGTAAAGATGGAACACGCCTTATTATAGACATTTGGATTTTGTTATGTATTTTCAGCAGAGAAATGCAGTCCTGTTCCATCACAGTCTGGGCTGTGAAACTAAATACACCCCTTGGTGCTGGAGTGAGAACTGCCCCAGGTGTTTCAGTTCCTTAGTGTCCCCCTTGCTGGAGACAAGCAGCTCTCCGGCCATCGGGGTCCCTAATCCATGGGAAATCATCACAGACGTGGAAAGTGCCAACCCAAGGGCCCGTTTTTCTGCCTTCCCTCACCTTCCCCTCCGTGATTTAAAAGAGGGGTTATTATTTCTTTAATTATACAAACAAGACGGGAGGTGGGTCTGAAATGCATCTTGCAATTAGAGGTGGCACCGGAGAGAAACCAGAGAGCAGCTCAAGCCGAGGAAGAATTTTCCATGTCTACAGGGAAGAAAAAATGTGTCGAGCACATAAATAGGTCAGCGATGAAGCAATACATTCCCCTATGGCCTTGCTTTCCTTGTTTAAATATGGGAAGCACCAGAGGCTGCATTCCTGGTGAGAGTGAAAGCCTCTGGAGCCAACAGCCCTCATACCAAGCAGAAAATGAGGAAAAGCAACACACGCAAGCACTTTTTTCGGTATGAGGGAAATTAAAGAATATAGTAAGGAGAAAACCTCATTTAGGGTGTACATGGTATTTATTCAGGGTATGATTTTCAAAAGCAGCAGACTACCAATCTACTAGCAATGTTTTCTCAAGGAGTCGAGGGCTGCTCGTGGCGTGTTGTGGCTTTGACCTCATCTTCTCCTCATGTTGTCTGGGAAGCCTTGGCCATGTTGAGCTGCAGCTCAGCAGCCTCCTGAGCCCGTCAGTCACATCCAGGACCTGCACGGGATGCGGATGCTGGCCACTCCGTCCAGGCACAGATGACAATGTCGCACATCAGGGCTGCAAGGGGGGCTCCAGGAGGTGAGGAATGTGTTTATGCAGCCCCCAGGACAGCAGCAGCAAGCAAGGATGAGGTGCGGTGGAGATGCTCCATCCCACAGCAGCAAGTCCCGTCCACGGGGCTTGCAAAACGGCCCCTCGTGGTGATTAGTGATCGTCCCGGAGCGGAGGATTGGCCTCTAAAGTGCAGGCAGCAGACGTTTTAATTAGGCGTGCGGGCACCTGCATTTTATTCTGTCCACATAGAAGGACTAGGCAACCTCCCGCCTTGCACAACCCGAAAGGGGAGCCGCCAACAAGGGCCGAGGTGGCGGCGGGACCCCGGGCAGGCGCTGGCACTTGCTCCCCGGCGGCGGCGGAGGTGAGCGCGGGGGGAAGAGGGAGACGGGAGCCTCATTAAAAGGCCACCAGGGCGTCCTCTGCCCTGCCCCCTCGCCGACCCCGCTGGTGGAGTGGCCTCCTTCACGTCAGAACCTGTCAAAAAATGAAAGCAGTAAATTCCCAGGATCGCCACGGGGAGAGAGCCGCCGCTCAGACGCCTGCCGGGCTCCACGACGGCCCCGTTGCAGCTCCGGCGTCATCGCTGCGCTGCCCAGCACATATATTTTATATGAGCCCAGCTGCCAGTTAGTCTCCGTGTTTATTTGTGTCACGTCGTTAGGATGGGATTATTGCCCGGCCGAGCTTTTTGCGGGTCTGGAGTGACGGTCTGGCACTGGGAGAGCTGCAGACCTTGCACGGTCCTAGGTTAAAAGCTCATTTTCTGCTGCCCAGTTCCAGTTATGCGTGAGGTTCCAAAAAAAACCCTGCCACAGAGAAAAAGCGATAGTAAAATAATAATGAATGAGGAAGCCACCATGCCCATCCTATGAGAAGACAAATTGCTCATTAATTGCCCCAAAGACAGAGGCAGATGGAGAAAGGTGGAAAAATTTACTTTGACTTTGATATGTTAGTAGCAAAAGGGTAATCTTGGTTATTGATTGAGTAACATTTTCTCCAAAACCTAAGATAGATTTCATATGAGCCCTTTCTGCTCAGATTTCCTTCAGAGGCTGATATATTTCCAATATAAGGGCTACAGGAAAAAAGATTTTTGTGAAAATTCACATTGAGATTATTACTGCTCGGTTACGAATATTCTTTTTTATTTTCTTCATTCTAGTTCCAACCAACAGCCCATTTCTCTAGCTATTTTTCATAGTGAGGCGTGTAAAATCTCTGGAAAATTTGGGTAAAGGGTCCCTTGTTTGACTTCTTGTTTTTGAAAGGTTGGAAAGAAGAAGGGAACAAAAATACCTGCCCCTGGAAACACCGGTGCTGTAGGATGGAGAAAGGAGAAGGAAATAGGCTGGGGCGGGTGTGAGTCATGGGAGACGTCTCCAGCTGAGAGCAGTCGCCGCTCCTCCATTTAGAGATATTTTCCAGAATTCATCCTCCCTCGAGGTTTACAATCCACCTCCAGGTTCACCGGTGGGTTTTGTAATGACAGTGAAAGTCTGGCAAGAAGGAGGGTAGAAACTGTGCTAAAAAATCCGTGTTTGCCTTCTCAACCTGTCCAGAAAATGGGCTGCTCCTCGTCTGCCCCCAGCTCATTCACTGAAGCGGCGTGATGTGATGCGCAGTGGCATGTTGGTAGCGGATTAAATAATTGAAATAGTATTTTCTGTCATGTCCCCATGTTTTCGTAGCGTCCCTTATGAAAAACTCTTGCACATTATGGTGCCGTAAATCCTTATTATCTACATCTTCGCAACCAGAAGCTTCCCATTATCCAAAAGAAGGGCGAAGCCCATGAGACATGCTAATAGCATTGCAAACTCCTTCTGTTATCTTAAACCTTGATTAATCAACCTAACTCAGTACATGATAGTGGGATAATTGAAGCTGTCCCTGGATTAAAAAAAAATGCAGTAAGTACTTTAGCATCTGTAGCTCCGTTTCCTTATTACCTCTTTATTGATGCTTCCTGGAAAATTTAGTGAAATCCTCGGTTTTGGGATAATTCTACCGATCTATATTTCCAGGGCATGTTAGCAGGGGGTTCTTGTTTCCAGTGTCTTTCCAGTGCTTCTTGCAAACCCATCTGCTCCCGCTGCTCATTCACAAGCTGCAGCCGCGCTCCCCTGTCATCCTGCTGTCACTCCCGAACGCACTGATCGTGGGAGGACAATGTCATGAATTGTTCCCGGGCGGATTTCTGGGGATGAAGAGTACAACTCGGGGATGGGTTCCAGAAAAACAGAACATTATTTGTATGAATTTAACAGAATCAGAAGCAAGTGAAGCCTGATTCTGAGCTCACTTTTCTCTGTTGATTTAAAGCTTAGCGGAGCTGACTGGTATTTTTGGATCATAAAGTCTCCTGTGACATTTTTCATCGCAGAGGTAATTTGGAGTGGAGAGTTCTGTAATGTTTTTTCCTGTATCCTTTCTGTCCTTTCTGTGTCTTTTGCTTATTTTAGTGGGCCTACACAAGGAATTCTACAAGACTTTTGCACAGATACTGTGTTTTTTTCTTGAGGGAATATTGTCAAGCAATAGAGGAACAAAACAGTGGCAGTTTGGGCCAGGGTATTTGTTGCCCAGATGCTTTTATTTCTCCTCAAGTCATCTTCGTCCTCTGAATCTTCAAGGTCCAGCAGAATCTTCTGCTGCACCAACCAACTGGTGAGGATAGATGCTAAAAAACTGTGGCCAGTAATGATTTGTATGTAAAAAGGGTGATTTTGGCAATTCTTATTTAAAAAATAGGCTTTGACAAAAGTATTTAGAAAGCAAACTAGATGGCTGAAACATAAATCAGAGGGGAAAGCATCCTGTTTTTTTTTTTTCTATTGCACGTTTTTTTCTTTCACTACAAATATAATGAAGAAACAAAATGCTTTCTCTTTTTTTTCTCACAAGTTACTTTCTTTTTGAGCAAAGAAATAAAAGAATGAAGGAGAAGAAATATCACTCTCCAAATTGCTGGGTCTTTTCAGATGTTTCCCTATTCACATCACCTGATGGTAATAGCAAATGCCTCCTACTGCTTGAGTAACCACGGGGGTGGCACAAGCAGGATCAGTGACCCCATCTTTGCCATTCTGGACTCCTCGGGATATTATTTTTAATATCAAAACACTAATAGCGTGAGCGTAGCTACCTGCACCCCAAGTGATGTCCAGGGGCTGGCACAGCTGAAGCTGAGGCCAGAAGTTAGGCCACATAACCCATTACTGAGCATAAAAAATGTTGATTTCAAAGTTTCCTGCCCATTTCCAGCATCCTCCAGGGAGGCGGGAGGGTAAGATTACCTCCAGCTCATCCCCTATTTCTGGAAAGGCACAGATCAATGGTTTGGTGACAATTCACACAGGTTTACGGCGATGGGAGGAGATCCATTTCTAAAGAGCAGGGTGGCTGTAGCTCCCTGAGGGCTGGCAGAGCACTCCAGCCCTTCAACCTCATTATTTGTATTTATGGTGATTTATGTTCCGGTGATCGTCACAGCCAGCTGTGCTATATATGATGAATCTTACTGGAAAAAAATACTTTAGCACTTAATAAATGTATTGCTTTTGGCCAAGCATGTGGGTACTGGGGATAGAAAACAAGCAGAGAATGCCAAGAGTTTGCTGTATCAGAGGGCTTCGAGTTGAGGACAAGACGAAAGCGGTATCAGGAGAGCTCAGTTCTAGATGATAACTTGAGCCAATTATATGTGCCTCATTTATCTTTCAGATAAGGAGCAGTGAGAAATGGTTTTTCTATTTCCATAATCATGCCACTAACTAGACAAAATGTAGTAATCCATAATGACCTAGAAAGAGAATTAGATCAAGAAAAGGGTCTTCTGATGACTTGCCAGTTTTCTCTGCCATCATTCATACAGGTTATTGACGCAGGACTGATTTTTCATCCTTGCTTTAACAGAACATCCTTTATCGCAAATGAAAAATGGCTGATGCTAATGTTTGCAGGCACATTTTGATACCTTAATTTAAGATTTCCTCTGGTTTATATGTCCTTAATTGTACCCATGAGTCAGGTAGCAGTACAGAGAGCCTCCCACCGCCGGTGGGACTTGGAACCATCACGACTCCTGGGGCCACCACAAATAAAAAGGCTGTGTTTGAGTTTTCCATTCCTCCAGCTCCTTTCTCTCCTCACAGACATGTCTGTAATCAGCAGGATGAGAGAGCAGATCTGTTACCATATGCTGAAGACCAAGTTGCCGCCTTGGAAAGATTTTATTGCTTTTGCAGGAGACTAGGCCTTTTCCCAGTAAACTGTAAATCTCACTTTGGAAAAAAAAATCCATCCCCACTCAACGATAAATATGAAATCTCAAGGAAGAAAGAGTATTTATGCCTGAATCCGCATGCAACTGCTGATTCATGATTTCCGTGAGGACCATGGTTAGAGTCATGACTCAGAGAACAGGGGTATCCGCAAGGCCGCAGCACATCCATCGGAGAGGCGAGATGTCTTGGAAGGTTTTGAGCAATGGCTGTGCCCTGGCAGCAGCACCGATATTTTGGAGACGCACATAGGTCTCCAGATGGTGTGCTCGGTTATAAAATGCACCAAATTGCTTTTAAAGGCAATTCAGTTTTATGGGAAGCAGCATCACTCCGTAGGGCTGGCGTCAGAGCCGCTCTGGCCACCGGGAGACGGTGCTTTCTCGGGGACATCGTAAAGCACTGACCTTGAAATAGCCTCATCTGCTGATTAAAAAAAAAAAAAAAAGAACCAAGACAGAGCAATAAATGCATCAAAATGCTTTAAAAAAATACGGAGAAGGAGATAAGGCAGGAGGCTGACAAAGTTCATGGCCAGCGTTGGGTGGGCATTTCCTTCATCCGAGAGGCACAAGTCGGTCCTGACAAGCAACCTCTGTGTGAGGGATCCAGAGGGTCCAGGGGCAGCAAGAAATGGGGCTGAGCCCCGACCGGGGCTGCCCGCTGCCTTCTTCCCTCAGCGTCTCCAAAGCCTCAGCACTGTGCACGGCACTTACTGCTTTTTAATCTTGAAAAATTGTGTGGGATGGCGAAACCACTTCGCAGCCAAATCTTGCGGTTAAGAATAGCAAGGAATAATTTTCCTTTTCCAGCTGCCGGCCTGGGAACGTACCCATCCTCAGGGCTGCAGGAGGGGCATGCAGAACTGGAGCCCTGCTTCTGCATCGCTCTGCTAAACCCACCAGTTCCCTCTAGGACCCTCAGACCAACTCCTGCAAAGCCAGACCCGAGCCCTCCACCCATGCCTTTGGTGGGAGATGGAAAATACGTTCAGCTCAGGTGTCTGAGCAAGCTCTGCCAGGTCTCTTGTTAATGCCTTGCTAGCTACTCCCATCCAAGCCTGTGCAGAGGTCTGCGGCGTTAAAAATAATGACACTTCTCTTTATTAGCATTACTCAACCACTACATAGGCAGTAGGTAGAGATGAAAGAACAGGACGGAGAAGAAACTGAAAAAAAATCAGGAAGGAGACTTCTGTTTTTTTTTTTCCTCTCAGAGACCTGATCTCCAAGCTTTCTATTTCATTTGAGGAATGAAATCACTGCCATTTCGGGGTGTGCAAATCAGCCACTTCTGCAGCGGAGCCAGCAGAGATTTAGCACCATCATTTAGCAAACTACTCATAGATTAAAGGGGCATGTCCTTTTCACTTTGGCTTATTTACGATTTTCAAACAATAAAACATTCAGGCAGAAATTACGGCTCTGTGAAGCTGCAGATATGTCCGTGCTCACCTCCTGTGAATGCACCTGAGGGCTGGAATTGCACGGGTTTGACTTCAGGAAAGAATCGGAATGGAAGCCAAGCAAACACTGGATCTAGACCAGCCTATGTTTATGTCAGGTTTATAACAAATTCCCTTGCTCTGAAAGTTCGGGCAAGAAGCAGCTCAAGCAGCTTTCCCTTCTGTCTTTGGCTCTAGGCTTCACAAAATCCAGAACTGCCCCAGTGTTTATGGGATTTTAGTAAAAGCTCCAACACCATTGCATGATAACTAGACCACATGGAGAGTACTCAGTCTGGAGGAGGGGTAGCTATATCTGGGTTCTTTATTAAAGCATCATTAAGCCCCTGCAGAACATCACCCGTATCCTGAGCCGGGGGCGCACAGCATTGCTCCTGCCTGGCCTGCTTCCCGCTCCTTAACTGGGTCGGGATGCTCCTCCCTGCCTCCTCCATCCTTGGGGCGGTCCGTGGGGATCATCCTAGAGCTCTGCACCTTGGTGAACTGCTGCTGAGGCCGCGGGGCCAGGAGGATGGGCCATGTCTGCAGGGAGACGATGGCTTCCACAACCATCATATCATTTTCACTAATGTGGCTTCATATATGGTTTTATTGCACTCAGGCAAACCCCAGTGACACCCGCCTGAGCTGTAATGCCACACTAAAGGAAACCCAGCATCTCCAGACCAGGAATGTGTGATGCAGTTCCCAGGATCAGGGACTGCAGTTTGGCTGTGGTGGTGGCATGAAGAGCAAGGGATGGCGAAAATGCTCCGTAACACGGGCAGAAAGAGGTGAGAAAACTGGCTGATTGTATCTCCCTTTTGAGCATAAAATGGCAGCACCACAACATCCAACATCCCCAGTGCTTAAATCCAATGATTAACAGGGCAGTGGGGCTCTTTCAAGGGAATTAAATCCCTCAGTTATGCCTAAAGCCTCCCAAGTGAATTATTTTCTGTTACTAGAAGCATTTGTCTTTCCAGGAAGCTGATATCAGA
>JAUBNY010000666.1:7995279-8006517 GCA_032275445.1 Crypturellus soui | reverse complement strand
TGGGCAAGCAAACGTGCTGCATCCTCTGGGTGGTCAAATCAGGGATTCGGAGTGGATGTTGTTTATAATTCAGGCAACAAAAGCTGGATTCTTAGGCAGGAATAAGGCAAGGACACGTTACATCTTCCAGGGCCAGGCAGGACCTCTATCTCCACAAGCATCTCCATACACCCTCCGAGGGACTTTGTACAGCAAGATGAGGGGCAATTTCCACCACTGCTGCAGCAGGTGGGCTTGGTGCTGGCCCCTGCTTGGATGGGTTCACAGGGAGCACAAAGTCATCCCAGGGCCGCCCCTGGGTACTGGGCTCACCTGCACGTGGGTGCTGGGGACAGCATCCTCCCACAAGCCTCCCCTGTGCTGAGTTGCCTGCAAGCAAAGGGACAGAAGAGCAAACGGAGGAAATAAAAGAAAGAAAAGTCTTTATAACCCAGGCGACTGGCTGACGAGCAGCCAACCTAGTACAGTCGTGGGCCCCCACTTAACACATTATACAAAGTATAAAAATGCACACAAGACGTCTGAGGTCACTTGAACATGCAGATAAGTGAATTCATCCTAAAACAGATTAATACGATCCTTTTCCGATTGCTTTTCTATTGACAGGCCTCAGCTCTGCTTGGTCTCCGCACACGTGCACCCCTTTGGCTCCAGGGCCCGTGTTGCTCAAGGGAAGCGTCATGGACTATCGACATCGACCGCTTTCCACACGGACAGGCTGGGAGGAGGATCGGACGCATGACGGATCACGAGGCCGATGCACTCAGAGCTACTGCTCCCTCTTTGTACGCAGCGACACCCCTCCGTCTCCAGGTTCCTCATGGCCTCGTGGCCTGGCCAACTACACCTATCGACGAGGCTTGATAAAGCCTATCGATAAACTGAGCTCCCTCTGAGCAAGGTTCCTCTCCAGTCATCGGTGAATTTTCCATTACAAACGGAAAAGGCATCATTTTCAGTGAATGAGAATTCCTGTGCATTTTGTTCAGGGATTTGAATCAGCAGCAGGAGATGATACGGAAATAGTTGAGTCCATGACAATTAGTGGTTAAATATTCTGTGGCTTACGACTCCGTCACAGGTCTCGCTACAGTTCCCACCTCTCCTTTTTTTTGGAATGTTATCAAATACAGAGGTTGTGTATCTTTATAGCCTCCATGCTCACGTTATCTTTACAGAGATAGAGTTTTTCAGGAATCACAAAAGGCCTTGACCTATAAAATTCAATTTGAAACAGTAAAAATCCCCTGGCCGCTGTAGATGCTGGTGACAAACTAATGTGTTCTGTTCTATAACTGTCTGTTTTGAGTATTGGCTTGACCTGTAAGTGTTCTATATACAGTCTGACTAAAATGGGTTTTATTATTTTCCATTAGTGCCTTCCGCAGCAAAATGAACTGGTAGTCCACAAGGGAAATAAAAGTATTTTCCTCTTCTAGAGAGCAACTGCTACAAATGTAAACAGGATCTTTCCCACTTCTCTTCTTTCCTCAGTTTCCTCTCAGCCTTTCAAATGACAAGATCAAATTTCCAAAGATTTTTGCTATATTGGCAACTCCTGTGGAAATGCAAAGGACAGAACCTCTGCAGCCCCATCTCTGCAGGACCAGTGTCAGCTGTTGCCACTTCACAGAAGTGGCCTGTCTGCTTATCGCCCACCAAATTGCACCAGATTTACCCAATTTAAACTCTCTACCCCATTCCTGCAGAAGCAACACATTAGCTGCTGTGTTTTTACCCACCAAATGGCACCAGATTTACCCAATTTAAATGGTCAAAGTCATCCCTAGGAAATGGTTTTAGTGTGGCCTAGGAGCTCATTCTGGAGACTCACCTGGCTGCAGAATGAGCTCAAGCAGGGAAGGAAGAAACCTGGTAAGATATTTCCTACATTTTGAATTGAAGTAAGGAAGATATGAATTCTTTTTAAAACCTTTTTTTTCCTCCCTGCCTCCCTAATGCAGAAATGTGTTTTAATGGAGATGAGTTATCAATAACTTTTCCTGGGTATAAAACCCTCAGTACTCCAGGTTTTGTAAAGCTGCAAAGGTTGTATGTTGTGGAGCCTAGGAGCCATCAGGCTGTGTTTCCACTTAGGCTTTTGAAAGTGTTTTTTCTCCTCCTTTACTAGGTATGTTTTCACAGTAATGTCCACCCAGACTTATTTGTACTCTATTCTTTTTTTGAAAAGTTCTTTTAAAGGCAAATTATTCAGTCTTTTTTTTTAAAAAAGAGACACCCTCCAGTATTCAAACCTGTTTCACATTGTCGTGCCTCAGTAAAACAATGGCACTTTCCCCTCTTTGATGCTCAGTTCCTGCTCTGCAGGAAGCTTTACTACCATGCCTCTTTCATCTCTCTCCTGGTTTGAAGATAAATGACGCTTGGACTCTTCTGGACCTGCATAAATCACAAAAGCAATCTACTTAGAGCTGCCCGTGGCACCAGCTTCAACTAGAATTGAAAAGGGCAGTCAAAAATATCTCTAGTGCTTACACTAGGAGGGAGAGAGCTGAGATAATCCAAATAATGTCTCCTTTCTATAAGGATGAAGCGTGGTAATGAGGAAGAAGGGCTAACTTTAACATAACAGGGAACGAGAGCCCCAAGGGGAAGGAAGGGTGCAACTACTCAGTTTACTGAGCGCTGCTACCAAGAGCAAGCCGTAATAGTTGGCACCTTGCAAGGATCAACATGGGAATTGCTTCCAGAGACTAATGGATTTGGAAGAATCCTCCTTGGTCACTGAATTTTGCTGTTGGTCTTAGACTGCATGCTAGCCAATCTCATTTCTAACTGCATCCAGCTCCTCTTGAAGCTTATTTTTGCCCTAGTTAGCCTATCTGTGAACAAAAGGTTGAGGCCAAGGATGTGTTGTCTTTAGAGGCTGAGTTTGTTTGGGTTTTAGGAGAGGCAGCTTGCCATATACTGCAAATACAAACTCATTTCAGTCTCTGCTTGGGCTTTGTGTGGGGCTGACAAAGCACATATCTATGCCTCTGTCCTAGCAATATCCTTTGTATTCCCATAAATGTGATGGGGATAAAGTGCAAAGCTCCACAAACCTTGTCGTGGAAACTCTTCTGTTGGGGCTTGCGCACAGGAGAAGCCCTTTCCAAGGGCTGCCAATAGACTTTTTCATGGGGGAAGTGGGAGATGATGTTGAAGTCTTCGTGCAGGCAGTGGTTACCACGGGGTGTGCACGGCTGGGACAAGCCCCCGCAGGCAGCTCGTGCTGAGGAAGCGTCTTGGGTCTGCGCTTCATCTGGAGGTGACTAAGTCCTGGGCAGGGGCAGCCAGCTCATCCTCTGCCGAAGCGGCTTCAACGGAGCCCGGATTAACGCAAAAAGAAACGCTCTGGGTTGTGCTGGTGAGGATGTGGGTGGCCCTTGTCACCACCTGCGGCTCCTTGGGACGGGGCTGCGGGGCCAGCAGCAGCTCCGGGGCCCCGCGTCCCCGGGAGCATCCCCAGCACCGCGGGAGCCCCGCGGCCAGCCGGCTCCGCGGCCACCTGTGCCTTCCCGTGGGCGGCACTGTGGGCTGCGGAGCTATTTTTGCGTCTCCCCTGGCTTTCACCTGCCTGCAACCGGATGCCACAAGCCCCGTCAGCCCGACGCAGCGCGCGCTGCATCGCTAATGTGAAACACCATATGTTTGCAGGCGAGGAGACAGGATTTCTCACTGCCAGGCCAGCTTTTTTTTTTTCTCTCCTCCCCCTGCAGTGAAATTTTAAAGCCGTGCTTGCAAATTAGTTGCTTTGCTCGTAACTCCTCATAATTTAGGAACTTCTGCTGAGATCATTCACACGGTTTCGCTCCCCATTAACGAAGGCATTATCTTAAAGCTAGATTTAATGCAGATCCCTGTGACACTTCAGCTCCCCTCAGCCTGATGCATTACTTCATTATCCAGTTTCCAATCGTATGGCTCTGTGCCATGGCACAATCATTTCAGTGCAAGTGTGTATTTGGCTGTGAAAACAGCTTTTTACACTAAGGTATTGCCATTTGGTACAGGAAGCCTGACCACTCTATCAATGGGTCCCTATACATCAAGGAGTTTCCTGGGTGGCACAGATAGCATCTGGGTTGCAGGACACGTGCACTAGAGGATGGCAAGTGATGCCATCTATTCCTGACCTGTCTTGCCCAACAGGACATCTCTTGTGGTCCAGTCTGCTTTATTTAACACTCTCCTTCATTTGAGAAGGGAGAAGCAGAAGATGGCACGTGGAAGGAGACGTGGTGCTGCTGAGCAAAAGCTTGGAATAATCCTAGTGCTCCAGTTGCAGAAGTGCAAATGGAAAAAGTCTGGTTCACGCTTTAAGTTACTGTGCTGAACTAATCGAATCGATATCTGCAAAACCCTCCTTGTGATTTGAAGGATTCCCAGACTGGAGTATCAGTACTGAAGACTGTGAATCAGGTCTGATTTTAATAGCCAGTTTATTTTTCCCCTTCTCTTTTTCCAACTTGGAAAAACCGTAGAAGTGTTTGTGTGGCATTTTCCACATGTGGAACTGCTGATCTAATTTTGGTTTCCTTTCATCCTTTTATGTGGACAGAGCCAAACAATGTCCTCTCCACAGTATTTTTGTGGGAAATGAAAAATGGAGGTCAGCATGGAATGAGATACAACAAGCAAGAAGAGGGCAGTCAAGACTGGAAGGGAAGAGAAATTGAATGGCAAAGGACAGAAAGACCAGCTTGATATGATAAGGAAGACAAGCTTGACAAAGTAAAGGAAAGGGACATATTTTCACTTTAACAGACCCAGTGGAGAATGCAGGTCACAATTTTGCTCTCTCAATCTGATTTCAACGAAATCATCATGCCCTTGCTGATATTGTGGTCAACGGGAACACTGAGGTCCACAGTTTATCCCCCACAGTGACTGCTCTGAGCCTTTCCAGGGACTCGTGGGAGAACCTGCTTGTCCTCCAAAGCATGTGCTGGGTTCACCAAGGGCCCTGGGAAGACTTTAAGCATTTGAGCGATAAAGCCGGTGTCTTTCCTACAAAGCAGAGGATTCTACATATAGTAAAACCTGCAGGAGTCAAGGACAGCTTGGTCAGACTCCTGTGTGTGATATATGTGTTTAGTGCTGCATAAAACCACGTGCTGTGTTTTCTACTGGTGTGGTGCAAATTCGGAGCAGACTCTCATCTGTTGTGAATCAATGGATCTGTAAAGATCTGCGCTCTCTCAGGTGGATTTGTCTTTTCTGACATAAGAGTATGAACATTTAGCAGCCCGTGCACACATAAAAGATGAACATGCAGCACAGGCTACATGAGACAGATGCAGCATGTCCTTTCCTCTTGTGTTTTTTTTTTTTTTTTTTTCTCCCCTCTCCTTTTTTGAGGCAGAATATACAAGGGCCTTTGAAATGCCGAGTATTTTGGTGACTTTGCACAATTTAAGTCTTCAGTCCCTGGAAAACAAAGTGTGTTGCAATGCTGCAGAGAGAGTTGGAATGTGGCATAACCAGCCTGTAGATACCTCCCATGCCTTTGACATCAATTTTCATCTGAAACAAGGAAGAAAACTGAAATGCAAAGGCTTTTATGAAGCTCTTGCTGTCAGGGGACAACTGCTCCTCATCCCAAAGACAGGGATGAGGAGCAGGAGCCACAATTGGGAAACGTGGGTGGGCCAGAATTTAGACTGGAGTCAAATCTGTATGTGTTGATTTAGCAGACATTTCCCTTTTCATTAGACAAATTTGAACAGGAAAAATACAATTTGGCTTCAAGGCTTACCAAAGTGTATATTTTATTTATTTATTTTTTTTTCCCTCAAATGGTGCAGACAGATGCTTCCAAATCTGGAAAACTATACTTCCAGCCTTAATCCCTCCAGTAGATGTTTGTGATTTATCTCGTAATGGGCTCTGAGATGCAGATTTAGTAAAATGTCCTTTTTTTTTTTTTTTTTTTTCCTTAGCTCAAGCAGATGATTACAAAATGTATTAAAATCTGTTTTTCACTCTTTAGAGCTTCCAGAAGTTTGTGCTCATCTATCTCTCTTTTTCTTTCCATTTGTGGCTTTGAGGTCAAAGTTTCAGTAATGTTAATTCTCCGAGTTAAGTTCGGAGCCCAAACCAGATTCTTCTCGGAGGAAATATCAAAAATTCTGCTAGCACCTCAAAGCTGAAAAGCATGAAAATAAATACAGGGTAATTGATTTATCTTTCCTGTGATAAGGTAGCTTAGCAAAGTTGTGTACTCACAAAAAAAATGCTAGAGTAAAAATGATAGTTGGTTGGACAGTGCAAGCAAATATAAACCTTCCCACAAATATTTGTTTGTCTTAAATTACTGTGCTTGGCTCTCATAGCACTCCAAAGTTTGTTTTCCACAAGTATTCTAATAAGAGATTGCTGGCAGGAACGTATAGAGAAGCAGCTCAAGGTAATATCCGAGGAGGCTGTTCGTGAAGGTCCATCCTAAGGCCGGCATCCCTGGTAGCCTGTTCCTCCTACGCCGTAGGAATTGGCAGCCCTTGGAGTCTGACACAGAGCAGTGTTTTTGGGTCCTGAGGCGGCTCCTCGTTGCCCTCCTGCCTGGAGGACGGTGTTGGCTATTGCTGCTCGAGCAGGGGCAGCTGGAGAAGTGTGGGCCTGCTGAAGGGAGGCAGAGGAGAAGGATCCTGAGATCTTTCCCTTGGGCCGCGATGCACCGCAGGATGCAGGAGCTGCGCAGAACGGCCCGGTCCACAGCACAGCGGAAGGGAGAGCCCCATTCCCTATCCTGCTTCCGCAGGAAGGACACGGTGCCCAGCCTGGCAGGGCGCTGGGCTTCCCTCACCTGGCGGGGTCGGAAAACCAAGATCCTGCCGGAGCCTGCTGCAACGTGACGCCTCCGAGCAGCGTGTTTGTAGCTTGAGAGCGCCAAACTATTTTAAACTATTTCAAGTTCACGAAGTAGCCTTCGTGTTCCTTGCAGCAACCACTGGTGTCAGGTTTGCACTGGGAATTAAGGACCGGGGCGGCTTTTTCCGTTCTGTGCTTGAGCAGTGGGGCTGTCCCCAGGAAGGGCCGCTGGGGCACGTGCAGCTTGTCCTGCGGGACGGAGCTGCTGCAGCCGGGGCTGCACGGGCTCTTCAGAGGTGACTTCTTTTTGGTCGAGATTCCTGAAACTCTCCTCCAAGTCAAAGCAGTTCTGAGTGAAGCACAGCACTTCATTTTGACCGTGATTGCTTTATTTTCCATTATTATAATATATAGTAATTAAACTGGAATGTCATTCCAGAGTGAAAATGTTATATTTCAAAGTGCTTGTCTCTTTTCTTTGTTTAAACCTGTTACCCTTTAGGGGAACCTGCTTGCTTTTTGAAAGTGTTTTGATGGGATTGGATATTTCCCTGGCGTAGAGTTTCAAAGTTATCTTAGCTTTATTAATAGTACTTAGCATTTATTCAGATTGCTTAACCAGGGCTTCTCAAAGCACAACGTGCAAGGAGATCAGCCCTACTCTACAGCCGTCTGCTCAAAGCTGAGATGGACTTTTTCTTTTTTTTTTAATTCTAAGCTACGATTGTCAATATTTTTGTGATTTACACTTGTATAGCAGGAAAACAAAACAATTTCTCATAATATATATGAAAATTAGCTAGTGCAAACTGGTTATGGGCCAGCCAGGGCCGGTGACTGCACAAGAAATCAAGGGATTCCTCCCAGCCACCGTTTTTCCTCTCCCTTGACCCTTTGCAAGTTTCTGTTTTGCTTTTTTTCTTTTTTTTTTTTTTTTTTTTTTCTCTCTCCTTTAACAAGTCTGGTTTGTTTTGCCTGGAAATACTCTGGAAAAAGGACTGCTGCCTCTCACTGTCAGTCATGGTATAGGGTGGAACAGCCATTTTCATCATTATGGAACAGGAATTGTAGTAACCAAGGAGAAAAGAATCGTCCCGGCTTTTTGCAGAAGCATTTGAAAAGATTTGAACAATCCTTTTGTTTTCAACATTCTACAAAAAGAGACCAAACATCACTCCCTGGACTTGCACCAAGGAGTGACTCCAGCAAAAACAGGATCACAGGCAACTGCGGTATTAGCAACCACCTCTTCAGCACTACGGTTACGTAGACGTGTAAGGAGAAAGGCAGAGGGGGTGTTTAGAGCAAAAACCTGTTTTTATTGGTTACCCCTTCCACTGTGGGAGACCACAGATTGTGAGAAGTTCTGACTACCCTTCCGGTAGCTATAACGCAATTACGCTATTCATGGCAAGAGAGAAAAATACAGGCTGATTTTATTTTTTTTTATTATTTTTTTTTCTTTGCATCATAATCTGTTAACCTCAGAGCTAACCTTGCTGGACACAGATCTGTTAACTTTTGCAATGCTTTCCTCATTAAACTGCTGAGGTCTGGGACAGAAAGAGCTGTCCACAGCTGTTATAAATTGATATGTTCCCTGGTGATGCTTGGCACTGCCTTCAGGAGAGGGAGGGGAAAAAAAAGTTTCTTATTTTATTCTTTGCTGTGAAGCTAACTTCTTTTTCCCTTGATTTTTTTTAAATATTCTTTCGTTGCAAACTCTGCTGATCTGCCTTACTTGGAGTGGGAGGTAGATGTGCTGCTTGCATAGTCCATACGGTTTGCATTTTAGAGTCATTTTCTGCTGGGGAAAGGAAGGGTGGAGGGAGCTTGCAGGGCTGCATGGAGACATGAAGGTCCCCAGGAGTGGGCATTGCCCTTCCAGTGCTCAGCAGGACAAGCAGAACCACAGACTTCTCTGCCCTCCTCTCAATACCCAAAATAAACAGGGAGATCCACCTGTGGCCCACGTCCTGTAAACACCCGCTGAGCTGAGCTGCAGAGGTGGCTTTCGTACGCGCCGGGAGTGGAAATCCCCAAGTCTATTAGTCACCACCGAGACTTGTGGTTGTACGTACGCACCACGCAAGCGTTCATCTCCAGGCCAAGCAAGGTCCCGCTTCCTAAGAGCGCGTAAATGTGCGCAGCAAGAGGCACTGATCGGAGGTCACACCTGTAGCGTAAAGGTTTGAACCTTGGTTGGAAAATGAACTTGAGTATCTGCAGTCGGGTTAGGTTCTTGGGGTATGAACGGTGATCGTACAAAACAAAGCAGAGGAAGTAACATCTAAGGCAACAAGTGTTAATAACAAGGGGGCAGCAAAAAGGCACAGAGTGCTGACTTTGCTGCGTAAACATCCCCAGTGTAGAGGTGTAGAGAGCCCCAGTTGCGGGATCACCAACACTGTCCTTGCTGATGCCACGTGCAGACGTGAGACGCTTGCCCGCACCCTCCCTGGGCTACGAGCAGCTCCAGCAGCCCATCCATAGCGCTGCAGCGGTGCTTTGGGAAGCTGCAGGCTTCGCAGCCTGCACACACGGCAGCAGCTCTTGGAGTTACTCATTTGTCCCCAGTTTGAGCCAAAAGCACCACCATCCTCTTCTGCCTGGGCACAGATCAGCGTGTACCCCTGAGGGATGGTTTCCTTCTCCATAATCTGCAGCGTTGCCTTGATATGGAGCAAATGAAAGCACCGAGTACCTCTAAAAGCTTCAAATTACTTGTGTTTTCTCATCTTATGCCCCGCCGCTCTGTGCCTTATTTTATTGTTTGTCTTTCCTTGCCCTGAATCTAAAGATGAGATTACAAGTTGCACCATCAGCAGCCAAGCAAGGTCTAAGCCACAAGGAAGGATCTGAGTCATCGCCCCGAGAGAATATTTTAACCATACATCACTGTTTGTTTTCGGGCAAACCGGTACAATTATGCAACATAAATTCTTTTAAAGCATTTGGGACTTCAGTTCAATTTAAAATCCTGTAGGTTTTATGGCCAGAATGAGTGATTACAAAGTGCATGCATACAAATGAAGCCTTAGGAGGAGGCGCGGGGAGGGGATTAAAGGGCATGTGGAATTTCACGCGCACGCTGGGAAAGCTGCAGCCAAACTGCAATGGAGAATGGGAGCTCCAAGGAATTTGCCTCGGATATTTGTGATATTTATGGCCCTAGAGCACAGTTTTCCTCTGCTGGTCCGTGTGTTCTTGTGCACACCAGGCCTGGCTGTTGTCTCCTCCAAGTGATCTGCTCCATTCCAGGGCTTGTTGCACGGCTCCCGTGCGCCCAGGATAAATCACACACCCCAGAGCACTTGATTCTGGGGTATCTCTGTGTCTAACGTGCTCCCCCGCACCGGCGGGAGGCAGGAGCCGTATCCAGCCTGGCGCAGCATCCCAACCGAGCGGCGCTTTGCTGCTGCTAAATACGTGCGCTATTATTAAAACATTACCGGGGGTAGGATGAAAGCAATCAGTAACTCAGCGCTCGCAAGGAAAATTGAATTGCCGGCTCTCACAATACGCCTATTATTACTGTTATTATTGTTATTACTATTTAAAGAGGCGGTAGTTGTCGTCGTGCTGTTCCGCGGGTCTCTTGGGCACCGCTGCGCGAGCCGGGTCGTGGTCCTGGTGCCTGTGGACCCAGCTGGAGAGGCAGCACCTAGAGAGGCCACAGGGGAAAAAGCAAAGGAAAAGATCCCAAGGCTTCATTTAAAATGGTTTAAAAGCTAACCTGGTGGGTTTTGGAGGCCTGGCAAATAAATGGGAGGATGCAATGACAGCTACTTTCCTATTTGTATTTCCTTCCAGTAAAGGAGTGGAACCTACATTTTTTTTTTCTCTTTTTTAATGAGATTATAGAGGTTTGTACCTCCAGATTCCTTTTTTGACTTGCAGGGATGGAAATTCCACTAAAGCTGGGGGAATTATTGACGGCTGATGCTGAGGCAATCCAAGGCCAGATTCTGACCTATTGATTTCCCTAGGATTGCACAGGCCATATGCGGCTCATTGCAGAATACAGTCTTTGTTTGTTTTGTTTATTACTCAATATATAACAATGTGGAATAAAGAGCAACGCCGAATTGCAGAAACGCCCGAGGATTTCTCTTTAACTGAAATCAGAACTGGGAACATCCTTGTAAATCAAGAGCAGCAGCCTTTGGAAAAAAAATCACTGCTTTTGCAAAGTTTACTTTCAAAGGGGATTTAGCTTTAACTCTTCATCTCTCACACAGGCTCAGATAAATAATTTTTAACGATTTCTCTGCAGCAGCCATGTGCTGTTCAATAGTCTGAAAACTTCTGGGCACAACAGATACAAGGCAGGATCCTTATTTATGTGCTGTGAACAGCAGTTGAGAAAAATCAAATAAGCGTAACTATTAGAGACAGCACTGCTCTCTGTTCAAATCCATATTC
>JAUBNY010000666.1:7926091-7936896 GCA_032275445.1 Crypturellus soui | reverse complement strand
CCTTCCTTAACTCTACCACAATCGAAGGAAATTACTTTTTGTCCTTTTGGATGGCAGTGGGTGTGTCCATTTAGCTTAGTCTGGAATGATCCAGACTTAACACAAAGTGCCCATGATATCCAAGTGGAAAGGGAAAGGTCTATTCTTAGCATGCATTTACTCACAATGAACACACTCGGCTGGAGGAAAAACAACAACAACAACATAAAAACATTTAATGATTCATTGAAAGCTATTAAGAGTTTCAGGAATATTTACTTATTTCATCAGATTAATTGCTAGATGCCATCGGGTAACCTAGGTGCGCAGGACATTGTGTGTAGCTTTGCTTCTGTGTGTTGCCTAGTGCGTTTTTATAGAGCGGTCTCCCATGTCTGCAACTCAGTGTGTAAGACCGGTTGCCCATTTATCAGCGTTTCAGTAAATTTCTAAGAGTTGTTCTTGTAGAGGAGTCTGTTTCTATGTTTTTGGAGACAATAAGTTAGGGGTGATGATTTTTGTTTATTATTTTGGAGGCTCTCTGCGTGTCCTCTGTACTGAGCAAGACATAATAGTCAAAACTGAAGGCAACAAATGGAATCAGTGGAATCTCTTTGGGGACCTGCTGTTGCATTATTCAACAGGGGCCTCCGTCCGATTAAATAGTGGTATTGATGGTCACAGCATAAAGCCTCGGTTTATTTGAGGTTAGAAGTGTAGTGTGTGTGTGTGGGAGAGAATCTCTGGAGCTCCGTAGCTGATGTGTGTGTGTTCAGCATAGTGATCTATTGTCATTTATATTTCTAGTTTCAGACCTAGGCCCGCCGTAACTGGGCTCCTTCACAGAACACGTCGTACAAGTTGCAACTCTGCACGAGGGGAAGTTGCTTTTGGTGACTTGCCCCTAAAAAGTAGGGGAGAAGCTGCCTGCGTGCCACGCTGGTTCAGAACCCGCAGTGCGGTGCTGTGTTGGCCTCGCGAACTGCCCCGTCAGCTCGGGCCCCTCTTAATGCGTTCATTTATTAATATTTTATTTCATTTAGAAAGTGCTATGTTTTCAATGCTGCTAGTGGGAAAAAAAATACTTTGGAGGCCTGGCTGAATGGTGTCAGTTGTTATTCAAAATGAGATGCATTTTCCTTTCTTAATCAGCGAGATTATAAGAATTCAGTACTGAGTCCAGACTTGTGCTTATATATCATGGAACTGTGAATTGTGTCCGATGTCTTCAATTATGTGTATTTGTTGTTTTTGTGTTTTTTTTTTAATTTTTTTTTATTTCATTTTGGTAGTTCACCCAAAAAATTAGGAAGAGGCTGCTTGGTAAAAGAGTCGGAACGGAGGGAGGTGGTAACTGGGAAAGGTCCGGGAGCTCCCCGTGTAGCCCAGCACGCCAAGCATGGTGTCTGTGTGGACGGCATTCGAATTAGTTTTACCTGCTCGGAACTTCTCGTTCAGGGTTTCCTTGTGTGGCAGTAGATGGTAGGACATCAGGCAGAACATGTTCTTGGTCAGGCGTGACTTTCTGCAGCATTTTGTTGAGCTTCTCACAGGAAATAAGCATTGAGTGGCAATAAGAGATTTTGCATATGTATTTGTGTCCCCTTATGTTTTGTTGAGAGAGCACCTAACTCACTTCAGCTGGAAGAGGCCATGGAGTTAGTGGCAAAAAAAATCTTGCACTGAGGAACAACATTTGTAGGAAGTATGAGTTACTGTTGGGCAAAGTGCAAGGAGAAAAGTATCCCAGTTAGCCAATATTAGAATAAGACATGGCATCTCTCTAGTATCTGTCACAAGTCAGTCTGTTTCAAATGTGACTGCCTCTGGTGAGGCACTCGCTGTTGTGGATCCGGTGTGTTGTTCATTAGGGTGCCAGGTGAGGTGGGCTTCACACTCCTGCTTCTGAGTCGTGTTTGGTAGAAATAGTTCCACTGCTCTTTGCATATTTGCAAGCTGTGAACCTAGACTTCAGGCTATTGCAGACAGACGTGGCATCCTTGGAAGCTCCCGTACAGCTCAAACCTCTGTCAGATCTGAGGACACGCGAGAGGGGAGTTTGCTTAATACAGGAACTAACTTTGTGATGTGTTTAGGCAGGAGGTTCCGCCATACGAGTGCGCGGTCGTGGTGTGCATCAGTGGCAGTCTGTCACTCAGGCCTGTGTTCGATGGGCAAGTGTTCACTGAATATTCTCCCCGTAACTACCTGCATGGCCTGGGGCAATGTTCCGTGTGCCTCTGGAGTGAGGATAGTCATTAAACCAGAGGGAACGCAAATATAGCTTGCTCGAGGCAGTTTATGGCAGGGTTGTTTTGTTTTGTTTTTCTCGGAATAGCAGAACAAAGGCACAAAAGTACAAACGTTCTGAAAGGCTTTTAGCGCTGCTGTTAGTTGTCTTTTTTTTCCCCCTTCCCTCCCTGTTGTATTACACAACTTTTAGACTGTTACCATACAGTAGATGCTGCATTAGTTGAAAATAACTCAAATAATGCCGTATACCAAGGACACCTGCAGTGACACCTGCCTCTGCCAGAGCTGCCTCTGCAGGTGTTTCTGGCCAAGCAGCGGGGTAGTTGATGTGTCACCGCTCCAGTGAGCTGATCCTACTCACAAGTTGGGCTTTCCCCCATGCCCGGAGCACTCGAACGGGTTGCAAAATGGACTCCGACCTGCCGAGTGTTGCCAAGCTGGGCCTGAAAGGAAGAAGAAAGCGGCAACGGCCCAGGGAGAAAGCGGGGACGTACCCAGCATGCTGGGTGGTGAGAGCCGAGGACAAGACAACAACAGGAAGAAATGGCTGGAAGGAGTCAAGACTGGGATGGCAAAGGAGGAAGGAGCCGGCGGGGTAACAACTTGTTTCAAATCGACTGGGGCCCTTTGGTTTATGTTAACGTGCTTTACTTCACGGTTTGGGAGGAGTACAAATAAACTAGGTCATCTCGTGCAGGCCTTGCTAAGAGAAACATGACAAAATGGCTAAGGGTAATAAAGGAAACTATGAGAGACATCAAAGATAAAATGATGTGAATGATTTTAAAACTTTTGAAGGTGATTATTTTTATTGGATTTGCAATGTTAACTTAGTGAGGCAGCATGGATTTTTTTTTCCTTATGCTGTAGTTAATGATCATCTTGCTTCTTTTGGAGAATGAAAAATAACAGTAGTGGATTGTGGCTAGGGGGTTGGAAATATCTGTGAATCAGAAAGCAGTACTTCTTTAAACAGCAGTGAAACATCTCAGAAAAGTGTATAAAATTATTTAGCCATAGAGCAGTGAAACCATAAAACCTTTTCGTCTTTCTGCCGCAGTTCTCACAGGTTTGCACTTCAAGGAAAGCAAAACCAGTGCTAGAAAATCTCATTAATTTGTGTTCTTAGTTCGCTTCAAATCTGTACTAAAAATGGATTTCCTGACTTGAAATTAAAAATACAAGTTTGTTAGGATCGTACTGCTGTGCTGTGGCTATCATGGGGAAGTCTCATGTTTAGTGAGTTAGGGGAAATGTCTGTGTTGAGCTTTCTGAAACAGCCATTCCCCTCTGCTCCTCATAGAAGGAATTTGGTTACCTTTTTTTTTTTTTCCCTGCAGTTGCAGAATTTAGAATTGGAGTGGGAGTCAGATCCAGCTCTAACAACAGCTGTTGTATTCTTCTGTGCGCGCGCACACACACACACACACACATATTTATATTATAGTATATTATTTATACCCTTCATACTGAAGTGCGGAGGAACTGAGTCTGTGGCTTCCCTGCAAGTTTCAGGTTGGCACAGCTGTCTGCGTGCTCAGTAAAGTTTAGCCCTTGAGAAACAGAGACTAATCCTTTTTTTAGGGTAGTGAGACTCGATGTAGAGCCTGAATAGCCATAGCAGCTGAGGAGAGGTTGAACAGTCTTTAGTTTTGCTTGCTGACGTTCCCCTTGGACTGCATTGGGTGACACGCTGCGTCTCTTACCTTGGCAGTAGCAATTGGTAGCACTGATACTTTGACTTGTGTGTGTCAGCATCGTGCATCCTTCAGGTAGAACAACCCCAGAAGCTGATCCTGCTAAGGAGAAAAATGCCTCCTGAGGATCCCTTCCTGTTGAAGGAAAGCAAGGTTTTTTCTACAGTTGAATCAGTCGCAGAAGAATTTTGTTAAGCAGTGTCTTCAGTTTGGGGAGGGAGCCCCACAGCAGTTGAGGAAGATCATGGAAGAGATTTACAAAATTGTGAGCATTATGGTAAAGGTCAATGCAGTGCAGTGTTCCTGTAGTACAGACTGAAGACATTTCACAAAAGCATAAAAAGATATTCAAAATAAAAATAGGTATTTCTTCCTGGGGTATGTGGTTAAACTCCATATATATATATTTGCCTGAGAACATGATATTGCTAAACTTGAATTCAAAAAGCCATTATTTATATTCATGGAAAAATCCTCATCTGGAGCTCCTGAACACATCTTTTGTCACCTAGGTGCAAATAAGACCTTTTGAAAAGGAATTTGAAGGAAATTTGTGAACCTAGGAATGCCTTTAATGATGAGGATTATGTGAGAAAGCTGCTCATGCTCATTTGAAAATACATCAAGTGCCTGACGAGCTGTTTGGAGACTGCAAAGTTGGATCTTTGTGCTTGCTTATTGTTGATTCAGTATCGAAGGTCCTTTATGGCTATTAAAAGGGAAGCCAGGAAGGTGTTTGAGGTATTAGATAGTGAAACTGGTGAAGGAATACAAAGAGATGTGGCAAGATAAAACTCTTTTCAGAAGTGTATGGGATGGGTCTCAGTGGTGCAGGCTTGCTGGTTGCCAGGACCAGCATAAGCCAAGGCACAAGGTAATAAGAGTCTGTACAGGAACTTTGGTTGTGTGGATAGACAGGAAAGGAGGTATTTGAGAAGCATGCAGTTCCATGCAGTTAGAATTGGCACAGGTTAGAATATAGTCCACTAAAATTTCGGATCTATACATAGATACATCCATAAAGACCAGTAAACGAAGTACAGGTTTTTTAATGAGTGATGCTGCTGATTGCATCGTGTTATGTATGTACTTGAGCATATTAAAGATGTTGAATCACAGTTCCTAAGCTTCTATAAAAGCACCATTAATATTTTTTTTTTTTTTAATTTCCATTTGCTCAAAGTGTAAGAAGGCCTGGAATGTACACTGAGGCTCCAGGAAGCAAAACTGGTCTTGCTCCTTGAATATTCAAGGAATAGATTTTCAGATTGGGCAAGTTTAGTTGTGTGCTTTTTATTCAAGAACAATGAAAATTGAATAATGGAGTATGTCAGATTTTAAAGGTGAATCAGTTGATAATCCAAATATCTGCTTTAATAACCTTTTTTTTTTTCTTTTTTTAATTGTGAAGTGATCATTATCTTAATAGTAGTATGCTGTGATCTGCCAAGTTTTGCTCAGGTATACGTAAAAGGTTCCTTTTTGAAAGCTTGATTTGTGAATGTTTATGATTTTTATGTTAAGAGATTAGTTTTACTGTGGGGAAAAAAATGTGTGCTAAGCAGGTATTTAGCAAAAGAGAAAAGAGGGATTTTGCAGGTATTTCAAAATCTTAGAAACACTAGAAGTAGTCTCCCTTCTCTCTTTGATGAATTCAGCCTCCTTTAGTGTCATGTGTGGTTTAAAGCTTAAGTATGCATTTAACAAGTCTAAGCTTGATTTTTATTCTTTTTATTATTTTTTATTTATTTTTATTTTTTTTTATTCTTTTTATACACATAAAGCTTGGAAGTAATGTTAACGTGTTTGTAAAACTAGAATTTGCCGCTTTGCCTCGTTTGCTTATGCGTGTTAGAAAGGGCCTTGGAGCTCGGAAGGCTGCAGGGAGCTGGTGAAGGCTCTTGCGTTAAAGGTCCATCCTCCCTCCCTCCCTCCCTTCCCCCAGATGCTCCAGGTTTAACCTCGACTTCCTCTTTGTGCTGCGGCTTCTGCTTCCCGCCAGGAGACGCCCGCGTGGGTGGGGGCCGCGGGCAGAGCTCCGGGGTCGCTCCCCTTGGCTTCCTAGGGAATCATGCGACCTGCACGCACGGCTGCTTTCTGTGCGTTCGAGTAGGCTTCTGGCTTAAAAGCAAAAGTAAGAGTCACTGTGTGTACATATCTATCTATATATCTAAAAGAAAGTGTGTTTATATGAGTATGCCTCCTGGGTTTGCAAACGGCAGTTATGTCTTCAGAGACTGGCTATTGCATATGCCCAGTATACACTTTTTTTTCCACATTTTGTAACAGGATGCCCTTCCAAATGTATGTGAACATTTGCTGTCTCTAAAGCATTCAAATTTATTTCAGTCTGCACAAATTTGATTTGTTTTGGTGTGCAAAGTACTGCAGTCCTAAAAAGTCAAACAGCAGTTACCCTGCGTTCTTGGGACTTTACAATTACTTGATTTTTCACAGACTTGGTACCACTTCAAGGAACAACTTCAGCGAATGAGTACCATTTCTCATGACAGTCATCATCGTGTGGCACCTTTTTGCAAACACAGTATTTATTTTTGCAGTATGTATGGTAGAGTATGTCCCTTAATGTGCCAACTGCAGCCTCATTACGGGCACAGAAATCATGGTTTCAGTTCTTCTCTGCAGCCTCTCTGCTTTGGTTCTGTTTGAGCACAGTGAGTGTGTTTTGAGAACAGAATTTATCAGTAACTGTATAGGACCTCTGCACGTTGATGTCATTTTCTCTCTCAAGGCCACCTCACTGCATAAAAGAGCTGTTAAAATAATGTTATTAAGGTTTCAAAGTCAAATACTGAAGAGGCAGGGAACAGAGAGAAGTAAGCAAGCCTTTGTAAGACCAAGAATGGCAGCAATTAAAGGAGGTTGCTAGCTCATGTTCAGACGGTTGTTTATCCAGACTCGCGGGTCCTTTCAACAGTTGATTGCCATCCTTTCAGTCCTCAGTCCGTAACATTCCCTATCATTCCTCCTGCAGTGCAGGGCTCCTCATTTTTACCTCATCCACTCCATCGGGTGGCCTTTAGCCTGTTCCTGACACCTCCTTGGGTCGCCCTGGGTGGCAGCCCTGCCCGTATCAGTTGGTGTCATCTCTGTTGGGTGTCATCTACAGGCTTGATGAGCGTGTGCTCCATCCTTCTCTCTGCATCACTAATACAAATGTTAAATGGAACAGGCCCCAGGATAGACCCCTGTTCCACTCGTTACCGGCCTCCAGCAGCATTCGCCGCTGGCCTTGAAGCGCAGCCCTCCCAGCAGTGTCTCAGACACCTGCTTGTTTCCCAAGCAATCTGCAACATCACGACTTCAACACCTTCGTGTTGTAGGGGTCAGTGTAAAAAACCTTGCTAAAGCTGAGCTAAAAACTTTATTGTGCTCTCCCTTGTTTCAGTGCGGTTATTTTAGCGCAGAAGACACAATTTGCCCTTCGTCGGTCTGTGCTGAATGTTTCTGATCGCCTTTTGCTTTATGCAGCTGACAATGGGAGGCCTCACTCCGTGATTTTTCTCAGGGACCAGAGTAGATGTCTGAATTACCCTTTCAGTCGTCTTTGACGATGGGTAGTGCATTTGCTTTTCTACAGTCATTGGGGGCACCCTTAATCTCCCAGACCATCTCCTAGAGATGATCATGGTCTAACTCTGATGTTGGCCGGCGCTTTCCTGGGCACCCTTGGACAGAGCTCGTCTGGTAACGCGGGTCAGATTGTCCCAGCTCATCCCTGACAGGAGCCTCGGCCTTATCTGCTGAGTCAGTCATCCCCTGCAGCAGCAGTCTCACGTGTTCCTTGATCAGCCTTTCACCTCTGCATCATTTTGCATTATTTTCAAAACTAAATTCAAATGTGGTGCTCGTGATCGTGTGTTTATGTAGAGCAAGATTTCCCTTAGAATTGTGATTGCTAAAATAATGATCACCAGCATTGCTGCTTTGCAGAAGAACAGTTCAAGAAAGCTTGAATATAAAATAAACAACATGTTGAATGGTCAGCATTTCTTTCCTCTTAAGTCGTCAGTGAAACAAAAACTGAGAAGATCATGTCATCGTATTGCCAATTACTGTCCAAGGAGGATAATGATACAGTCTTTATGACCTGCTAGAACTATATGGTTAAAATAAATTCTGCATTACATTCCTCCCAGTGTTAAAGAACAGTCTTTCTACTAACAGTTACGTTGTGCTAAAAATAAAACTAGACAGGTCTGTCAAACATAGTTTCTGGTTACTAAAATAATGTGCTCCCTCACCGTCTGTACCCTTGGGCTCTTTCTGGTTTTCCAAAGGCTTTGGGAATTTAGGCATCCCATAGATGCAGTGAGTAAATGAATAAAATAAAAGTTCTTGTCTTAAAATTTCTAATGGGTTTTTGATCATCTTGAAAGAGAGTACAAATATGTAGGAATTTTGTTTTAAATCAGTATTTACCCTAAATCTTGGATGGTAGGGTATTGAAATAGAAAACAAGATCCTTCCTCTGTGGGAGTTTGAAGTTATGTGAGTAAAAGTAGCATAGAAGCTGTTATATAACACACATAGTATATGGAAAAAGAAGAAAGGATTTTATTTTTTGTTATTGTTTCATTTGTAGAAGTCAAATGTGCATCCAGGAAGTTTAAACAGCCCGTGTTTGGGGAATATAATCTTGGAGAGAGGCAACCAGAGAGTTATACAGCATGAACGGATGGAAGGGAAGGACAAAACCAAAGGACTCTAGTCAGACCTGGAAAATAAAGGGCAACTTGAGACTGTATATTTTCCACTTTGAATAATAATTAAAAAAAATGCTGCCAGAGCCATCAGCAGTGAATTTGGTGGAAATCCTTTGGAATCTGATGAATTAGTGTCACCTACCCCAGTGCCACTGCTCTCCCGTGCGCCGTAGCCGCTAAGTGTTCAAGTGACACAACTGCCTTTTGCGCCAAGGGGAGCTGGGGCGTTGGATGCAGCCTGGGAATGGGAAAGCCAAGAGTGGGACCTCCTCATCCCTTCCTGGTTCCTCTTGCCTCTTTCTACCAACCCTGGTAAGCCCATTTCTGTGCCGAAATGATCAGATTAATAGTGACTGCATCCTCCTCTTTGATTAGCTTTTTTTTTTTTTTTTTTTCCTCCCTCCTCTTCCATAAGAAGTCCTTCAGGGCTTCTAGAGATGTTGTTTCTATTCTTATGATAGTGGGTACCTTCAATCTTTTTCTTGATTATTCCTTTTATATGTTGTATGTCTGCGCTTTTTTTTTTTTGGCAATTACAGCCTTAATTTTTGATTATTTTTCACTTCTGCTGCTAAAATCAGAATGTAAGCAGGAACCTTTTTGGCATTTGGTACCTTATTTTGTAGGGCAACAAGTCTCCTACTCTTTTATCATATTAGTTGTCCACATATGGTGATTTTTACAGTTTCTTAACTGCAAGCTATTTTTGTTTAGGAAATCATCTTTGTTTGTAGTTGATTATTTTTGTTTAATAGAATTTTCTATCTTGTGTCCTAATAGAGAAGGACCTTCTCCTAGTGTTCCTAAGAGTAGTTGTTTTAGCTTTCCTAAATCGTGTCGTTTTTCGAAACAGTCGTGAAGTGTTTCGTGGATGTACGTCAGGTTTTGGCAGACCCATTCTGCCTTGTTGGGAACGTTCTCGGGCACTGACCTGGACAGAAGTGACCGCGCTAGGGAGCTGGTGGAGCCGCGCGGCAGCTTGATGCCAGCGCCGTCTTGTTCTAATGACTTTTCTCCTTAGGGACACCAGCGTCTGAGCCTGAGCATTGCCAGGACTTGGTGGGATTTTTGTCTCCAGTATCTCCAAACCAGGAATAACCTAAAATGAGACTTTGCTGCAGTGATCTAATGAAGCTGAAGTTACTCTAAGCAAAGTCTTTCCAATATTCATCAGAGGTTGTGTTTGCTGAGCACTGGGTGTTTGTTTCGCTTCCCCAATCCGGTGGCATTGGGCGCAAAACAGATTTTCAGAAATTGTTTTTAAAAAATGTATTTAAATCACATACCTGTAATAAAAGTTACTTATTTGAAAGGAGAAAAAAATGACCACTAGAAAACAATTTCTTCGCCATTCATGCTTTTTACCACATGCCCTATTCAAAGGCATAGATGGCACATTTAGAAAAACTAGATTTGCAACATACTTGGTCCTCATATGAAGACTCATTGGGCTTACCCAATTGTTTGCTACCACACTTGTACTAAAAAAAAAAAAAAAATTCAATTTCTACACCTTTGTATCTTATGGGTTGTATTGATTTATTTTTTTTCAGGGTCCTTCACAATGTTGAAGCACCTGAGACAGTGAAAACAATTCTGAAGGGGGTTTCAGAGATTTTCTGTGATTCGTATTTTATGTTATTATTGATTCTTTACTTGCTACCAAAGAAATAGGAACACTTCTGTAGTTCTTTTTTTTGTTTGTGATTCATCCTTCTGTCGTTGCTTGTGGCAAAAATGCAGGGGTCTTGGTTTAGTCCTTGGTGTTCCTCAGTATGCATGTTCCAGAGGGGCTGCAGAGGAGGAGCTGGAAAGAAAACTAGTTTTCTGATACCCAAAGCAGACTTTTTGGGAAATCTTGCTTGTGGAGCTAAAAACAACTGGAAGAAAATCCCCAAGACCATAACACTGTTTTTTCTTACTGTCGATATTAACCAAATGGTGGTCTCTTGTGTTCCTGAGTTTTAGATCTGTGCTGTGTTAATATGAGTCACTGCAATTGGTGGGCGGAAGCTGCAAAATTGACTATTTCAGAGTAATTCAGGCTTGTGAATAGTGGATATTTGACAGTCCGATACGTACTGAAAGTCATTAAGAAACCCCTGCTTTATGAGGACAGTTGAAGGCGCAATCCCAGCACCTGGAGATT
>JAUBNY010000666.1:7862623-7873071 GCA_032275445.1 Crypturellus soui | reverse complement strand
CTTGACAAGCAGCACTGTCTGTGTGTCCATGAATTCTGATGTTTTTGCCTTGTCTTCAGGGTTTTCCCATTCCGCATTTACCTTTGGTATAGAGAGCCATATCAGCCAGTCTAATATAAACGGTGCTCTGGTGCCACCAGCTGCTCTGATTTCCATCATCCAGAAAGGGCTGCAGTATGTAGAGGCAGAAGTCAGTATTAATGAGGTAAGGAGGCTTCGCCTGTAGGCGCATTCTGCTTGCAGTAAGTTTGAATGCTAGTGCTTTTTCTTAACTTTCTTGTGTCCTATTTATTTACTTTTACTTCAGATTCCTTACTGCTGGTGTTCACCATGACTCCAGTGGTGGAACCAGAATGGAGTGACATAACTGGGTAGGGCTTCTGCCCAGTGCAGCCACACAACACCAGGCATGGTGTTCTGGCTCATTGCTTAAAGGTCCGTTGTCTGTAGAGTTTTTACCCTACTATAATGTTGTAGTAAATCCAGAAAAGTGCAATAAAGTAACAGTTGAGACAAACAAGCTCTTGATTTCTGTTCCCGTAGACCTGTGCTAGGGAGGTGGGAGCGAGCTGTGCTGCTCTGCTTTAGGTGCCGAGGCTCTGTAATGGAATAGCAAGACCCAGAGAAGGCAAGGAATGGCAAATAGAGGAGGGGGTTCTGTTGTGGTAGGAAGCAGAGGTATATGCTGCTTTGCCTTTTGCCTCTACCGGCTAATGTAGGCTGAGCAGGATCTATTAAACTTGATTTTAAAATCATTTTCTCATCAGTACAGAAAGTATCTTATTGGCTGAGACTGCGGAGACCCTCAATTTCCGTTCACATTTATGTCCAGAGGGTTATTAGCCTTTGTATATGTAACATATGCAGTTATGTTGCAGGAGAAAACAGATTTTTCACTAGTTCTGCTGTCTTTCCAGTGTCCTTTGTGTCTTCTGTTGATACATATTTTTCTCAGCCCCAGTGAAGCAAATTCTTTCCATCAGGAAGCCTCAGAAAAATGAAGCAAGTTATCAGAGTGGAAGGAGGACCCTATATTTATCACAAGGAATCCTTCTAGATCCCCAAAATAGATCCTTACAAAGCCCTAGTGTATGTATAAGGGTATTTTTAACTGGGTCTTGTCCATTTCAGGATAAAATTCTCTGCTATTTGCAAGCATGCCAGCACTGTTTAAAAAAAGAAGGAAAACTAGTCAACTCTCCAGATAATGTGTTTATGGAAAGTATTAGTTTAATAAGATAGAATAACTTCACAAGCCGGTGACCCGACTTGCAGTGTTTGCAGCTCTTCAAACAAACCATTAGATTTTGTTGCAGCCACTCATGTCTGAAATCATATTCATAGATAGCTTACAGCATTTCTTGCCTTAGCAAACAATTTTGCAAATGCAAAGTGTATAACTTTTGGTCCTAGAACCGCTGCCAGTGGCTTTTTAACATATTTATGACGGCCACTTAACTTTAGTCTAAAATTCCAATGCTAACCACAAAAACGATGAGATATTGAAGGTATTGCTTCCAGCGCCATTCGTAAACTGTTTTTTATTGCATTAAATAAAAAAAAGTTAGTTTCTGAATTTTTGCCAGTAATGTTAATTCACGTCTGGTGTTGTCTTTTCTGTTTTTTTCCCTCCGCTGTGAATTAGGATGGTACCTTGTTTGATGGTAGGCCGATAGAGTCTCTCTCGCTGATAGATGCCGTGATGCCTGATGTGGTGCAGACCAGACAGCAGGCCTACCGGGACAAGCTCGCCCAGCAGCAGGCGGCAGCCGCCGCCGCCGCCGCAGCCGCCAACCAACAGGGAGCGGCGAAAAATGGGGAAAACACCGCAAACGGGGAGGAGAACGGGGCACACACTATAGCAAGTAAGTGGAGACAGAAATGAACTTCCCCTAGGTGATGGCATCGCCCTTCCTTTAGCACGAAGGCTGTTAAAAGCCTCCAGGGTTGCTTGTGCACCAAGGTAAGTGTCCGTAGGGTTAATAATCCTTCTGCTTGGAGGGAGTGCAGCTTGGTAAGGGATGCTCTAGCAGATAGTTCTCACCTGGGACTGGCCCTGGGGGGGATCTTGGCTGTTGTAGGGCAGGTGGAGGTGAACTCCTGCCTTCGGTAATTCACAATATGCCATTTAGCAGAACCTCTCTTCTAGCTCTGCTGTTCTCCTGTCATATGAAAATTTTCACAAAGGAATTTTATTTCTCATCGGCGGTCAAATGAGGATAACTTAATCAGGCTTATGGTGGGAAAAAAAGTATATTAAAATGAGGTTTTGCAAACATTCTGGAAGCCTGAATTGAAAAGGTGAAGGTACACTTCATTTTAAATTGAGAATTACAGAAGAGCACAGAGGCATCTAAATCAGAGACATTATTTCTGACAGAACGTTCATATCAAGCCAGGTATACATTTTGCATTGTGTAGATGGATTTTTCCCTTTTTTTCACATTATTACATATAATGAATACAATCTTAATTTGGAAATATAATAGAAATATAATCCTAGATTTAAACAAAGAAACTTTATTCTTTGATGCTTGCATTTAAAAATCTCCAAAGAGAGTTTCCTTGTTAAGTGGAAGTTGTATAGAGTAACCTAAAACTTAACAGTTACTGTTAAACGTGATATACCAGCAACCCCTACTGGTTAGTGCAGCAAATTATTCAGACATTGATTCTCTTTAAGTGAAACAGTGTTTTATTTTTGGCATTCTGTTTTAAAAATACATGTATTCTAATAGCCTTTTCTGTTTTCTCACAGATCCCTTAATTTTACATTAAGCAATAGATGTGTTTTCTTTTAATCCAAAATGAATAAATAGATGACTGTTTAGCCATGTTTGTATTTTTCTGCATTTATTTTCCATGTAAATTTATATTTAGTAATACAAAAATCGTTTATGGTAGGTGTCAGGAAAACTTCTGTCAGATGAATTACCCCCAATATATTTTATAAAACAGTAGGAATTCAATGGTACTTTCACACAAAAAATACTACATATTGCCACAGTTTCACAGTAATTGCCAGCGCAGTTTAAAAAACTGATATCAGTTTACCATATAGCCTAAAATTGTTATATTAATTAAAACTATTTTCTTAAACTATCTGAAACAAAAATTCAACATGCGCTTTATTGCCATTGCTGAAAAGATAATTTTGACAACTAATACTTCATTAATGTATTTTAAAGAGCACATAGACTGCTGTTCTGTGCAGCATGTCTGACAAATTAGGAATACTTTTGAAGTCAATATATATCTTTTAACCTAGCAAAACATAACTTCTGACTTCAATTTTGAAATTTCAATAGCAAGTGCATTTAGATGCCAACATTTAGCAGGAAGGTTTCTTAGTAAGTTTCATCAATAAATTGGATCTTAAAAAATAAAGAAACAAGAGATTTTGTCAAAATTTCACTCTGTGGCATTGTGAATTTATTATTGTGTTCAATTCCAAAGAATGTTAATCATACAGTAGCTAAAACGTATTATCTCAAAATATTAAAATCTCCTTCTCTCTACTGTTGTTTCCCATAATGCAGATAATCACACGGATATGATGGAAGTAGATGGAGATGTTGAAATCCCTCCCAACAAAGCCGTGGTGCTGCGTGGCCATGAATCTGAAGTATTCATCTGTGCCTGGAACCCCGTTAGCGACCTCTTGGCCTCAGGGTATGTATGGTGACTAAAACAGGGTGTTTATCACCGCCTCCAGTGGCCAACAGGGTCTACTCTCTCCTGGTCATAATATTTTCCAGTTTCGCTTCTGCCATTCACTTTTTGATTTTGTTTTATTTTCCCTTTGGCACATTTCTTCTTGTCTGTGAGCTTGGTGGAGTCCAGCTACTGGTATGTTTTAGATGCCTTTTGCTGAAGGGGATCATGCTTTCAAAAATGTAGAAAAAAATATATAAATACAGAAAGGAAAACAAAATGATTCACATGTGTAAGCACAGCCATCCAGGAAAATGTATGTCCTTAAGTAAAACATAGTAACATTTGTTGATGTACTTTGTATGCTTATGGTAATAAATTAAAATAAAACCTTCCCCACTGCTGTCTGTATCAGATTTGGTGCAACATTTACTGTTCTGTTGGAGGGGAACCTATTTTGAAAGATTTGAATAGAGAAAGGTGCTTATATTCTCACAACTGTTTTGCAGATCTGGGGATTCAACAGCACGGATATGGAACCTCAGTGAAAACAGCACAAGTGGCTCCACACAGCTGGTACTTCGACACTGTATACGAGAAGGAGGGCAGGATGTACCGAGCAACAAAGATGTCACATCGCTGGATTGGAACGTAAGTAGAGGTTCTGGTGCTCAAAAATGCTCTGAGAAAGTTTTGTCTGTGATTTTGCACAGTGAAAATGGAAGTAACAGTGATGATGCATCCTCTTTTATGGCTCTTAAAGTATTTCTATTTTTGAATTGCATTGTAAATTTTTGTGTTGTGCTTTGGAGACTTCTTCTTTTTAGTAAACTGCAGTGTACTGAATAAATTTCATTAATCTTGTGCAGAAGCCTCTGCCTGTGGTTTGCTTTGTACAGTAAAAATAATAATAACCTTTGTGCTGGCAGAGTGAAGGTACACTTCTAGCAACTGGGTCCTATGATGGGTTTGCAAGGATATGGACTAAAGATGGTAAGTGAAGTGCTTTTCATTTCCAGTAAATTTTCCTCATTGTGACTTTAATTTTTTAATGTATTCATATCAATATAAATTTTCAGGTAATCTTGCCAGCACCTTAGGGCAACATAAAGGTCCTATATTTGCGTTAAAATGGAACAAGAAAGGAAACTTCATTTTAAGTGCAGGAGTGGACAAGGTGAGATGATCTTTGTTAAAATTAAAATTCTTTACTTCACCATTCTAGTTCAATTGGAAACATCTAATAACATAGAAAGCAACTAAACTGAAATGAAGTCACAACAAAGAAACATGTACTTAAAAAGAACTGAAAATGCTACCTAAATTCTCTTGTTTTTACTTTAGTTCAGTAGTGTATTTTAATTCATTAGATGTTAGTGTCCCTTCATCTGTTTCCAATTAGTTAGAAAACAAGTGCATTGAACACAGCAACATTAGACCCATTAAAACGAAATCATCCAAAATTTAGTAAAGCACTTGATGGAAAGCAGCAGGAAAAAATCTCACTGGAGAAACACATTCTGGCTGATGTGAATATCAGTCAAGCCTGAGAGTGATTAAACGGGCTAGAGATAGAACAAAAAGATGAGCCTATCTGGGGAGGTGGCAGTAGTGCAGTGTTTTGGTGACCAGTGGTGCTTTATTTTGTGTGTCTAAGCAAATGTGAAGACTTGCAAAGTCTTTAAATTCAAAGTTGCTACTTTGAATTTCATGAACAATATTTCATGAAGACACACAGCAAGACACACAGTGATGGGGGATAGATTTAAGAAGAGTAAAAAACTAAAAATAGTTGTGTATTTTTTCTTCATTTTCTTACTGATTCTAAGTGCAAAGGTAAACATTGGCATTATCTTAATAAGAATGACCAAGTACAAGTTCAGTATAGGCTGCAGTTCCACAATAATATAATAATAATTTAGCTGTCAATACCACTAAAAAGACTTGGACTTTATACTCTATTTATTTATATAGCTGGTTTAGCTGCATTCTTTTTAACCTAGTTTGCTTCAGTGCCCAGCTTCACAAATGCTTGTGTTGGCACAAACCAAGGGAAAGTGAATGTCTCAAAACATGGAAAGGGTGGAAGCTCTCCTGGCCTGTGCCAGTCTTAAAGTCTTTGTGGAGGTTATTTCAGCATTATTTTGCAGAAAAATATGCCGTAGGGGAGAGAAGCCTCATTGCTTCAGTCAGTAAAATTCACTGCAAGAGCTGAGATTATACTTCTAAAAATATTCTGCTTTAGCAAAAATATTAATTCAACCTAATGCTTCCTTTTCCATAAATAATTTGCACAGTCAGTTCACATCCCCACTGAATTCAGTGTCAGAATTGTCATTGATTACTGTGAGGTAGGTCAGGAAAGTTACTATATGATACAGCTGTTATAAAATATTCATTTTGTCATATAGTCTTTTGTGCATCAGCAAGCTATCAGAAAGGTTGACAGAGAAGAGGTTGGAACAACATTACACCTATACCTAAAGACCTGAAAGGCTGATTTATGAAAACCTAAATAAGTGTTTGTGTTAAGCTCTCCTTAGGGACAAAGGCGGTTATATCATTGTACGAGTATTTGAAATTAAAATAGTTGTGTATTGAGGAGTAGATTAGGGAAATATAAATAGGAATAAGGAAATAACTTTATCTCCAAAAACAAAAAAGGAGAGAAAAAGAAAAAAAAAAAGGCAAGCCACCCAAAACCTGAGGTGTTACTGTATATTTTGTATCTCTTCTGTTGTGGATACTGTACACAATATATCTTCCAGCATTTCCTTTAGTATTGGATCAAACATTAGAGATATATTAATTATGAGTAGGTTTGGGAAATGGAGAGTGGACTTAGTAATCTACTACATTTGAATGGGGAGGTGGGGGAAAATTAGCAATTCTAGAAGTGCATTTATTGTTTATTTATCTGTTTAATACAGACCACAATTATTTGGGATGCCCACACTGGGGAAGCCAAGCAACAGTTTCCTTTCCATTCTGGTAAGTCTTGATTTTTTTTTTTTATTATTTTTTTCTTCCCTCCTTCATTCTGAGTTCTCATCTCCAAAGAACAAAAAAAAAGTTATAAAAAAAAAGTCTAAACTTCAGTGCATTTGTTCCCACCATTTAAAAGTCTTATAGACAGTTTTTGAGAACTGACTACTGTGTTTTACAGTCAGATGAATTTCAGCAGGGATGGAGTAGTTTTTATTTTATAACTTCATAACTCACAATATCCTTGCAGTTATATGAAAGTCATACAAGGTGACCCAGTTGTTATTAGCTTGGTGTAGTCCAGTGGTAGCCAAATCAAGAGGCTGAGCTGCTAAGGATTTCTGCTTAGCAGCTGCAGACTGTGTTTGTCATCCTCCTGCTGCAGTGCCCTGTGCTCCTCCTAGCCTGCCTGCACAGCCCTACCTCCATCCTCCGGGTTTCCTGCTTCCTGCTGTGCTGTCCCGTTTTTTTGGCCATGAGCCCGCTGAAAGGCCAGGGAACCTTCCCTCGGCAGCCCCGATGAGCAGGCTGCCTCGTGGAGCTCAGACAAATTGTCCCGGGAGCTGCGGACTGGGCAAGCCTGTCAGAATCAGCTGGAAAACGGTCAGGGAGGATGAGGAATGTGTCACTGAAGAGCGTTTAGTAGATGCGTCCCCTTTCCACTCGTGCAGTTTGCAGTGGCATGACAGCAATCAAACCCTCCACTGTTTGATTTCCTTTACTTGGATTCCATGTGTGTCCACCACAAACACCTGGTCCTGACCGAGGGGAATGTGTGGCCCATGATTAAGATCCCATAGCTTAACAAGATGGGAGGAAAAAATACATATATAAGTCTTGTACTGGCTGCCATCCTTGAGCACAAGCATGGACTGTTAGTGGTGATCATCCCCTGCAGGGCAGCGTGTTAAGCTGTTAAGAGAGACCTGTTCCTCAGAGTGACCCAAGATGTGTTTTTAGATGACTTAACTGTAGCTTATTGTCCAGCTGCACTGTCTTCTGTGCAAGTGTTTCATTTCAGATATATTTCACATTTTAATGTCTCCTATTAAATTTTGTTTCATTATTTTCAGCTGCATTTCTCACTGCTCTGAAGTGTTTGATTATTTTTAGAACTACTGTAGAATTCACAGTTGCTTCCTGTTGGCATTTGTCCTAAGCTGTTGCCCGCTAAATTTGCACATCAAACCCCTGCAGAATACATACCATAGTTTTAAATGTCTTTCTTTTTTTAGCACCAGCATTAGATGTTGACTGGCAGAGCAACAACACGTTTGCCTCTTGCAGTACAGACATGTGCATTCATGTCTGTAAATTAGGACAAGACAGACCCATCAAAACCTTCCAGGGTCACACAGTAAGTAGTGGAAAATGGTGGTTGCTATATGATATTTTTAGGCAGAAAATGGTGATTGCTATACAATATTTTTGTTATTAATTAGGGGTTGAGGTCTCAGTATGCTTGAGATAGTAGTGTTAGTTAGCATTGTAGGGGAACCACAGCCTCTATCATTAAAACAATAAAAATACCTTGCCATATGCAGCCTCTTTTACTGGTTCCAGGATATCATTAGCAAATGTTGCAATGAGAAAGACGGTAGCTTTAAGACTTGCCTGTGAACAGGGAATGATGTGTAAGAACATGCATGGAAAATGTGATGAATAGACAGCAAAAGAAAGTTATTATTGAAGTGGAAGTAGGAATGCAAATTAAATGTTAAAGTACTGATAATTATACAGATACTTATAATTAGTGTCTAACTCTGTCTTTTATAAACTCATTTTCTGTCATTTGTAATGGAAGTGAATATTCAACTTCATTCTCACTCTTCAATTTTAGAATGAAGTAAATGCAATCAAATGGGATCCTACTGGCAATCTTCTGGCATCCTGTTCCGATGACATGACTCTAAAGGTAACTGCAGTTGTGGTCGTGGCTGCTGGAGACTGCTTTGTCTTTGTGGAATTTCCCAGTGTGCACCATTGGCTTGGGTAGTACAGAAGTATCACTGTGCTTTCCATATCGTCTAGTATTTGTTCTTTTTTATTTTAGCAAGATTAGGCAGTCCTAGCAAATCTTTGTTAATCAAAGCCAAGCCCTGGTCCAGAGAACTTGTTACAGGCTGCCACCCTGAGCATGATTTATTAGGTGCTTTTAGCTGTTTACAGAATCAGGTCATTAATCATTAACCTCTCACACTAGTTGTTTGTTTTGGGTTAAAAAGAAAAATTGCAATTTGTGATGTGTAAAACATACAAGACCGGGCGACTAGCTCCTTTATGGTTTTCTTCTGTTTTCCCCCTTTTTCTAGTTGAAATCTTTGCCATATTGTTTCTTGAGAGACTTTACCAATTCAATGGGAGTCATTCTACAGTTTTTCACTTCAAATCAAAATTCTACCTCGTAGAACTGGGGCAAACTTGTCTGTAGAGGGTGGTGTAATGCCATAACCATATGACTCCAAGACGTACCAGAGGTCCATACAAAAATATCCCCAGGTTAGATGCACCAGAAGAAATGAACTTGTTCATGGCATGCAGGCCTGTCCTTTTTCCATCGCAGAGATGGTTTTCCATTCCTCCTCATGCTCTATACCTAGTGGGTCTTCAGCATTATATTTGGCACAGGTCCGGGCTTGGTGTGCTGTTCCTGCTGACAGCACTGCCCTCCTGGTAGCCTCTGGGAAAGGTATTTTCATGTCGCTCACCGTGGGCTCTCAGAGACGGGGAGCAGCTGAGTGAGTCATCAGCCAGCCCCTCCGCTGGCACGCGTTCGGGCAGTTACAGTGGAGTCACCTTATCTAAATATAAATGTTTAAACATCAAGCCTCTCATCTAAAGATAGATGTCTAGACATCTTTAGTCAACAGAAGGTGTCTAGCACCTCCAAAGAGCAATTCATTCTTTCTTAATTTAAGTGTCTAAGCCAAGAGTGATGAATAAACCTTTGAAAATGTCAGTGTTTCTCCCCTGGCAGTGGATGGAGTCAAAATACCCAGCTTAAGCTGGTATTTAATCCTGAAGCAGCTGAACTGAGGTGAAATGATTTCCAACCTAGGGCTTACGCTGTCAGTGCTGTGTCTCAGTGAGCAGAGATGATAACTGGGAGCAGGCAACCGAATCCAAAGTCTCTCCAGGATTACTTTTTCAGTAAATGTGCCTTCAGTATTACAGTTCATCCTGTGTTCCCATTGGGATTCCCAATGGAATGAGCTTTTACCAAGTTAGGACTTTTTTGTGTGTGTGTTCCTGAGATTTTGTAAAACAGAAATACACCAAGAGAATACTGTGCATGTGAAATAACATATGTTATGTGGCCTTACATTCTTTAAAAACTAGTTTTCTGCAAAAAAGCTTTTATCTCTTGAATTATATTTTAAATCCAAGCCATTTTGGAAATAAGTTTCATTTTGTTCAGGATTAATTGGAAAAGCAGTTATTTGTAGATAAAGCTCCACTTCAGCCACCTCAAAGCTGCCACCTCAGCTCATGAATCACTTATTTTCCAAGGGCAGTAGGAGTGAATATTAAGTTTTAACGCATATGGAAGACACTTGATTGTGATTTGGTTTTTACCCCTCTTCCACCCTGGGCCTGACAGTCTTTAGGGCAAGTGATATGGATTGTTTTCACTGCCGCTTATTTTAGAAAGGGGAGTTAGGTTTTGAGCTTTTGATTACACCAATTTAAATGGGAAAAACTATTATAATTCTACCTCATACTGTAAATCAAATTTTCCCTGTAGTGAGGCAACAGTTCTGCAAACTGTTATTCCTTTAAACACGTCTAAACTGCATCTCCAATAGGGT
>JAUBNY010000666.1:7799812-7810596 GCA_032275445.1 Crypturellus soui | reverse complement strand
TCCTCGTTTGAGGAAAATGACCTACTTGGAAAGCAAACATAAAAACCCGTCATTAGCTTGAGAGTCATAATTGCTTTGGATCCACCTCATTGTTCACCACTATTCTTTCTTAAAAAGCTGGAAAGCTGATCTAATAGGGGATGTTCCACAAGAAAAACACATATGTGAGTACAGATATAGCATATCCTGGTAAAACATATACTTCACATCCTGAATGTGTAAAGCTCACTAGTTTAAGTGTTAGCTTTGCTGCTTGCCTTGCATCTGCATGAGCAGCAGGGATGACATTGCCTCCCAGATGTACTCGACAAGAAGCCTTTAGTAGGGACATAACCAAGGGACATAACAGTGATTTTCTGTAAGTGCAGGGCCAGGTGTCGGGGATAACTGCACACCGATGAGCCTTACGTCTGTGACTTGTCCTTAGAAGTCATTTTTACCTGGGTCTGTAGCCTCTCTTTCCTCAGGTTTTGACACAGCAATCCAGTTGTGCTTGTATTTTGTTTTCACACAGCTTCATTTGTATATAATGAGTTGTATACTTAAATCTTTATGGATACTAAGCCTTTTTTCTTCCCAGTTTCATAACTGTGTAATACCTCTCCCCAGACTTCTCTTCACCCGGCTGATTTTGACAGAATATTTACAGAAGCTGCAGAGATACCAGCTTTGAGAGAGGTGAACAAGCCACCAGATTGCTTTATTATTTCCTTGGCATGTTGGGGGCTTAAAATCTGTATCACCAGTGTTTAAAGCACCTGAACAGGCTCTCCCAGATCCGAGTGCATTTAAAGACCTGCATGCATTGATTAATTGGGCTACCATGGACCAGGAATGTGTGACATTAGGGAGTTTGCATTTAGTTTAATTCTGTGAAATTATTGTATCCACTGTAGTCAAAGGGACAATAAAACTCTGAAATATTGTTCATTTAAAAAATATATTGACATTTTCCTATTCCATCTAATGAAGTCTTTTCTTTGGCAGACCTGTTAGATGTAGATGATATTGCCTTTATGAAATGGGTTGCTCTACTTAATGCATATCTTAAACAATTTGAGTTTTACCTCTTTTGCTTTTCACTCCCCAAAGTGAGTTTTATATCCCAAGGAAACATAATTACTTTTTAATGTTCATTCTTCTCAAAAGACAGTCCCAAATAAATGACCCAAATGGCTTAAGTAATTAAGCCCAAAAATAAAGGTAAGTTGAGCTCCACAAGATTTAAGATTTACTGAGCCTGTTTCAAATATTTTCAGGAGCTGTATTTTCCTCTGTCACCATTATTTTACTGCATAATGCAAGTACTGTCACTCTAATGATAGGTGATTATAATATATCTGTAAAATGTTGGCTGAAGAAGTACATTAAATGGTTTTAGGTGAAATTCTTATCAACTCAATTTCTTCATGTTATTAAAAGCAGCATGAAATTTTCATTTATTTTTAAAATAGTAGATGTTGCTAATATTTTCAAAGTGCTTGAAAATATGGAAAGAATGATGTCAATGCACTCAGTACATAGACGCCTGAAAGTTTAGAGATTTTGTTCAACTGGACTTGATATATGAGGTTGTGAATGGAATGCCTGAATGATCACGATATTACCGGGTTAAAAATTAAATACTTAGGACAAGAGTTTTCACTGTCATTTTTGAAGGCTAGTGCCACAACATCCATGAAGATCTTGGTCATATCAGCCTGGTCATATGTTGATTTTTCTGCTCTTTTTGGATGCCAACCCAAACACAGCAACAGCTTCACATCCCTCTTGAGTTACGTGCAAGGTGTAGGAGGCACCCACACGCTTCCATGAACAGAAATAATGTTGTGTGAGGATATTCTTGCATTCCTCCAGATGCAAACAAGTAACACAACCCCCAAAATGATTTAATCCTTTGCTTGCAGTGGTATATATACAACAAAATCAGTACTTAAATCACCCTTAGAAATAGCTACGTTTCAGTATAGTGTCTGCTCACAGGCAAGCGTATGCTGTGCTGCAGTTTGCTGTAGGCTTTCACCTACTCCATGTCCATGGCTTCAGATATTTTAACATTAACATGGAGATTGGATGCCTAAATCCTTCATGCAGCTTTGAAAATATCAGTTGTTTTTTTTATCCTTACTCTTCCAGAGGACCAAGTGACTCCTTCAGTATAAAAATGTCTATTCCTATTCCTCAGTCAGTGTGAGCTGACAAGACAATTTGGTGTCTACTTTCTTTACAGGTTCAGCTGCTTAAAAAATTGTCTTTTTTATGGAATAGTTAAGACAGAAAGAAGAATTCCAAAATCCACCTTTAAAAAAGCCTTTGAAGACTAAACAGGAGTGTTGCGGATGAAGCATTATGAATTTAGATATATTTGATGTTTACAGTACAGCAAAAGGTAGTCTGACTAATCCTAAGCGTAGAACATAAGCAATCTTTTAGACGGGTTCAAAGAGCTTCAACCTGTTATTAATGAATATGTGCCTGTGTAGGCACTATGGTGAGTATATAATATATGGTAACCAAATGCTCTACATTTATCTCTCTGTGTCAGCAAGTTTCTCCAGATTGAAGAGCCTATCTTACATTTCAATAAGCCAAATACACACATAGGAGAGAATGAAAAAAATTACATTTCTTTTCACTCAAGAGGCAGAATTGGGTGTAGGTGATTAAAAAATAAATCCATTAACCCTTTTTGTGATGGTGTGCTCCTTTCCTCCCCTGACTTTTTCTGTCATTCAGGATTTGTATGAGTTATTAAATGGAAAATGCAGTTGTGGACTGGATGGCTTACAGGTATTTCCATATTGCAAATCTTCGTGAAGAATGAAATAGTCAGGGAAACATTTGTCAAGAAAGCTGTGCCAGAAAGCTGTTTTGACTGACTCCTTTTTATAGTGCTGAGACTAAATCAGGGAAGAAATTACAGTTTGTCATGGGAAAATGCTTGGTCAGATGTCCAAAGACTAGCTGTTATACACATAGTATCACCTAATTTGTGAAAAACCTATGAGAGGAGCTTTCTGCACTTCAGGCACTTGGGATTATTTGAAAAATTTTACCAACATTTGAAAAACAGATAAAACTGAAAGTCGCTTATGGTGTGGTTGACTTGGCAGCCGTGCATCAGAACAGGGTCTTGCCTCATGCCTACCGCGTCCTGCCTTCCTGAGCATCAGTTTCAATGGCCTGGTTTTGAATTAAGGGTGCTTGGTCAGATTGGGAGATCACTGGAAGTTATTAGTGGTGGACCAGGGCAATCCTGACGTTAGTTTTGATCAAGGCCTTCCTCTTGTTTTTTTGCCAAGAAATTCAATAAAGGTTCTGGGGGGCATTGAAAGGAGTCCATCCTCTTCCTCCGTTCTCTTCCATCTCTTGGGTCCTGTACTGTGCAATCTTGTGCCTGTGAATACCGTTATGCACATGAGTATTCTTCTTAGCAGTGTGAAGAAAATATACTCTTGTGTAAGCATTTGCCAGCTCGAGCCTTAAATCTGCGCTGTGGTGTTTCCCTGTGCTGTTAAATATTTATCGTGCTTTACTCCAGAGAGATCTGTATTTCAGTGAAGAGCTGAGTTGATATATCAAGGCTTCGAGTCTTGCAAGAATTTTGCTGTAGGAGTAGTTGCTCTGAATGTAATGAAACAGCAGCATGGCTAAGCTTACTCGTCTGTGTAACTGTTGATTCTTGTCTTAATTCTGCAAATGTTCAGGAAAGGAAAGAGTGTTACTGATTTTTAGAAAGATATTTTAAAGAAAGAAAAACACCAAGTACATTAAAGGAGGTGTAAAGATTATTTTTCAGCAGAATGATACAATGCTATCTGATTTGTTTTTTATTGTTTCCTACCTTGCATCCAAATGTATTGAAGAAGCATTGTTCACAAGATGTCTCAGTTCTACGAAAATGATGTTGGCACTGGACCATTTCTTCATCTGCGATATTTATCATGGAGCAATATTCAGGCTCTTAATTGTGAGCCCATGCTGTGAAATACAGCGAACGCAGTAGCGAGAAAATGAGAGAACAGATGTAGCTGGAGTGTATAATCCAGTGCAACATCCTTTATACTCCGAAACAAATAACTACTGATCTTGAAAGATAAGAACATATGGAGCAGAGCTGGTCAAAATTTTGTCTCTGTTAAAAAGAAATTTATAATTTCACTATTTGTGAACAGAACATGAAGTAGGTTGTAATTCTATTAGTTTTTAACAGGTACAAGCACTTGTTGAAATATACTGTATAATTTGTCCCATTTCTTGTAGGTATCTGATTCTGCTGAAATAATCTCTTGCTGACAAATAATGTAGATAGCACAACAGGATGCTAAAGAATTTCTTAAGAAAAATGTTGTATTTTTTATATTTGAGTCTCTTTATACCTGTAAAAAAGATGTTTGAGAGATTTTTTTTCTTCTTTTCTTCCCACGTGTGACAAAACAACGAAACAGTGGGTGGAATTGTAGCTCGTTGATTCTCACCTCCCTGAGAAAAACAGAGTTCTTGAGGTCATGAGAAATCAGTGGCAAAACTCCCACTGACGTTGAGAGTGTTGAATAAAGTCTCAAGTGGACCTGACCGTAGAACCACGTGAGCACAGACATGTAGGAAAGGCAGACTTAAGTGCCCACAGTAAGAAAAATCCTTAATGTTCTGTTCTTCCATTTGTACCGTGAGTTCTTTATGGGCAATTGCAGTTAATGATAGGCAGGTATTGAAATATGTTTCTTCCCTAAGTATTTATTTAAAGTTTTATAGTGATTGCATAGAAATTGAGAGAAGAGTCTCCAGATGTTCAATACGCTGCACAAATTCAATGGAGTTCTCGTGTATATTAGTATCATTGTCAACTGTTCTGAGTAGGAACAAATTCAATCTTTCATTGCTCATTGTGCTCCAGTGCTTTGACTTAGTGATCTCCATCCTAGAGAGAACTCTTTTAGCACTTGCAGATGTCACCATAAATGTAGGGGTGAAAAAAGCTTTAGGATGTGAAATAATCAGGCTCTATACTGCCGATCTTTGCTGTTAGTGGAGTGTTTGAACTTCTCAAATTGGTTTCTTTTGAATGAACACTGAATTTTAAACTCCTCCTGAATACAATTCTTTGTCACTTGGTTAATAGGGCATGCTCGAGGGTGACTAAATTTCATCTTCAAGAGACTTGCAGGTTTTAGGGGTTCTAATTTACATCACGTAAATAGAGTAGGAGAACTCTGAAACCTCTTACTATGCCTGATCAATAATATATTGTCTTTTGCCTGTTATGCAGAAAAGACTGCCTTTTGCTGGTCCGGGTGCTTTATGAACACTTGACTTATTTTAAGATCTGTTGGTCACTATTTTTTTCATTTCATTTTGAATACAAAATCTGTTAAATGTTTTTTGTGACCTCATAACTATCTGTCAGCTCTGCTGAATAGATTCATTAATGCAACCCTGATGCTCAAGGTCAGAATGCTGTAAATAGTAATTCGGTGCTCTGCAGTCCCAGGTGATGTCTGTGTGTAATAAGGCACAAGAAAGCTCAAACGATGACACTTTTCCCAAACAATCCACTCAATTCTATTGCTGTGTTAGGGACTTTTGATGGCTCTGCAATGTCATCTAAAGTTTCTAACATTGTTTTAGAGTTTTTTTTTTTTGTGCATTTCAATTATGGCTTTTATTCAGCAATACCATTTAATTCCTGACAGTTACTTCACTTTGACAATCTCTGATTTAGCTGTTATCTATTTTGCAGCAATGTCAAGATTGGTATGATAAAGTGGGCTATTTTGATGGAGTATAAACAGGATCTGGACAGTTCAATAAAAGTTCCTTGCATGTTTAATTTCTAGCTGTCATGGCATCAGCAAAAAGCACATAAGATTTAAGATCATCTTGGTTCACTTCCTTGAGCTCACCTAAATGAGTCCATTAATGGATTTATGTTTTATGCATATTAATTGTGCTACATGCTATTTTTATAAGTTAAGACATATTACAATTAGGTTGAAAATAATCTCAGCTATATTTTTTTGCGTTATAAGAGAATTTCGCCTATGCAGAGTGCCCACATGACCTCTGCATGTAACTGGTATTATAACTAACTGCTCTGAAATCAAGTCAGATTGCTGAGGTTCATGTTGTATCAATTAGTTCAACTATGAGGAGGACACAATATTAATTTGTTCTCCATGTTTATATATATATATGACTGTGTATGTCTAGAGACTGAGTAAAGGATCTTGTAATTGAGTTCATATCTCCCATTGCACAGCCTAACTTTTCTTTCTGTTATATAGAAGAAAATCAACTGTCTCGCACAAAGGATTTATTTTTAAGATGACACATATACAAAATATGCAAAAATGGGCACTTTATACTTCTCAGTTATGACCTCCAGCTGTAGGGTTTCTTTGAAGGTACCTGTGCTGCTGGTATTGTTTATTTTATTTTGAATGTCTTTGGATGCTGTTTTGGAGTTACTCTAAACAACTAGTGACAGAAGCTTCTAGCTCTTTCCATAGGTGTTTCTGTTTTAGTCTTAATGGGAACTGGACTTTTTCTGGACTTTTTTTTATTTATTTATTATCACTGGGAAATGCTGGGATCAATCAGCAACTTTACAACCTCTCAAGTTACTTCTACGACAAGAGAATTCAAAATGTAACCAGCCTGCAGTAGCTGCTTTGAGAGTTTTTACCTGCATTCAAAATTGATTAAACTACCATGTTATTCTTTTAATTTCTGTATGGAATACACAGATCATACTGCCTAGATTACAAGTTGAAATTGGGATATGGAATGGATTTTAAAGAAGCAATCAACAGTAATGATGCAAATACTGGCCTTGGATGGCGTAGCACGTAGTCCACTCACAAGAATCTTAGAATGCTATTGAGCCTTGAAACCAATGAATTTACCATCTGTGTGCTATCATATTCCTAGTAGTTGCATATCTGTTTCTCTGAGCCCTTGGGGCATGTACTGTCATAGAGGAGAAATGTCCAAGTTTTATGTCCTTGTGAGTGCTTAAGTACCTGAGTCTGAGGAAAATGTTTCTTGTTTTGGCATAGTAAGCTCCGCTTTTAAGGCAAGAACCAGACTTCTCAGTTTGTTATAATCAAATCTGAAAACGCAGTTTATAGGTTCTAAATTTTGGAAGCTTATATCTAAATTATATGTCCTTTTTTTTCTTACCTTCAGTCTTGACTGAAATAGGTCTTTTGTTGTGGATGAGCTGCCTGGAGAAACAATGAGCTACTTTTTTGCCATGTTTAGTTAAAATGTTTAGTTTGGGCAAGGAAGAGGAAAGATTATTGCAAATTTTACTAGGAAAAGTAGTGCTTAAGAAATGGATAGATAAGCCTAGTGACACTGTCCTCTAGGCACACTATAACTTAATACCTAGAATGTGCCACGGTTAGTAAGGTAAGCAATGCATCAGAGAAATATTCTTAATGGCAAAGAGTAAATCACAGCCAGCTTTGGCAGAGGTTATCCAGGAAAGAACAGCTCTTCATGATTAACTTCCTCCAACTTTTGAAAATAAACATTATAGACCCGATTCTATTCTCATCACTCCTCATAGCAGCCTAAGTCCATTGTCTATAATGGAAGTTATTTCTGATTTACATCAGCGTTTTCGGAGGATTAGACCTAATAACCCCTGAGCGTGGTGGTGGAATCGCTGGTGTCTGCTGCACAGCGGTGAGTGATGCTCCGGGAGCCTGCAGGGTCACAACTCAAGCGCTCAGCGCTTGCCTGAGCCCCTCTTATGTTGTTGAATCCCAGAGCTGTGCAGTAAACTATGCCAGAACAAAATCCTTGTTTGTAATAATTCTTTCATTACTGAGTTGTAGGCTGGCTAAGAAGGAGGGGAAATAGCTCTGCTAAGAGTACTCATAGAGAGCAGTATTCCAGCTTCAGTTGGACAGGCAGCATTTTCCCTCCTTTCCGCTTGTAGTCTCCGTTTTTCTTAGATTCTTACCAGCCAGTTCAGCATCAAAGTGCCAAAGATTCAGCACACTGGTCATCTAACTCAGTATCCAGGCACTGATGGTGACAGTAGAAGGTATCTGAAGAAAGTGTGTGAGCCCGCTCGCCTTCTCCAGTCTATTCCACTCGTAGCTCCTCAGCATCCACGACTGCTGCATTAAGGATACTTTTTTCATATCCATTTATGAACTTGTTTTCCAAGAACCTGCCTAATCCATTTTTAAACCTGCTAATACTCTCTGCCTTGATAAATCTGTGTCAGCTGTGTATCAGCTATATAGAAAAATACTTGCTTTTTTCTTCTACATATATTTTACTATTTGGAGTGCTTCTCATTCTATTATTGCAAGATTTGATGAATAACGTTTGTTTTCAAATTATTAACCTCATCATAACCCTCTCTGGACAGCATGAAATACCTTTCTGTTTCCAAATTTATGTTAAAGGAAGTTATATCCAGGCTTGCTAGACTAGATATTTGTGTTTTTCAGCAGTTGTCACTTGAATGCTCTATTTGCAAAAAAGAACCTGGCAGAACAGCCCACTGTGCATCAGGATGAAAAGCCTGAAAATGCTATTGCAAGAGGACTTAGTTACAGAAGTGAAGGTTCCTCCAGCAGCTGTGCCCAGGTAAATTCAAGTGGGACCAGCAAAACTGGCAGCTTAATGGCTTGTGAACATTTCTGTATAGTTATTGTGTGAAAATTGCTGACCTGATGTCTGACTAAACTAGCAAAGATCTGCTTGTTCATTCAAACCGTTTCTCCTGCTTTTCTCATCTGTCAGTGGCAGGGTACATTTCTCTCTGCAAAAGGCTCTCTAATACTTGGTTTGCCTAGTGCCAAACACAAAGTTTCTCTGAACCAGTATTGAGGAGAGTAGGAAAAATAGAACTTTATAAAAGAAAGTTTGATAGTAGTACAAAGATAGATACAAAACAAGTGGGGACATTATTTTTAAATACCTTTCTTTAAGTGGAATGGAATTCTTCAGCCTTCAGAAAGGTAGAGAATATGAAGAAGTGGTGAAAAAACATGTAATTAGAGGATGCATAAGGCTGGGTGATGTTTAAAAAGTTTGTTACCCAGAAGTTATCCATCTGCAGCTCACAAACCACCTGTGAAACGTAGGAGGTTTCTGTGGGGTTATAGTCGGAAGCACTTATGTGTCGAATATGATGTACCATCCGCCTACTCCTAAAATTCACTCAGAATTGGTGTCACAAGAACTTCATGAAAAATAGAACAGCAGTGAAATTTCTGGGTTGTAGTTACATCGCATTTGCCCAGTGTCAAAATGCAATCAAAATAGGATTCCTCTCTTCAGCAAGTTCTCTTGTGTGCCATGGGGTGGGCAGCTTGGGAAGGAGTCATCTCAGTCTGAAAGACTAAAGCAAGGGAATAGGTTGAACTTGTGGGTAGAAATTGATTTCAGACTTTTTTTTTTTCAGATTTTTTTTAGATTCCCACCCTTGGAGGATGATAAGAAGTAAAGCTAGTTAAAAGGAGGAATAGATCTAATGAAGATCTGAATGTGGGAATTTATATTGTCTGATAATGTGGTTCCAGATACAATTGAGAATCCTGAGGAGTGGAAATAAGGACAAGGAGAAGGAAGCAGAGAGAAGAAGCATGAAAAATGAGGCACAAAACGATTACCTTAGGAGGTAAGGAGAAGACCTTAGGAGAAGACAAAAGTGTCTTCGTCAATAAAATGTTTTGTGAGAACTTCCAAGAACTTAGTTCACTTTACTTTCTCAGCAAGTATCTGTGAAATCCAAAAGCAATCTGTCTCGCCTCGTTTAATGCTAAGAGGACAGCAAGCTACCAGTGATCCATAAATGAACTTGAGTTGGTTGTCACATGATGCCATAATTTCCATTTGCTTTTAAAAATCTTATTAATCAGTTTGTAAGTAGTACCAGATGATCACTAAAACTGCAAAATGAGGCATTAGAAGTGTTAGGCAATGCAAAAATAACATGCTTATGGGCATTATGGTACTATTTTGAACTTTATACCTTTTCTCATACTTCTTTTCCCCCCTTCCTCTAATACTCTGTAAAAATTGCAGATGATGGATAACACCCAAGGTATGATGCTGAAGCTCTTTTTTTATTTTCTGAAATACAGTAGAAATGGTTCTGTAGGAAGGGGGTATGTCCCATATGTTAGTATTCATATGTCCGTATGACTCTATATGTGGTTGGGAATGTTCTGTGGAAAAAGCTGTGTGGTTGCACTGATATCTGTGTTGTGTCTATGTGACCTGCTTGCTCTAATTACGGTAGAAGATGTTCTGTAGGTTTTCAGGTCCTGGTTATGAGTATTTACAAGGCTAACTTGATCTCCCCACCAACTCGCTTGCCTAGGAAATGTGCGTGTTAATAGATGCAAAATTAGGTGGAGAAACACACAGAAAGTAGCTGGAGCTACCAAGTCCTTTAGAGTGGAAGAGGGAGGTTGACAGCATTTAAGTCCTACCTATATTTGTTGTGAACTAGTGAAGGAGGCGTTCTGGGCTGAGGCAGAGATGTCAAAAGGAGGCAGTCCTTGCAAGTCTGCCTGCGTGACAGTTCCATCTATTTGCTCCTCTAAGTACATAAACTTTAATGAGGGAAAATGTCCATCAAATTTTGCAGCTTCAGTTGGACTTTGGAAAGGAAATGAATGTAGATTCAGAGAGGGAAAATACCAAGGTTGTTCAGCCATCCTATGATTTTTATGATTTTTTTTTCTTTTTTACTAACTGATTTTTTTAATAGAATCTTCTTATTCCATACATTTCATAGCATAACCTTTTGT
>JAUBNY010000666.1:7481045-7491469 GCA_032275445.1 Crypturellus soui | reverse complement strand
AGAAACAGAACAGCTTCTTCAATTAAATAGAAACATGACTCGACTCATTCTGATTTAGCAGAAAAAGTGAGTTGATTCTGTTTTTATAGATGAGCAAAAAGAGAGGAAAAAAAATCTGTAACAGTCAACTCATAGAACCAGAGAAGACAAAGGATTCCCACAAGGTGTGATGTTCCCATACCGAGTAAATCAAGTCTCTGCTGATAGAGAGGGTCCTTGGGGCTCTCTAAAAGCATTTTCCAATATTTACTGTGGCCAAATAAAGCCTTTTAGCATTGTAAGCATTTCAACTATTTCAATGTTCAAAACTGTCAAACCAAACTTGAAGTTTCGGATTTAACAAAGGAAAACGGCCACATGAATTCTCTGGGGGTTACACAGCCAGCCGAGCATCTGAAAAGATTCATACCTGCTTCATGATGACCCTACAAGCCCCAACTGTAACGTCATGTTCACCATCATGCTAAAATCCAGAGGAAGAAGCGAGTTTCCAACTTTTTAAAATTTATTTTTAACAAGATACCACTCACTACTAATAACACCAAATTTCCTATTGAAGGCGGACAAACCAACCTTCTTCAAGCAATTATACAGTAAAATATCTGACCAACCGGGGGGAGATGACACAAAGTAAAAAAAATTAATATAGAGCTGAAAAGTTAGAAAGATCTTTTTGAAAATAGTGCCTCAGCAATTAAGTCTGAAAACAGATAGCTACAAAATAGATGCAATTATTTTTAATTAAAACAGAGATAAAAAACAGAGTCATGTAACTATAACATAATAGCTGTTAAACAGACACTAAACGCATTTATCATAGTGAATAATGACAAGAACAGCAAGACAATTTTTTTAATTACCTCTGGTTATGGGTATCATCTAAAATATCCACAGCTGTCGACCTGTCATCTTCCTAAGTACTAGAAGTTCAGTTTAAACCTCTCTACCTGAAAGGTTTTCTGTCATTATGAGAACGTCTTTCTATCATCAAGAAAAAGTCAGTTCCAGAGGGAAATAACTAGGAACAATAAGAGGAAATTGAACAGAGGAATATTTAGACAGAACTGAAGGCAAATTTTCAAATACCATAGATTGGATAAGGACTCTTCCACTATTCAATATAGCTTATTGCATTAGGCACAGTCAATTAGATTACACAGTACTTAGAACCAAAATCTATTCTACATCAGGTAAGGAATTGGAGAAAACTCCCAAATGGCAACTCTACTTTTCAAGATGACAAAACATTCCACAGAAGTGGGAGAGGAAGAATTAATATCGACAATACCCTAAGACATTTTGAGTAAAATCAGAAAATAATCACTACAACTATACAGACATTTATCTATGGCTCTTCTTCAAAAGAAAGAATATTTCCAGCCAATACCAATATCAATAAAGATAAAGGCCTTTTTTTTTGCCATTTGCTCCATTAGTAGAAAGTAATAGTATGAAGACCCCTTGGTACAGTCATTTTTAATTCTGCTATAGCAAGTGTTCAGTCCATTCTTCACTAGATCTTTAAAGGGACAGTAAGTTTTCTTGAGTTCATCAGTAACAGCAGCTCCAGAGTCTGATCAGCAATGATCACAAGATCAGTTAAAGAGCAATTAATCTAGCAACCATAACAATTTATACATGTGAAATGCTAAATTTAGAAACAATTATTAATGGTATTTTTTACAAGAAATGAATGTCAGCATCAAATAATCCTAATTTACCAATGACGCTCTGCCAGTAACTGGTGCTTCCCTAACAGAACAAGTGAATAAACATTCCCCTCACAAAATAAGAGTGGGTAAAAACATAACTGGGCAGGAGCTCTCTTTCATTAACGTGAAAAATAATTAACATGGTTATACAAGAAGAGACATGAATTAAATATGTCAAGATCTCTGAGCTGTTTGAATTCCTCTTTGCTTAAATAATCCAAATATTTAAATTAAGTTTTTCATGTAATTCTGCGTTTCAAACAGAATCCCCACGGAGCACTATGACGGTAGGCACATAAAATTATTATTTGCCAAATGCTTATGTGGCTTCCTTATTAAAACTTTCATATAATATAAAGATATAATCCTTTATGTAAAAATATCTTTAAGAAATCGCAGTGTCTGTTAATCAGCCAAGGACTTATCCTATTCTCGCACTAACAATCAGATCTTACATAGTCAGCTTCTCAGGTTTCTGATTTCATTTTTAAGTCTAGAATATTAATACCAAATAAAATAAGACTTTTTCCACTGAGCCCCATAATACACTGAGCCATGTTCCAGATGGCCACAAACTAAGAAGCGTTTCCATCGAGTCAAGCAACTTTGGCCATTTTCCATCCTCATTTAGACATTTACTGATATTATTCATTCTAAATTCCTGTTTCATCTCCATTTCTGTTCTAACAAATCTATGCTCATAGGATTACTCCTAAGATGAATTATTAAATACAAATCACAATTATTCTTGCCTCTTGCTGGACTTTCTAAGTGCTTCTTTGCAATCTACCTCTGTTCACATGAATCGCATGCGAGTGCGCTCCCAATTTCTGCAAGAGAAGACGCGTTCCAAGAAGAGAGCTCTTACCCTATTTGTACTATCATAATTCTGAGGTAAATTATACAGCCTTCTTGGCAAGCACTTGAAGTAATACCAATATTCTTCATGAGAAGATCAGTCTTCTGTAAAAAGTGTTCTAGACACATGGCAAATGGAGAGCGCTCATGGGAACAAATGGGAGATCTGTGCTGGGCCACTCCATCACTGCTGATATATTGGACATGGATTCAGAATTCTGGCCAGCTTTAGGAAGCTGTAGATCCTGTAATTTGTTTTAATGTCACAGACTGTATTACAGTTGCATTAATTGAAAATTATACTAGCTAAAGAAAAGTGTGCAACCTTGCATTTAGTGCAGGCTAATTAACTGGACTGCTAAAGGAGGCTGTATCCATAACACTGGCCAGGATGCAAAACTGCTATCACACAAATAATCACAAAATGCTAAAATTTCATATCCAAACATACCACAGAACTAAAGTGGAGGCCAAAAACAGATCTCCTTTGCTTTCTTTCCAAAATACACGGCAGATCTGTAGCATTCTTACTAATACACTATTTATTAGAATAAAAGAATGATATTTTAACACTATGATAGGTGTCAAAAAAAAAAAAAGAAAAAAGAAAAAAGTGCTTCCTTTGCGGCTCCAGGCAGCTTACAGTTTTTGTATCACTGGCACAGATCATATTTTGAAGTCAAATACCTCAAGGACTTAATGTAATATGTTTATTCTTTTAAACAGCAAGCACTCGTTTTAATTGAGAAAGGACTGCAAACCACAAGAGAAAGTTGCTTAGCTATTCATCACTGTTTTTGAAAAATGCAGTAAACATTCAAAATATATATATGTATATATAATTGACATATCCAGAGAGCCTGCAGATCAATACAACATTCTAAATTATTTTCCACAAATATATATATATATATATGTTTTCTTTTGTTTCTTAAAAGCAAGATGTAAACTAATTTTACATCTTGCATTTTACAGTATTTGCACAAAATAAAACAGATTCTTCTCAAGATAAACTTACCACTCCACCACTGGAGAGGAACAGTAGCTCAAATCTTTGAGCTGTGTTGTTTTACTAACAATTTGTTTGATAACAAAACATTTTACTAAATTTACACAAAAATTGCCAAGCCAAAAATTGCCATAAAGTCCATTTAATTCAAGTGCTACTGCTTTGATCAATGTTTAGTACTTACTGTTTCAGAGGCAACTCAAAGAAACATCAAAAAAAAATGTAATGAGGATTAGCCTGGCAAATTCATGGAAGAATATCTAAAATACTCGTTTGATGACAGCCAAACTGAACTCCATGTTAGGCAGCCTATTCTAAGCTATTTTTATAATGTAGTATTTACTTTACATTATTTCCTCTTCATTTTATATATTAATGAAAATAACATGCACTTATATCAGTAGAGCTATGGAATAGCCTTACCAAATGCTAGTTGCAGTGGTGTAGCTGAGCGCTGAACCCGACACAATATTAATTCTGAACGAGTATTACTTTCCCGTATGCCCCGTGACAAATTTACAGGTTAAATGTGAATTGACAGACAGTCTTGAAGGTTTGGATTAGGAAGAAAAAAATTGTGTTAATGAATAGAAAATATGCTACTTTAAAGCTGTTAAAAATTGAGTGAACTGAATGGAATGCATAATGAGACTTGGTTTAATGAACTCTTGAGGTAAGTTATCCTATCTGCTCTCAGCCTGTTGATTCAGTAAAAAATTGCTCATGCAACATGAAAAGAAAAAAGAAAAAAATATATCTGTAATTACCTAAAATCAACCAGGATCAAGGCAATTACCTGTGTAAATTCACAGACCATATATAAAAGAAAATAGTTTATTTCTAACCTCTGCTGCCAGTTGCTGAAGAGAAGGTGATGCGATGGGCTGTAAAGTGGAGTTGCCTCTGACTGGATTATGGAGGCTAATGTAGGCCACGACATTGCTTTGAAGAACTCTCTTGAGATCCTAGAATGCAAGCAGAGCAGTGGTTATTACTGTGCGTTGCTATAATTAAGATTTGCTTTATTATTTCATTTCCTTTAAAAGGAAAAACCGCCCCCTATGTTTTTGTCTTCTGTGCTTTGATGAATATTACTTAATAATTCTTCTAGCAATGTGGTGTTAAGATCTTCAAAGGGTATCTTAGCGTTACTTCTCTCTATAGCAGAAGTTGCAATTCCATTTTGCACATTATTTCAGCAAAATACAAATAGGCCTAGAAGGAATTAAAAATGACGACACTTATAAAGCCCCCAAATGAAAACATTACGTAGTGTGAAACAACATGAAGGCCTTTTAAACTGATGCCTGACAGAAGACAAACTTCAAAAGCGATCATTATCAGCAGCTAAATGTACTTGAATTTTTAGAGTCCAAATTCAGATGTGAATTGCATAACTTCCCCAGTGGTGTCACTTTATTATATTTTAAACAAGGAAAATAGTATGTATGAACTGTTCCAATTATGTTTTTTAAAAAAGATCACCTTTGCCACCTTAGTAATGAGTTCCTCTTTGCATGAAGAGGAGAGGAACCACTGAAGAGGTGCAACCCAATTACATCTGATGTAAAGCTGATTTGAAGTGGAACTAAATAAATTTTGCTTCCAGTCTGCGTTTTTTCCAATTTGACTTTTTCACCCTCTTCTTGTTTTTGAAGAATAACCATATTTGGAAGATGAAACTTAGAAAATAGCTAGCTGCTCCTCACAAATGATACAAGTTAACTCTTCACTTTATCTACTGTTTTAATTCAGCAGCCACAGACCTCTCTGCTGGCTATTTCCTCTTTAACTGATCAGTTGACCTGCAATCATATGTGATCAACAGTAAGTTACTTTAGTAAGTTACCTTCTTTCACTGGGATGATTTTTATTTTGTTGAAACCAACAGCCCAAGGAATTGTCTGTGTCGGATTGAATCTAGCTCCTAAGCACAAATTTGTGGTAGGCCACTCAGAACCAACCACAGAAACACTGAAATGCTTATGTATGCAATTAATATAAATTATGGTATGGCTCTTCCATCCTTCATTTTTTTCATGATTGGGGTTCCTCCACATAAGCCTATCAATAAGAAATTTGTAACTGCTAAACCTCCAAGGAGGAGTCCTCTAATGTATTCCTGGTTTTAAGTTTTTTCTCAGACTATGCTCTCTTTCACAGTCCTGTGCTGAATTAGCAAGGGAAATCAGCGTCATCTTCCCACCTCCAGGAACAATCAATACCAGCCCATCATCACACACATCTGTTCCACAGAAACTGCCTACATACATATTTTCACTGCATTTGTTACTGTATGTGCATGGTAGGATATATTGTACCTAGAGTTGTCTCAGACCAGTTACTGAATGGTTCTATACACAAGCACAGGTTCATACTACCTTCATGGTCATTTCCACAAACATCATCATTGCTCCAGTGCTTCTTTCTAAAATTATGTTACCTCTGCCCATTCGTATGAGCCGATGTTCCCAAACGATGTCCCTCCCCACGAGCAGAAAACCAAGGTCCGGTCAGGTCTCCAACCCCTCTTGGCCTTCAGCATCACGGCTTCCACAAGCGCAGTGTTGACCGCGGTGCTGCTGGCCCACTCCGGTCCACCGTAGCTGTCCAGACCGTGGTGACGGCTACCGATGACGACGTATCTGTCTGGAATGTGGAGAAAAGGGAAAGAAAAGGGAATCTTATTTCCCAAGGATACTAATATTTAAAGAATTACAAAAATAACGGGTGAAATGTATTAGTGAGGTCATTAGCGCAAATAAATGCTGTCAACAAAAGTTTACATGATCATGCGCAAGACATAAATGTGACATATTGACATATGAAACTGAATACCACTTAAAATATATTAGTAAATTTCCCTAAATTAAACACTGTGCTCTCCCTTTCATTCTTTGTTTACTATTGTCTCTTTTCATAAACGTTATTTGCTTTTATAGCAGGGACTTCTGTCATACAGATAACGTAAAAACCTTCCATGCTCAAAAAAAAAAAAAAAAAAAGGTTAATACAATGAGAAACATAAAGAAAATACACAAAGTATTTGTACTCCCTCACCTGGAAGACTGTGTTCAGTGCTCACCGCCCTACCCCAAAAAAGACATAGCAGAAACAGCAGTTGAAGCAGGTAACCAGAATGGTTAGAAAGCAGGACTTTGACTTCCATGTGAGGAACATTGAAAAGATCTGGACTGCAGGTTTAGAGAGAAGACACGACAGAGGAATAAAAATAATGAATGATACAGAAAAGTTAAGTCAGACCTATCAACTTTGGTGATATTGGAAGAAAGGGTTCTATAAAATGAAAAGCAAGAGGTTTTGACCTGAAATAAGAAAATATGCATAGTTAATCAGAAGAATTTTCTACCAAAAGATATACTACATAATCCAAAACTCACTATTGTAAAGAACCATTTTTTATTCCATGAAGATGGTATTGTACAACTGAACCGTTGGTCTCACCGACCTGCATGGAGAGGTCCACACAAGGTCACGCTGAATGATTCAGCTGTTGGCCTCGCTGAGCAAGGCCAGGCCACACCGGGATCCTCTCTGAAGGATTCCTCACTGGGGGTCTCTGATAGCTAGCAAAGCCTCTTTCTCAAGTCCACATCTGCAGTTTTTAAAGGTGTCTTTCCAAATTTCAGGACTCTTATTGAAACAGAAGAGCAGTTATAAAGCAATGACAGAACCACAACCATCTCTGAGTGTCATCTGTATTCCAAAGAGTGCGAAGTGTTTTGGTTTTCTGTTAGTAGGCTTGCTTTAGAAAAACAGATTCACTCTTCACTGTTGTCAGTATGCCAGAATAAAGCAAGACATATATGTGATAAAATACCTATAAAATGTTATAGATTAAAATATATTTTTAAAGACACTGCTGCATATGTAAACATATTTTACTGGACACTGCATACTTCGATTATAAAACTGTTCATCAAGCTGGACTATTATCAGTTTCATTCAATATAATATGTATATTATAGTATATAAACAACATTTTATATGGGATTGAAAATGCTTTTAAAGCAGATCTGGTGTGTAGCTGTAACACAACATCTTCCATCAACTGCTTGGGCAGGATGAATATAGATATGAACATTTGTTTCCATCAGTAGATGTTGCTCAGATGACAATTTCATTGGGTGACAGATCTGATAAATTTTACATCTTGTGAGCCAAAGCGAAATCTGAGAGAACATAACAATTTAACATAAGAAAATACTGTCTCGCTAATACAACCAGATGTCTCTTTTGCATCATATTAAAATTATTCATAGGTTGCATTGACAGTGAAAAGTCACAGGATCTTAAACTCAACTGATGTTAGGAATCAGGAGCAGCAACACACAGAAAAGCCCTTCCAGGCTTCCCGGTGGTTATGGAACGTACCACTACAGCAGGATCATCAGACAGGATCAATATTTGCCCCACATCACCATTTCTGCTTGACCTATGAGCAAAATATATGACAGGAAGCAGAAAGAGTCCTTCTGAAACAGGACATGTTGGAGAAGAAAGGTATGAGCAGCAAATTATTGCAGGAGACACCAGGAGATGACATGACAAGGAGAAAGAAAGAAAGGACTAGAGGTAGAGAAAAAATACCCATCAAACAGTCCTGAAAGTGAGATGCTAGTGTTCAAGGTAGTGATGGCCTGGACAAAAAAAAAAAATCAGAGCTACAAAACCTATGGTAAGTTTTTAAAAGGCTACCTCAGGCATCACATTTCTTCTGCTCCTGAATCTTTCAGCCTTTTGGGTGGATTTCAGATGTTCTGCTTCTTTGTTATTCCTCAGTACAAATGTCGAATAAGATCACGATTATGTGTGTGTGGAAAGACAGGGCCTTTTCACACACACACACACACACACACACACACACACACAAAAGGAAAAAAATCTACCTTTGGTGAAAGTCTACAGAAAAGCTACACTGAAAATACAGTTGACTCTCTGCACTTCTCAAGGGGAGTATTTGAAATTTATAAAATAAACAAAAAAAAATCATCAAAATGATAGAGAATGAATGCTATTAAAACAGTGAGTATTGTAACAGTCAAGAAGGCATGGCTGTAGTTTCAAGGAGGAAAAATAAAGAAACAGCTGAAGGTTTAATGTTGATTCAGAATAAAAGGTACAAATACTTAATTTATATCTATGTTAGAAGCCTCTTGTAACAGTCCTTGCTCATGAAGACATTTATTGGATTAATTGCAGGCATCTGAATAGACCTACTGACCTCACCTCATTATATATCCTCAAAATTAACCATACCTTTGTACCTTTAAAAAGCAGCATGTTAAGACAACTGCAATAATAAGATGAGAGATTCAGGTACAGAGAATATAAAGAATTTATTAAACAGAAATTGGTACTTTTGCAATTCAAGAGGTGAAATATGTCTAAACAAGGCTGTTTCTACCTTTCAAATTCCGTGACAGCTATTTGCAAAACATTAGCAATAGTAAAAAGTGGAAACTTTAATTCTTTTATTAAATTAAAATTTAAAATTTAAGAACTTAAACACAGATGTTTGTACACTAAAATCATATTCAATATTTGAACTGAGGCAGAGATCATGCTACATGTGGTTTCAATAAGACAATTCAGTTAGACAGGTGTGTTGTGGATTTGAATCATACAGAGTTTTAGGCTCATATTTATAAAACAACCCCCCCAAATTCACCCTATTTTTTTCTGGTAGAAGGCCTATAACAAGGAAAGGTATATTCTCCTAGCAAATGTGCACTTTTTTTATTTGTTACATATGTATTATGTATCACAAAATTATTATAAAATTATAAAAATACATTTTCTAAAGTCATCCAGACAGCTCACATAATAATTCAAATCATGTGACAGAACACTTTCTATTATTAAAGCCAGAAGCACAGTTACTTAGTATAAAATAAAATTACCATCTATGGTCCAAGTATAATTCCTTCTTTCTGTGTAATATATGCTCATTTTAACTATAACATCCCCTTGAGCTCATTCTCTGTGTAATTCGTATGGTGCATTTTACTATAAATCATATCACAAAATCTCTGCAACAAAGACTCTTTTTTCCTTTATACGCACATTATGTAGCAGAAGAGAAACCTGATCCCAGCCATGACTCCCAGCCATTATGAAATAACTAATCAACACAAGTGATAAAGGGCTACTTACCAGGAAATACAGCTCCTTTTAAATATCCAATAACATTAGAAATTGTCTTGTACGTGGCGACTGACTGAATATTCAGACTGATTATTTTTTTGTCTGTTAAAAGATTAAAAAAAAAAAAGAAGAAAAGAAAAAAGAGGAAGAAAACTAAGAACATGTTAAACCACCATTTATCTAGCCAAGAAATCTACAGGCTACAGAAAAACTCCTCATGCATTAAAAAAAATAAAATTAAAATAATAAAAAAATAAATAAAAAAAGATATTGAAGAAGCAGCTGATTAAAACATGAAATAATACCACACTATTTTCCTGGTACCATTTTAGTAGCAGGGATTAAACCTGGAATTTCAGAAGCAGCCTCTACTTCTGGAGTTAAAAGATTATTCAATTCACCCAGTAAATGCTGACACAATACAACAGTACAGGAAAAGACGGAGATTTACATACTCTAATGATGTAGATAATTGTTTTAATCTCAGGTTTAAGAGGTAACAGGTAAGAGGTTTACCTAGCCTAAATGCTCGCCCAGGCAACCTGTCAATAGCATTCAAAAATTTCTGCCTGGTTTATATTAGACTGTTTTTCTGGACGATGCTATTCCAAATCGGATGGGAAAACGGCACCTCTGCATCCCTATCCCCAGCAGGGCTCCTGGTGTGACACAGAACT
>JAUBNY010000666.1:7421234-7446537 GCA_032275445.1 Crypturellus soui | reverse complement strand
TGTAATGTGGCAAAGGCTCCCATGAAATGAGATCACCTTTCTCTTTAATTCCCTGCACACTTGCAAGTGACTGAAGGCTACAGCAGTGACACTAAAGCATTAATTCTTCAGATGGAAGCAATTTTCCCTTTTAGAGATTACGTTACTATTCACTACACTCTACTGATGACTTTCCAATCGGCTACTAAGAGGTCTGAGGGATGACTAAAAGTATGTTTAAATGTAGGAGCCTATTTCTGCACTGCACGAGTCAGATTTTGTAGGAACTTGAGACCTTGGGACTATCCCTCCAGTTTTCATTTCAATTTTCTTCTTCTTTTAGTCCCTTGACTAGGTATCTTCTTTTCAACTTCTTTGTTAGCTCTTGGTTTTAAGAAATATTTATGCACAGTTATTTTGGCTTTGCAATTATGTAAATTACCTGAATATATGGCATTCTGTTTAAGCCTCCGAAACATTTCCTGTTTAGTTCTGCTTTTCTCGAAAGTTAAGATGACGGGAAATAAAAGGTATAAGAATAGCTATGCCTGCTATTTGCCATTTTTGTATATAAACACATCTACTATTGCAATTAGCCAAGATCTTCACAGAACAGATGACTTTGGAAAAACAGATGCACGTGAACTATTTTTTCACAAAATCACTACATAATTTTATGAGTTTTATTATATAAGCAATCCCTAAAGGGATTAAAAAAATAGTCTCTCTGAGACGACTCTATTCAGACGAATCCAGGTGTTTCGCACACAGGGGTACAGGTGTTTTCAGGAACACTCCTAATTGAGCAGCACACGCTTTTTAAAAGGCTAAAAATGGATGAGAGTCCTTATATGACATGCAAGGACAAAAATTTCCAAACTGGAAGGTTTATTATTGCAATGCATTGCTCCCATTTTTATATTCCTATACAAATATTCAGCCAAGAACTTGGAAATACAACAAAAGGGTTGGGAAAACTGTAAGAGGAAGAAGAAACATCATAGCTGAGTGATATAACAGCCAGGACTCACAATAACAATTACCTTTTCTCTTCCAGCATCCATATCTTGTTCTTCATTTCTGATTTGATTTCATAGTATAGCAGTTAAGAAACACACATGCAGTCATTTATTCAAGAAGGGTTTTTAAAATGTTTCATTTAACAAAAAAACACTTAATTTTTTCGGTTTCGCAGAGCAAAAATAACTACACGGCTCTAATTCACCAAGTAGAACAACCACTGCTGCCATGGCTACAATCTCTAGTGAAAAGTTGCATTCTACATGCAAAATTATAAATCAGCTTTCAAGTTTCAGCTATAATTGCTGCTTTTTAATTTTTGGACATTGACATCACAACTTTGTCAACTATGCCCACAATAAACAATTACTGTTGTTTCCATTTTCATCTTAAATAAGTCAACATCTTAACAGCTGTATCGAGCCTCAGCGCAAAATGTCTGTATTTTTTTTTTAACTCACTAGAGACACAGTATAAAATACTGCAGTGAAATGGCTAACGTTAGTTAGAGAAATAACAGTAAATAGTCGGACTGGTGAGTTTTTCAAATCATAGCTCAACATGCAAAAGACATGATTCACTAATCTGCGACATAGCTTTACTAGCTGGACAGGCTATAAGTTATTAATTATTCTTTTCTACTAAACTTCCAATAAAAATCATGAGGTTTTGCATGAAACACCCATTCCATTTCGCTAATTGTAAATACTTAAAATTACCAAGCAGGAGTAAAGTGCCATTTAAAGTGTCAGAATCCTCTTGACCTTGACCTCATATATTTCTATTCCTTGAAATAAATAAATAGTAATTTAGTAAAAATAAATAAATAGAGTCTATACCTAGTGCAGATTTCATTAGATGCTACCATCACCTTAACCAACCACTATAATGCAGTGTATTTGAGGGTTGCAGTAGTATCACAATCAAGTGGAAATCTACGCATCAGTCTCTGGACAGCTACAGGATTTGAACTTGGAAAAAAAATACACCCCACGCTTCCCAGTCTCTCCATCGGACAGCAGTTTGCCTGCAATCCTTGCACAGGCAAAACTGTTACCAATGCAGTTTTAAAAAAGTCATTTGTAAAACCTCAGTTTTTGAAAATTGAAGTCTTCACAATAACAAAGTTTTCACTTGGATGGTAAAATTCAAAGCTAAGTATACTGCCAGTTCCCTACACTGGATTTTAGGAACTTTTAATACAAAATGGGTGCATATTTTACTGCCAGAACTTGCTTACTATTGCTAAGAAAATCACAATGTTCAATCTAATTAAAAATGAAATTGAACTACAATTCCCTAGAAACAGAGGTTGATTGGATTCAATAAGCTTTACTTAATTTATTTCAGAAACAAAATAATTGAATTGCTTACGGTCCAGAAAAAAAAAAAGCTTCATTATTTGATGAGTATATAACACATAAGCTTTCATATTGTCATGTATTCCCAAATCTTCAAGAAACGCTACTTTTAAATAAGCATATAGTAGAGCACTGTGTGAGTATCACTAAATGCTCCCTGAACAAACATTCAGGATGAATGTCCAGCTGTGGGACCTCCAAAAAGCTAAGAGCGTTTCCTTGTTCACATGGGAAATGTTCTCCTTAAGTGTCTCTGATTATTTCAGACTGTGTTCAGGCTTAGCGAGAGACTAAAGCCGAACACCCATTATACAAAAGGCAATTACTAAAGAATATAATTAAGTCTTGGTAAATCATCAGGAATGAACTGAATAGACCTGAATTGAATATTATGTGTTTTATGTGACTTACAATCCAAAATCCAAAGGGACTGCACAGTCGTAGGCGTGAAGCAACTGGGCACAACTTCCCTTCATCCTTAAACTGGTCTTTTGGTTGTTGCTACAAGAAAGATGCTGCAAGGTCAGCACACCAAATTTATAAATATTCCCAGGAAATGGCACTTCTCGTTACATAAAGTCTCAGTTTCAGAACTCACAGAAGCCATAAAAAGCACGGAATTTCTTTGGGGAAGAGGCAGACTAGTGGGCATCCCACTCACGGCAAACACGCTGAGCCTTTGGCCACAACTTGCCTCAACCTCCAGCCAAGAGTCCTCCAAGTCTAACACTAGATGTGCTATCAGAGGTGACAGACATGCTGAAAATATGCATAATTAATGCCAGATATCCCAACTGTTTTGGTAAAACATCAGTATTACTAAAACGATTTCCAGGAATTCTTGGGGTTATTCCTACCGTGCCCACAACATAGGCAGTAATTTCACACACACACACTTAGGTATGGTTTCCCACAAACAATTCTCCAAAGTAGTCTCTGAACATTAAACAGCCCAAGACCATCAATGCAGTACAAAAACAGTAGAGAATAATTTGGAAAAATCCTAATGGTGTTTCCGAAAGTGCCACCTAACTAATTAGCAGTACATAAGCTGAAATGGAAACACCTATCTAAATTCCCCACAAAGTGCATCTCACACAATGCAAACTTGCAAACTTTCTTTTCACGACCACTTTTTCTCAATTTAGGGAGCAGATACATCTTATAGCTGGGATGGAGATTCGTGCTGTGTCTTCAGTATATATTTTCCAGAACCAACACTGAAAGCGAATATTGTTGAAATGCAAACAGCCCAAGTCTCTCCTGATACACCAACTCCAGATTAAAGTAGGATTTTGATTTTACTAGCTTCATGAGTGCAGATGTTAGGGTATCTATCAAGAAATTAGCAGATGTTCTCTAACCCACATAACAATTGGTCGTAGACTTTTAATTAAGGCACATTTGCTGCCTCGGGTAATTGCATGGTAGGATGTCTGTTCCATTGTTAAAATACAACAGACTGGTAGACCTGTGCAAAAATCTTCCCCTTCACTTATTTTATTATTCTTGCAATTAGTGTCCTGAGAGAGTCTATGAAAAGCTACATTATTTCTTAGGAAGCACAAAGCAGATTCTCTGCTCACTATTTTCTGGGGCCTTCTGCTGTATCAGGGTTTCGTGCTTTTAAAATAATGCCATGAATATTGTGTAGCAGTCTCCTTAGATGTTGTGTAAAACAACCGTTATTTATTTTCAAATTTACATGTGGTTTAATTTTGTTTCTACAACATATAATGATGCAGAATATGCTATATATAAGCCTCAGGCACATCTACATATCAACTGGGAAAATTGCATAATATTAATTGGTTGATGAATATTTTATTTTCATTTATAGAAAAGACCAATGTTTAACTACTTGCTTAGCCTGCCTTTAGATAAATCCATACTGGAAATGAACTTATTTATCTTCCTTATTAGAAAAGCAGTCACAAACCAGGAAACACATAAAGAAATGATTATAGGGAATGCGACCCACTGTATAAAATTATTTTGAAAACCATAAATATTAAAGAAGTTATTAAATATTTTAGCTTTGAAAGTTCTTTATAAATCAGCATTAATCTCCACTCCCAAGCTTGCCTAGAAATCCCCACATTCAAGATCTATCTAGTCAACATTTTTTTTCTGGAAATTTTTCCACAAGATCTTTCCACAAGCTATACAGAATATACCATTAGTGTTATCTTTGCAATTTAACATAAGGTTTTGTAGTGGAATATGCAACAAAGACAAGTACCACTTCTGTATAACTCAGGTAAAGCACAACTGCAGGTCACCTACACAAAAGGTTCAACAGCTGAAAACAGTCAACATTTACAAGTATTTTACTTGTTTTATCCTTATTTTTTTCATTATTTTCTATCCAGCACATGAGTAAATCAAAGCTCCCCCGCCCCGAACCTACTCAATAGCTCATTTCAGCCAAATGAAATAGCAGAAAGAGTCATGATGAAGTCCAAGGATGATGTGCACAACGACAAGAGGAACGGCAGTTGTATGGGCCTTGCAGACACAAAGCACTTGGTCATTTATTCCCTATCAGTTAAGAGATGGAGAGAAGGAATCAATCCCCAAACAATAAGAGCCTCCCACTAACTTTGCTACAACCAGTATACAAATAGACTGAAACATCAGTTCAAAATTATGTCCTTGCCTTGACATCAAAATTAGACCGAAAAAAAATGTAAAATATGAAAAAGCATGATAAATATGTCAGATTTATTGTCATAAAGATGGCTTATGCAGTGATTAGCAAATCAAGGTCATACAAAGGGTGGTTAGGACACACTAGCAGCAAGATTGCTCCCCATCCCTTCCCTCCTCAGCCAGGCCAGCTGGGTCACGGGCAGCAGCCACTGTAATTTCACATATGAGATTCACTGGGCCATTTTCTTTGACAATTTCTTGAGGAAGGTAAGGCGAGATTGAATGAAAATATTTTTCAAAGCCTTGTATGTTAAAAGCAAATACAGTTTTCTCTAATGGGCCCATTGAAAAGATTTAGCACCGCTTATGGCTCCTAAACTTTCCTGAACTGCCTTCTAAATGACATAAACACCGAATCCTGGAGTCAGAAGATAAATGAAAACGAAATACAATGAAACCCATGATCAGTCAATTCCTGTTACTCCATTGTTTTCCCTTGAGATAGAGCATCCAGTAAAAGCCTTTAAAGCTTTGACAACCTTGCCCTCCAAAAAGTAAGGAATAAAAACATAAGCACCACACAGTATTATGCTGCAAGGCCAACTAATGAACGGTCTGACATAAAAATGAAGAAGATATTCATATCCCCTGGTGTTTAGCACAGCATAGGGATCTATAGAAAGCAGCGAATAATACAAGTTCAGACAAGCGTTTTCTCATGCAATATCTTTACAAATGAGGCAGTGAAACAGCATAAATAGAAATTTCTGTTCGTATCCATTAATTCCCTTTCTCTGATGACACGTTGGCAATGATGACTAATCTTTGCACTTACCATTGCTTGCAACTGGTCAAAAAGGTGAAAAGAAAACCAATTCAAGGTTAAATATCAATCTTACCTTTGTATCACTTCTTAATGGAAAATGTAACTACATCCATTTTATTTAGGATATTGAAAGTTATAGAAATCACTGGGTCTGTGTTTCATTGCAGCAGTTTAACAACCTTATAACTTTATAAATTGTAGTAGACATACACTTATAGATGAACTAGAAAAATCAGGTTTGGAAACAGTTTTAAGTTTAAAGAACGGTATTATCTCAGGAGTGGAGAAAATTGCTTAAAGTACATATATAAGTTATGATTCATTTGGATAGTAAATACTAAAGATTAATCTTAAAACAGACTCAGTACGTAGAAGAATAGCCAATTATAAGACTAGACAAAAGTCAACCCTACAATCAACAGAGAAACAAAATTAATTTCCATTTTTCCAACAAGTGTCTATACGCCAACTGAAAGCCCCGAACAGTTTTGTTAAGACAACTAAAGCAATCTCCTTTATTTTTTTCTTTTACTTCATTTATTTATTTTTGTGATTTTCCAGAAGCTGCAGTTAACTAATCATCAGGCTTCTTGGATCTACCTATTTTCTCGGCTGCCCCTTCAACAAGAACAATGAGGTAGCCAAAGTTAGTTTTATTTCCGTTGCTTACAGCATCAATTTAGTATTTCCTAGAATAAAAAAAGAAAAAGAAAAAATATATATATTTTTTCAATTTTGTATGTTCCTTTGAAATATTTCAATTACTTGTGAGACTTGAAATGAATTACAACATATGACTGTGTGTTCTTGCAGGTTTTGTTTTCAATCCTATGACCACAGAAACAACTACATTTTATTGCTAAACAGCTGGATTTGATTTTAATGCCACCCACAAACGTATTCAAAGAAGCGAAACAATACAGCTCCAAGTCAAGATGTTTCAGTTCAACCCGAATAATTGAAGAAGAAACAATAGTCACAGATAGAAAGTTAATTGTTTTAGTGACAATGGGGACAAGGCAAATCTCTGCAGGTTCTGCGCTGCGTGTCCTCGCAGGAAGATTCGTCATGCTGAGACTACTGACTGGGAGCTCCAAGTCTGAGGGTTTATCATTTAGGAAAATTTAAGACACAAAGGAACAAAACCACATTGTTTCTCAAGAAAATCAAGCACAAGAAAAAGGCTGCCTTCCTTTGGTGTAAATTAGAGAAAAGTCTGTTGCTTCGGGAGAAAGTTCTCTCCAAAAATCTCTCACATGCACCCACATTAGAGAGATGCAGAAAGAAGACATGAAGCTCCCAACGTTTCCTGGTTGACTGATGCCGAGATAAGGGTAATAAGTGGGTACCTGGAGGAATATATGAATTCTTCTCTAATAAGAAGGTTAACTGTTCTTTTTGCCTTCGGAAGCAGCAGCTGGCATGGATACTGGAAGAATTCAGGGAACATAAGATTTCTGAACTATGTCGTTTTACATTAAAAAAGTTTTGTATGTGACATTTGCTCCATATATTTATATTCTTTAATGCTTCTATAATTATGGTATATTGATTACTTATTCAGTGATTAATTTCCATAACCATATGCTTTCTAAATCTATATGCAGCCTGTGTTGTTCAGCTTCACTTATAATGCATAAATTTACTAATATGTACAAGAATTCCCTTCAGATTGCAATAAAATTCAGAGCCGTATATTCTCATGCTTGTATTACTGACATTATCACTTCAGATCATCCTTTCTCCTCTAAATTTCATAAAGCAATAAACATCATGTATTATCCATCAGCATAAAAGTCCCAGCTGGTCTGAGCTCAGAAATTAAAGTATATGGATTATAAGATGCATGATATATAGCTTTGTCTAAAAATAATTATTAACAGATTTCTGGAACGAAGGTGTACTATTTGAAACCAAATTGCCTGAAATGTTAATATGGTATTGTTCCAAAGACTCAGGTCAACACCAGAAGACACAAAATTGTTGCTTCTTCTTTAAATACAAGACACATACCATTTTTTATTATGTCTCTTTGAGATCATTTAGAGAGCAGTGATAAATGTGCTAGAAAATAGTGAGCAGAGAATGTGCTTTGTACTTCACAATGAGAAAAAAAGTCTTTTATGCTAGTATTTAGAAATACTTTCAGAGATAATCATATCACCTTGGTGACGGGAGGCAAAATAACTGAAAATATCAGAAGGCAAGCAAGGATCACACCATCGCCTACTAGCAGGTTATCATGCAAGGACCACAGGCTCTTGAATCACTAATTCCTATTATATTATCTCTTCATCTAGGGGCCAAAAGACAAAGAATATAATTTTCTAAGATTCTTACTGGGAGAAGACCAACATTAGCTACACAGCCGGCACCTTCCGATTTCATTTACTCTGGTCTGCTCCTACAGAGAGCGAAGCTGGTATGCCTTATGGAGCCTTGTTGCATCCATTTTTGTTTTGTAATAAGGAATGTGATTTTGAATGTGATTGTCACTTCATATAGTTCCAACACAGAAAAAAAAAAAAGAAAAAAAAAAAAGGGAAGCTAGCTTTTAATTCTCCTAATTTAATCTAAATGTCTTCCTGTATCTCATTTTTTAAGCTTCACATATGGCATATTACAGCAGAGACACCAACACTGGCACACAGAGCAAGAGCCAATAAAGGGTGTGTAAATCTCAAAATTTATCTCAAGTCGTAACAGCAGATCCAGTCCATCACACATCTCTATCATCGCCTGAGCTGCTTAAAGTGAATCTGTCAATTACCATACCTGCTCACTGAGAGCAGTGTCTGCTGCAGTCGGATGTGCTAGGCTACTCTAATCTGTCATAAAGATTCCTTATAACTGGAATCCAAGCACTACCTGAACGAACAGATGTGGGTTTACCTGGTACCTCATGTAGTCTGTAATATGATAAGCAGGAACAGGACAAGGTCAGGTGGTTAAGTGGATTAAATGTTATCTTTTCCCCTCCGAGATCAGCGTAGGAGGCCACAGTGAAATGAGTTACCAGGTCAGCTCCCCGATGGACATTTTGTATCGTAAAACCATCACATATAACCGAATACCGCCATAAAAAAGTAATATAATCAGGTCTCACTCTAGGGAAAACCAAGATTGACTTAGAAATGAAAAATATGCTCCCTCCTTATTGGAAGGGTGGGCTCTCAGGGGCACCCCAAGGTCACTTTGGTGGCGATGGGGCAAGAGCTCTCATGAGGGCTGCATAATGACCTGCCCTGGGAAGCCGTAAATAACAGGCTCACCCGTCAGCGCGGCGCTCCTGTAACCTTCACCAAACGCAAATACTCTGTCCTCTGCCTAAAATATTACCTGTATCCAGACATAACTGGGTGCTGCGCTGACAAATCGCAGCCGCTGCACATAATAACTGCGATTATTTACAATTACAAGTCCATCATAAGCAATGTTTTATGGATTTTTGTTTTAATATGGTGAACCACCTGATTTAAGGAAAAAGAAAAACAAATTATGAACATGGTGAGAAATTTGGAACTCCTAACAAAAACATATTAATTATTACATGGCGTCCTAAGATCACTTAGGAAATAATCTTCACCTATTTTAGCTTAATGTTGTCTGTGCTCATACAACTTTGATTTCTCTTCTGCATATTTTCAAGCAGCTCAAGAAACTCATTGTGCATAACGTCCTCGGTTGACTACTTGCATCAAAAACATCAACAACTTCTTTTGTTGTTTTATCAATCAACATTAATGATCATAACCCAAATTTCAAAGGTAGAAAAGCAATTCCTAACAGAAAATTTCTCAGAATCAATTCAAGACTTACAAAAAAAAAAAAAAAAAAAAAAACTTCTTTAGAAACATCAAAATGTAGTACAGAAATACATACATTTACAATTTATGTGATTCAATTTACAGCAAGCTCTAGAGTTAACGGAAAAGTTAATCTTAACTTTGCTAAGATGCTTGCTGTGAATTATTCACTCAGTCCTAAAGATGAAATTAAAATGCCTCAGTTACTCAAACACAGTCTTTTTATGTTGCTGAATATGTTAATTGTGGAAGAATCACCTTCTGCACAGAAAGTTAGTTTAATGTTTTGACAATCAAACTAAATGAAACATTCCAAGAGGTTATTGCTGTAGTTGCAAAAAGCGTGCCAATTCCAGTCATAATGACACACTCAGCCCTTCTCAAATTCACGTTGATGTATAAATGTCACTGGAAACAGATACAGGCCCGAAAGGCTAAGAATAAAATTCTAACTTTGGTGTTATAGCACTCTTTCAGCATTACATAATGGGAAAAAAGAGAAAAGTAAAGCATATAGTCCCCAAAAGAGGATAATCCTTCTTCTTTTGTCCCCAAAAAGGACAAAGGGTTATATATTTTACCAGCTCTGTTCCACAAAATTCAGATACAGAAGATCTGAAGAGAGTACATCAAATAACCTACAGAAATAATAATAAAAAACCCACCTTCATAGGTTATAGAATATAAAAAACATAAAACCCGGTTCCGCTGAGGCCAATCAAAAGTCTGGGTATCAGCAGAAAATGATTAAGAAATAACTACAATGAAACCAGAAAAAAAAAGCCCCAAAAAATTAAAGCATAAAAATGACAGTTTATTTTTATTTTATTTAAAATAATAAATCAGTAATGACGCCAGAACACACTATACAATTCAAATCCACACCAGAATGAAGTCAGTATGTACATGACACTTGTTACCAGAAGAAAGAATACCTTGTCCTCTGGTCACTAATCCAGAAAAAATAAAATAATCAGCATATTCAGTACTGGTCTACGGTTATCCTTTGTGGTGTTGTTTGGGCAATTCTGAAGAATAATGACACAGTTTGAATTACTCTGTACATTTCTGCAAGTGAAAATGCCAGAGAATCAACCTGGATTCTGCTCTTCCAGAATCACTCATTCCTCACCCTCACTTTTCCACCTTCTCGGCTGCTGTTGCAATCACACAGCACGAAAAACATGAGCTGGAGACAGGACCAAGACCATTTGTCAGGCAGTGGCTCTTCCGTGAAGCCCAAGCTCAAGACATGGGAAGCACCACCTGCTCAATAAACAGCTCAGACAGGGAAGCAGTCTATATTTCTTTATACAAAGAGCTGTAACAGTGCCAAGGCACCAGCAGAGAGACCACAGCTAAAACACTTGGATTTTCTGATGGAAATAAAGTCAGTCTTTGCTACTGCCCTTCGGTAGCTCAACAGCTGCATGAATTTAAGGCTGCGAGGTCCAAATTGAGGCCATGGTTTCCTTTACTCCACTCGACTTGCGAGCGATTGCCTCGCAGCGAAGCCATTTCGCTCGACTTTGCTCCATTTCTCAGGACGTAGCATCAGACAGTAAATTGGATGATTGCATTTACTACTCACTTTTAAGGGCTTGATAAAATAGAACATTATGCTTGGGTTTCACACCTCTAAAATTCAACACGAGCTTCAGAGGAGCCCATATCAAATATTAACGAGTCAGCCAACCTCTAGCGTTGAATGGAGGCCACTTAGAGTCTCACTCAATTTAAGCCTATTAGACTAATAGGAGGAGGTGTGTCGTAAAACAGCCCCTTTCCTCTGGAAATACTGGTTCCCAATCCGAGCTGGACTCATTTTCAGAGGATGCCTTCAGTTAATGTGCAGTTAAACATCCAATTGAGCATGCAAATATTTAGAATCACTTTCCTAAGTGAAAATTAACCATTAAACTTTACTGAAGCTCTACCAGGACCATGGAACCCAGCTGAATAGCTAGAAGTTCAGGGTTTGATTTTACAAAGGGAATTCAGAAACCCCTTTATCAACCCAAAAGCAGCAGAGAGAATGGACACTTGAGCTGGGACTACAAGCATGTATGTAGAACAGCACTGAAAAACACTGCGGGTTCAGAAACACAGAATAATCAATATCTACTTTTGCTCATTATCTTACATGTCCCCTCATTTTCTCTGCTAATAACTCATTTCTCCTTCCATTCAAAAAAATCCAGGATTTTTGTAATCACACCAGAAATGAGTAATAACCAAAACCACCTTTACTGATGCAGCCAAAATGTTAATCACCTGAGCATGTTTCCAAGAAGGAAGTATTCTCCCCTAGTTAAACTCCAGAGAGAAGGAATTCTTACTGTATGTCTATTTCCTGCAGTGCAGTTGACTAAAAGGATCAAATAGCAAAATTTTGTCAACTATTTCGTGTTCTTCTGGACAGCTGCAGACTGGATTTACAAGCGTGCTGGCATTGCTTCACTTTGAGGTGTTGTAGGTCACAGTATCCCATCCATCCATTACTGCATGTTGGAATAAATAGACCATGAATTGACACGCTCGCTTTAAATCAGTATCAGCCTCCTGGGGATGGGACAACAAAGATTCAGATCTCCCACTCTAGTTTTTTATGCTTCTAGCACTTCTATCCACATTACCTATACATAGGGCTCAAATTTTCAAAAAGGGCATAGGAGGGAATATAATATAATTTTAAGTCCCATAGAATTCACATGGGAATTGGGTATCTAAAAATTTTATGCACCTTTGAAAAAAAATCCACCACATTACACAAAATATAGTGTCCACAGCAATAAAAATGTATATGAGGTATTAGCAATTCCTAAAATACTTTACATTCAACATAATTTATACATTCATACGCGTGTGTGTATATATAGAGAAGGAGAAGAGAGAAAAAGTCAGTCCTAGTTAAACAGAGATTTAGAATGTAATTTTTACAGTTATGAGCTAGTCATAAAAAGTGCCAGAGGGAACAAACAAAGGAAAAAAAAATAGTAAAAAAAAAAATAAATAAACAACGTAGACTGTAGAAAGTATAATGACTTTTTCTAAAGTAAATATATTTAAAACTAACACAGTTATTAAATAGAAGCCTTTTGCAAATTGCTTGTATTTTAAGACTCTTTAGGATTTGATATTTAGGAAATTCTCATTCATAAGTGGCTGCCCATAACCTCTGCATAAATGTACAAGCATCCACATTTTCTAAACTTTATGAAAGAGCATTTTTATGAATATTTATGAAAGCACTGAATTATTAAAACAAATATAGATATTTACACATTAAAACAACATCTTCATTTAACAAATGTGAAAAAAATGTTAATATTTGAACATTTTAAAGATGAATTCGTTTGGCCTTCAGGGCTCTTGCTACTCTATTAAAAGTTAATTTAGGACAGAAATTACGACTTTTTCTTGAATCTTGAACCCAAAAGATTAAATCAAGATCATGACATTCCTCAAAATATGAAATTTCTGGAGGTTATTTCTGGAGGCTGGAATATCTTTTTGGATATTGAAATTATTGAGCAATACTCTATTAAAAATAAATAAAAATTCCTCTTGCTTCTTTTCACGGGCTCGCAGCCACGAGCTCGGAGGAGCTGGAGGGCAGGGTAGCTGCGTGCGGGTGAGGTGTTTCACCCGCTCTGTCACCACACATTTTTATACTACGGGAAGATGATGTTTCTGTCTATAAATGAATCGGACAACTCAAGCTGCTCTTTCTCAAGGAGGTATTTCACATCACAAGAGTAAGATGCTTCATCACTACTAATAAATGTTGCCATCTCTCCCCACCTGGATGGAATCAAGGATTAGTTATCCTTGATAGTGGATGGATCGGTCTGCTTTGAGCTCCTGCACGTAGCGGGCACCTGAAGCCCAGAGATGCCAGGTAGGGGCAGGAGGTCAAAGCGCAGCTTCTGGTTGATGGAAGGAAATTTCCCTTCTAGCCAGACTACCAGAAGGCAGTCAGTTCAATCTGAAGGCATGAAGAAATACATATTCTACCTTGTCTCTAGAAATTAGTTCCAGAAGCTGTGCACCATTTATATTCTAAATTTGCCCAGTTTCAACCTTCTTTGTACAAAGGTTTTTTTTTTTTTTAATTCAGTCCTTAATCCACTTTATTAACGAGCAATCTGGTTCTTTAAGCACCGAAAATCACCACGGCGAGTGCCCGCGTTGTAAATACCTAAAACTCTTCCCAGTGCATTTGAAAATTACTCTGCCTTTCTGTACTATACCTGTCTTCACCCCTTCTAGCATTTCTGTCATTTTCTCCCTCTTTTAATATTCATTATAAAACAGACTATGGAATTTTATTCCCTTACTGACTTTATCAGTGCTGTATCAAAGATAAAAGCACTCGCTAAACCTCCCCTCTAATCTGTTATTAATAGATCTTTCAATATATATCCCTTATATATCCTTCTTATCACAAAGTGCAAGCTCGACCTGTTTCTTTCAGAGTCCACGCTCTCTTTGGGTACGTTGCCCTGCTATAAAGGTAGAGTCCATGTTCTTCCTTTTTATATGTATAATTGATCACATAGTCCTACTAACCTATTTTTCATTTGAAAGGGTCCAGTTTAAGAGATCAGGACACATCTGTGTGACTCTGCCCAAACTCCAGCTAATCTGTCCACTGCCATAAGCACCGAGAAAATAAAAACGTAAAAGGGGAAAACAAAGAATACATGAAAACAGACCAAACACAGTAAAAAAGGAGAGAAGTGGAAAGCACACACATGCAAGGGAAAATGAAAAATAAAGACATGGTAAGAAACATTGTAGTCATGGTGTGAAGATGAAACTTCTTTATGTATCTTGGTACGTGACCTATAAAAGGTAAGAGTCTAATCCCAAGTGGGACATATAAAGTAAAATAATGAGAAATTAAAGAACATTAACATGTTAAAAATACAAGGTAAGTGCAGAGATTTGGGGCAAAAGAAGAGTACAGTGACAGCTCTGTTAGAAACCAGTTTTCTGATTTAAATGTGATGCAAACTCAGCCACATGCAAGTCAAAGATAAGGAAACAGACAGGCAAATAGAGAGAAGCATCTTCTAAAAGAGAAAAGTGAGACTCGATAAGTATGTATTAGAAAAAAGTACACAAACAGTAGGTTCAGCAGTGAGATACTGTGCCCATTTAAACCATTAGGACAACCTGAATAAAGCTATCTTCATCTTTCACTGACAAATGTTCCTTATGCTTTCACTTGCAAATATATCTTAAAAGGAATGTATTTCTGGAAACTTAGCACCTGGTAACATATTTTCTGATACTTTTAAAAATTACAATTATTTTCCAACCAGACACACTCTACATCGTTTATATTACAAAAACGAGAGTTTATGACCTCAGAAAGAACAAATAACTAAAGTGAAGGCCAAATTTCCTATCTTTAGGATAAGCAGAGCACAAGTAAATAGGTTTAGAGAGTTATTTTTCTTTTTTGGAGGGGGGCTTTGGGAGTTTTGTTTTTCCCCTATAGACTTTAATGAGCATTCTTAAAAGTGAAGCCAAATACATGTGGGTGCAGGACCATCTTAGTCCAGATTAGGAGTTTGCTGTCTTGAAGTCAACCTCCTGAAAAACCCACTTACCACCCTTTGGTTCACTTTTTGCAGCATTCCCTAACCAGGCAAAGGGGATTCTTTCTAAAGAAAATTAAAGCAGATGAGCAGCACCAGGAGTGCAGCTGATACACTTCCACCACCAATAAATATTTATTATTGGGACCAGGCTAGAGCCAGTACAAAATAAAAGCTCCTAAAATCTCCTTCTGGAGATTAGGTTGGTTAAAATTCAATCTTACAAACACTGTACATACTGGTATTACAGTGAATTTTGTCCCTTTATCAAATTAGTATCTTATGAGCTCCCACTGCTTTTTCATTATTTTTCTCAGAGAACAGTGAAATGAGAAGTACGGTCTTATGGGCAGAAATGATGGGCAACAGCCAAATTCCAACAGTAATTGACCTTTCAGGACCATAATTAGATTGCATCTAAATAATTTAGATAAATAGCTAAAGTTACTGAGTTGAAAAGGGCATTTTTTTACTGAGGCTACTATTATTTTAGTGCAGCATTACATGTACATTTTTAACAGACAAGGATCCAACTGTTCCTAAACTCTTTTTTTTTTTTTTCAACAGCAGCAAGACATTAGAGCCACCACAGGTACAACCAGTCAGCATTAGGAATCTACACAGCAATTCATCCTGACTGACCATGATAGGATGGGAAAGGCAGGGAGAGGCATCGCCTTGGTATTTAGAAACTCAGCACCAAATCAATGCATCGGTTGAAGCCCAGCAAGCACATAACTAACCTTATAAAGCAACGGTGATTGTCCCAGCTTCAAAAGTGCTATTTTTTTGGTCACATCAGTAATGGCTTGAATCCGGACCAAGTCTTCAGCGGTGCCGTACTGCACGTCGACAAGCTCTGCCTGGGAAGAGAAGACACGGTTCAGGCTACGCTCAGAAGCAGTGAGGGCGCTTGGTGTGGAGGGACCGCACCGCCTGGGGAACCACTAACACTGGTCAGGAGCCACCACGTCCTTCTCTGAGTCCTCATCATGCTAAAGGGATGGAGAATTAGATCTTACTGATACTTTTCTATCATCACAGTTTTAAATTACAAATCCTCTCCTGTGATAAATAAATAAATATATAATAAAAACACTGTTTACCACTATTTTACTAATAAAAAAGAGCTGATTGGGCTCAAGGAGGTGAAGGAGTACAAAACCAACTGGAACAGTCGATGCTGCCCTCTGCGTGCATTGAAGTCAGTACTGGACTCCAGTGGATGAGGATTTTCCCTCATTTAAAACCATGTGCATTTAAAACCATGTAAAGGGTATTCATTCACCCCTGACAATTTTCTTAAAATTCTTTTAAATTTGAATTCTTCAAAATTCTTAAAGATTTTTCTATCATCCATCAGTCACTGAAGCATTATATTTGGATCACCATAATGACAACCGATCACTTTGATGCCTAAGTGTTTCTATCATTTTTTAAAATTATTTAGCTCACTTCCAACTAAATTCAAAGCATCTACAACAAGCAAATCTTTATCTTTTTCTTAAAACACTACAAGATGATGTGTTAAAGGTCTAAATTATGATTAAATGTCAAGCATTGGCATCGATGGATGAATGCGTCAAGAGGTTTTAAAGGGTTTTTTCATAACTTAAGAGTGACTGAGGGTATTTTTCTCATATATTTAAGGCAATAAGCTCTGGGTGAACACCAACCATGAGGATAATCAGTCTGGTACATTTTTACATTAAAATGTTATAAAGCTATCAGGAAATCGCCAAGAAGTCTCTGGAACCTCTAATTCTTTGCACACTGTTTATATAAAATATAAGCACAAGAAGACAAAACAGTATTACACAAGTGTTTAAAAATTAAAGAGGACCCATGCAGGATGGAAGACATTCCTCTCCTCCCTGGGTTCAGCCAGGGTAACGCGAGTTGCCAAAGGCAATCTTCTCATTTTAGGCCTCTCTACACAAACTGTTGAAAATCTAACAATTGTCCCCGAGTTGTAGGATGTGTGAAACTTCACTAGCTTCCTACACTAGCTTCCTATTTCAGGAAAGTACTTAACTTTTGACAGCTACATCTGAATATTTTGCCTGAGTTTGTGACTCAACATTTAAGTGGAATTCATCCATAATTTTTTCCCCTCAAGGTCCCTGTATTCCTAAATGTATTATTCTAAATTTCCAATTTAACAAGTTTCTCAGTCTACAGGATGTCAGCAGTCTTGTATAAACCAAGTATTTATAAATGTCAATAATAAAACACTTGTGTAACAAGTAAACATCAAATTTAACACTAAATATTTATGTTTGGAGCAGAAAATTTTGACTTGGTGCAGTTTATTTTGAAAAAGGTGGGATTCCAATAGCTAAAGAATATGAAAACTGTTCTATAAAATTTCAAATGGTGACTGCAGGCTTCGACCAAAAGTAAATTTTTGGTCTGTGATCATCTTGTTTATAAGGGATAATAAAAGCAAGCGAAGATCTGCTTATAGTTGTGGAAGCCAATCTGATGCTCCTATACAAAAAGATCTCACATGAGGAGTTTAGTTATCACCAGATCATATCAAACAAGGACAGGGAATTAACCAGTGGACTTGCTCAAAGCCCACACAAATTTTGTCTCATTTTGTAGATCTGAACTTTACTGTACTTTGTACTGAAGTGCCAATAGATACACTGAAGTGTAATAATTATTCATCCCACAAGTGCAGGGGCTTGAGAGGTTATATGCAGTCTGACTGCTGGAGAGACTTCTAATCCGATTCCTTTGGATTCAAAGCCTTTCCCACTTACCCTTAAGCAAACTGAAAATCAGAGCTTTCATCACTCGTATGAGAGGAAACTACACTGCAATTTCCCAAGGTACAAATCGATATGCAAAAATAGGGTGTAATGAAGTATCAAACTATCTGCTTCCACAGTATGTCTGCTTGGAAACGAGACCCCTGTCAAACTCCATTCAGGTGCCTCTTCTCCCATCACTTGTGCTGGCTCTTCCTCCAGGGTGCCAACCCAAGAAAGCCAAGGATGTTTGCACGGCTGGTACCTCCTAACCGCCCTAAGAGGCCGTAAGGTAATTTGTGGGTGCAAATGGCATCTTCAGGAGCTATTCTCTGCTCAATCCCACTCAGCAAAAGCCGCTTAAAATACGAAATACAAGTCCCTACAAAAACACAGCTTCCTTTTTAATCATGAGAAGCAGAACTTCACGTGCTAGTGCCTCAAAAGCTCTGCAAGAACATGCTCTCTGCTCCACAGCTTCCAAAACAGGCCCCAATGCCAAAGCTATTAAATACTTCCATATATTGAGCATGTAAGAAATCATTATATAATGAAAAAGCAGCTGGCTATGCGATGAAAGCGAGATACTTGAGCTTGCAGTGCCCCTCTTGCACAGGAAGGAATTGGCAAAGTGCAATCTATCACAAATCTTTCTTATATCCTTGCCTGAAAATAAGGTTGACCTAAGGCTCTTGTCTGCCCTAACTTTAGGTAATTATACATTTGTATTTCACTCAAACTTCCAAAACTAAAACTTCTTATCTCAATTTTTCTTAAGTTTACCGTTTTGAGAAGTATGGGAGTAAAGATAGCACATATCTACTAAAATAATTATCATATCCTGGTAGCATCGCATCAGAGAGCCCCAGCAGACACGGATTAGCTGGAGGTTTGCCCATCTAATTCCAGATTTAAACTTTAGCTAACATTACAAAGAACAGGAATAAAAAAAAATCCCTTGAGGAAAACTGCACAGTAACTCTCCTCTCTTGAACTAAATCAATAACTAAATGTAAGTTTATAATAAGGTCTTGAAATTTTAGTAGCACTGCCCAGAAACTAATAGGTAAACATTATATTTATAACAATAGTTTTAAGTATGACATTAAGTATGACCCTTCCTTTCTTTCACACTTGAAGGCTTTAATGAAATTTGTAATAAGGAAAGTTTAGCCCTACTCAATGGTATTACCTCATCAGATACCATATAGTAGTGCTAGCTCAGAATAGTCAGTCATGGTTTAACTTTATTTAATACGCTGGGGCACAATTAATTGGACCCTTTTGTTCTGGCATAAAAATAATAATTTAAAAAACTTGCAAAATAATGTTAAAGAAATCTTATTGTGAGCCCTGTTTTAGCCATAATATTCTTAAAAAGCAACTACAAAAAGAACTTTGGATTTTCTGTTTTTGTTTTTCATTTTAGAAATAGTTATAATATGACATAATCCTCATTTTACACCAACCATATTTTAAAAAGCAAAATACTCCACCCTTAGCTACCTATACATGACAAACTGCTTTTGTTTCACAGGATAATTCTGTTCAAAAACAAAAGTGAACCCTTCTTTTTATCAGGCACAAAGATACGATTATTGAAGCACAGATTGTGATGTGCAATATGGAGTTTGGGAGTATTCCCTGATCCATGAAACGAAGTAAAGGCAGGTAAGAAAACTAACATTTTTAGAAAAAGTAATTATTTTATGTTAGACTTACTATTTAGCTTCTAGGTCCCAAGACGATGCTCAAGGAGTTGTAAAAGCTCTTAGTTCTGTCTTAAGAACTACGATAAAACCACATCAAACTAGCAAAGTCAAGCAGTCTGAAAATGCCACCAACGGGGCAGTCAAAGGCTTTTATTCAGTCTTGTCTACATAGCTCTAAAAGAGGTTAAACAACATGCTTCATCCACTCATGGTGAATTTATTTATTTTAGAGAAAGCCAATTTTCTGAAAGGAAAAATGTGAAGAATTCTGCGAAGCAGGTGGCCCTGGGAGTCCTGAAGATCCTGGATATTAAATATTAAATAATAATAAATAAAAAAATAATGGATATTAAAACGTCCCTTTCTCAACTCAAAGCCTGCACTCAAGCCCTGCACAACCAGTCTCAGGTGTTTGCCACAGCCACCACAACCCAGGTGGGAAGGTCGCTCTCAGGTGCCTCTTCTCCAGCTATCGACCGTGGGAGTCCCAGGCTACAAATACATCACATACACGCCAAGAGTTTTACTTCTGTTCCTTAGGAGGATCCATTAAGGTGAGCGTTGAGCCACATTGCCATACACAAACTACCAGAGAAACGAGATCTTAGGAACTGCAGCGGTGAAATAACTAATATTCATTAGCACATTCAACAAATTCCTGGAAATTTTGCCATGACCACCAAAAGAATCTCAGAAGCTCCAAGTATTTTGAAAGAATTCAAAACCATACACTCTCTATATGATTTATTTAAGCCTATGTATTCCTCAGAAGTGAGAAAGACACTTTCTCTTAAGAGCAAGAAGGCAATTCTGGAAGCACCAACATCTCAGAGCAGCGAGTGTCCAGGCCTCCTGCCCTACACTGCCTTCATTTATGACATTCTGTGTCCTTTATTTCCCCCCGTGACGTTCCATCCCTACTTTCACCCAATAAAGATAAGAAACATCCAATCTATGATCAAAGTCAGATAAGCTCCAAATATTCATTCTGCCTGAAGTAAAAACTCCAAAACATATTTGCCAGTTGTAACTGGGACGGCAGTAGAGGGCCATCAGAGCAAGAGGGTAACTTTAATTAAATACTTCACTGTAATTTATTTGCACAGCTCCAACATTGCAGCTAGAGAGAGCACTCAGCACAGCAAAAAAAAAGTAAACTCAGAGCTGGCTGCAAATCAAAACTGGTCATCCACGGACGTGAAGAGGGATCGTAATCAGGGAACCAGAACCATCGCCCAGTGTTTGCTATCACCAAAGCTACACTAAGCCATGATGTATATATATACTCATATATATAAACATATGCTCACATACATATATAGACATACACATTTATATATATATACACACTTGTATATATTTTATATATTCAGATTTATTAATTTTTTTTTCCCTTCACTTGCTTGACGTTAGAAGAGAGACAGTGGGAGATGTGCACGTGCTAAAGACTGATGTCTCAGTACTGTCTCATTGAAGGAAGGCTTGGCTTAACCAAGAAAATAAAGTGCAGCTTGAAGTCTGTTTTCTTTTACACTAACAAAGTCAAAATGAGTGAAATAATTCTGTTCTTAAAATTCACGGAAGCCAACTTCACGTTCGGTAAACTTTGATTTCCGTGTTTTACTTTGTGAAGCTCAGTGCTAACAAAAAGGAAAAGATCTGACAAAGCAAGGATGCAATTCAACGTTTGGTAAAAGAAATACAAACCAGGCATAAGATAGAAAGAAAATCTGGGAAGAACTGGAGGCAGATGACAAAGTCATTTTTGAGAATACAGAGCTACTTTGTTTTAATGTGAGAGGATCATTTTTAATTGAACTGTTTTCGCTGTGAACTACAAACCCCTGTCTTTAAAGCAGCACGACAGGACATAAACACTACACTCCAGTATTTACAGTAGCTTCGAAATGACACTACCTCTTGGTGAGCTTTCCACTGTCTATTTACACTGCGAGCCATTTGGTGCAGGACTGCAATACCCAGGCATGCTGTTTCCTGGCAGCAAATACCGCGTTTTGTGTGTCCTGTGACACTCTCATTTCCAGACCGTCTGGGAAAGCCTGGAGATAGATCTGGGGTAACTACACGGAAATGCCTCTGTGAAATCATGAAATCATGAAATGATTTCACATTCATGAAAATTCAGAGCACTGAAATCATGAAATCAGCTTTTTTTTTCTCCTCTGTTGATCCAGCCTAATCTGTAGAGTGGATCATGGGGTTTAACTTGTTTTCTTTCTTTTTAATCAAACAGGTCATACTCAAGAAAACTCAAAACAGGTTTTTTTTCCTCCAATTCCCAGGGAGCTGGAATTACGATGGGAGCTGCCATACAGCCAAGAGAAAAGAACCTCTTTGGGGCTATACAGTTCCACAGCTCCAGCTAAGCACGAGCTGACAAAACTTAGTGCCCTATTGATAAGGCTCATCCTATACTCTCCTTCCCCTGAATCTGTTCTCAGCTTTGTTTTTCCTTCATATAAATCAGTTCTATGTTTTCCCCTTCTATTCCTCATCTTATTCTTCCACGGTTTTGTTTAAGCAGAAGGCAAAACTCATAGTTGGCCAGGACTTCTTTACTCATGATGTCCAGTGAGATATCCAATGGGGCAAACCTGCTTTTTTCATCTGCACTAACTGTCTTTAAATGCAAATCTTGTTCTTCATTTATTCTGAAATGAGACATTTTAATTTTCAGTTATATTAAACTGCTACTTGCTTATTTTAAAACATCTGAGAAATTTACTTTGGTTATAAAACATGCAAGAATATTACATAATTTTAGGCCTAAAATCCTGCCAGAAATTTTATTATTTTCAAGTTTCATTACATCGTGCTGATTATTTGTCATCTCACAAACCTTGGCAGCGACTACATTTTATAATCAAATGATTCTTTCTTACATGTGTCCAGTATTATTTACATCCCCTCCTTAATAACAGTTAAGTGCAACGGTAAGCAGTATTGATAGCCCCTAATGCCTAAAGCCCCAGTGGGGAGACTTCCTTAAGCAGAAAACAGAATGAAAAAAAACATCTAGAAACTGAACACTGTTCCCCTTCAATGGTCTCTCCAGCATATATGGAGAAAAAAATAGGCATTCTCCCCACAACAGCTACAGCTAATGTGGTTACAGAAGATGTTTGCATGTACCTTAGCCAAGAGGCTTGCAAGCTCTTCCATCGACTGTAATCAGTGCAGGCACGTTGTGCTGAAATACATGGGCTGGCTGTACTTCTAGGCATAATGCTCATATGCACACGCATGCACATCAACCTTACATTGTGTGTATGTATGTACATGTATGTACGTAGATACAGGGAGACAAAAATTACACCAAACTCCAAGGCGCAGATAAGCACCCGCTGGGACAAGAGGAGGTTATCCACTGCATCAAGAGAACACTTGAACTTTCAAATATGTGAGAACCCAATTTTCCAGAGTATAATAAATGCTCTTTTACAGAGCACTTGCAGTCATTGCTTGGCCAAACATCATGCACTTGAATATAATCAGTCAGAGAGATGCCCAACCATGTAGTGCTGTAAATAGAGATCTGAGAGCTAAAGCATCCTTTTATCCGATCTTTATAAGCCAAAGCATGTAAAAAGAGATATGACTTTATTTATATCCAATGTTAATGGCTTTTAATTATTACGCAAATGTATAGGTGTTTGAGTTATTTCTTTGGAAAAAGGTTTGGGGAAAAATAAATTCTAAAAATTAAAAATGCATTCAGATGAACGACACTCCAGTGGAAATAGGGAATACACTTGAGTGACAATAAATAAAGCATCCCAAAGGATTGATCAAGAAGAATATGAAGAAAGCAGTATGCAATAACTGCATGGCCCTATCTGATTAAACAAGTCAATCACCTAACACTTCTGAGAGCAGATTTACCTTACAAACGATACGGATTATGTGCTTTGGGAACCATGCACAGTAACATTGTACCAGGAAGAAAAACAAGCTCTTTGCGGCTTCAGGCTCCCTAATTTTATGTTTTTTTTAAAAGCACTCATTTTTTTCTGGAATTGTCTTTTTGCCATTAAATGGGATACTTCATTCAGCCTCCAATCTCCTTCTCATTGGAGAAAGGAGGACGTCCCGTTCCAGAAAAGGAGCCAGCAAATTGTTCCCCTTGGACCTTTTCCTGTTAAACTGCACGCCAAAAGGAAAGATGAAGAAAATAATATTATCTAAGGCACGTGGGAAAGTCTGAAGTCTGACACTGCATGACACTGAGATCCCTTTATCAAAATTCCAAAGAACCCCCAAACCCCCAACAAACCTCCCCCCCCAAAAACACAAGAGACTCAATTCAGTAGACAGGACGAAGAACACACTATGGTTGCCCTTAAAAACATTCACTAATTTTACCATATACAGAAAAAATTCCCTCAATATTCTCTCTACATTTCTGAAATGCACTCCAGAAACACTGTAAAATATGAAACTACTACCATAATTTTCATCAGAGAAAATTGAAAAATGGAAGCTTAAGGCAGAGAAGCTCTACGTGCAGTAAGAGAGAGGCAATAAAATCATCAGCAGAACACCTGAATTGAAACAATCATCAGTTTTATCCATCAGATTCTGAGCCTAAAATCCTAGCCAAGGCTGAAAGAACTTCTTTCTGGGTGTTTAGCTTGCAGCACTACATGATTGCAGCATTTTCTTCTCCCCTAGGATGCCAGAACTTCCTAGCTAAATGAGAAAATCTTCAAAAATAAAAATTTTGGTCAAAATTTTGGTCATTTGCCTGTCATGCAATTTCTAGGTTTTCTTATTATTTTGCTCTCCAACATTATTTAGCTCCCAAGTCCAGACTGTGCCTAGAAAGCAGTGACCACAGTGGGAGAGGTGTCTCCAGGAGGACGCACCAGTGGGACATTTGCCCTGCCTTTTCTGCCCTTATTGCCCCTTATTCCCCTTGGTCAGACTCTCAGTGGCCTCAGTGTGCAGCAGCCAAGCTCAGGGGCCACAAGTCTCACTCCCTACACTTCAATATAATTCAAGGGAAGGAAGATAAATTCCTTCAAGCATCTTCCTCCGCGTGCGCAGCAGCTTCCAGGCCAGCCACGAGCCGGTGATTGATTAATCACCGTCTCTTTGAACTGCAGAGCACAGAACATAAGAAATAATTATGAGAACAGCACCGGTATCTCTCATGATTAATTCGCATTAAGGCCCACTTAATGAATGGGATAAACACAGTAACTAATATCCATTATGGGAGATGCTAGACATTAGATTTATTTGTACTCATTGCAGAAGACAGCACCCCAGACAACAAAAATAATTCCTTATTCTAGGAAAAGGGCAGACCAATATATATGCACACACACATATATACGTATATATATATATTTCCCCTCCTCATTTAGAGAAATACTGTATTTCCAAGCCGATCAAAGGTGAAATTCTGAACAAAATGCTCATTCTCATGCTATTTTGAGTCAATGTACAGGCTTGAAAATTTTGACTGTTCACGGACCCATGCAATAGACTTCTACCAGCTACACCTGGCTACCAAACTTAGGCTCGCCTATGGTTAGTAACTGGGTCACCTTTTTTAT
>JAUBNY010000666.1:7131648-7145527 GCA_032275445.1 Crypturellus soui | reverse complement strand
ACTTCTCGCTTATAAACATTCAGCACAACACCCATCAGCTAATTATAAACTGAAACAAGTGCCACGGGAAAAAAAAAAAGAAAAAAAAAACTCACGCGTTAGTTGGACAGGTTAAATTTGCACTATTATATGGGGTGGACACAAATGTAGTACCCTTGAAAACAGAAAAGCCACTGCTTTAATGAAATGTCCACACATAAGCAATACCCAGTATTTTCATTATCTTTATTATTTTTAATGTCCCCAGAGGTCTCACAATAGCCACTGCGAATCAAGGGGGACGTCGATACGGCAGTAGAGGGAGGGAGGGAGGGTTAGGAATGATGCCAGTGATATATTGTAGGGCCCTAGGAGAATATATGGCACAGAGCATGTCTCTATATTCAATTCCTGATCAACAAAATGGATGTGGTTATTTTAATTCAGAACCGTGACCTACAGCATGCCAGACTGCAGGGGTAACTGGCAACATGAAGCAAGGAATATTCAGAATATAATTTGCTGTTAGTTAACGTTTGTGTGTGTGCTTCAAAGCCTTGCTTTAGAAAAAAAAAACACAAATTCACCCTTAATTTTAGCCACATATTTAAATATTGAACTAATCTAGAGCATAGAAACTTGAAGATATTAACTAATGAGTGCAAAAACTATTTTTTTCCTAAAAAAGGAATGTTTCAATTTTAAAAAGTAACAAAATAAGAATACTGTTGAACCTGTGAAATTTCTCACCTCCAGTTGTTCACCATTAATTGAAAATATGTATAGCAGTCTTCCGTTTTCATCATTTACTCCATTTCCCATTTTATATTGCTGAAAAGAGTATTTTATCACAAGAATAAACTAAAGCTGCTATATATTGCAGTTAATTAATACCCTCCTTATACTCTAGATATTTTTATTTCCTTAGATCTTAAATGGTATTTTCAGTCCTTATCTTTGGGCTGACATTTCTGTCCCAGTGAAATCCCTCCATGAGGCCAGGGCACCAGCCACGACCAGTTCTCAGGATTCTCCGCACGATGCAGCTCATCATTCTGAAGCCTAGGTAAAAACTTTATTTTTCATTTTTATTTTTTTCCCCTCTCCTGTCCTGTGTTACTGGCAAGGCATATGAGCTTGCCTTCACTTGTGAATTTCTTGGAGAAAGTAAATATCATTCCCTATTAACTGCCTGAAAAATAATTTGATGTCAAGGGACTTTTTTATGTTTGCTTTTTCCTTTCTTATTACAAAAGTGCACTGTATCACCACTTCAGCGGAGGAGAAAAACAAACCAATCCCCCCAAACCCTGGAGTATTTTTAGGAGATCTAGAAAGCAATGTCACACATGAAAAAACAATCCTGCAATAATATTTAATTGCCTATATTCTGCTGTCATGTTGGGCTGCACCACTTTAATTCAGAGAAGAATTTGGTCCATTATATCTAACTTTCCTCAACATTTTCTTTTTTGCAAAAATCTCACACGTCCGTGATAATTAATTCTCAGATCTAAAAATTGGATAACAACACATTTCAGAAATTAGGAGGAAAAAAAAATAAAGCAGTTGTCAACATCATACTGAGTAATTCAATAGTACTGGAATATCCCTAGGGTGGATATGAATAAACAATTCATGAAAAGCTGGTAAATTACATTTCAGCTTCTGTTTATTGCAAAACTAGATACTAGTCAAATACTTAGCTCTATCAAATAAAGATAGCATATTGGGCTTAAAATAAAGAACATTTCTTAAGAGTTTTTCTCCTGTATTTATTTTGTGCAGCATAGGTTTTGTTTTTTAAGCAGCCTTGAACACACACAAATGAGATTATAGCCGACAAGGTCAAAGAGGAAATCTGATGGCCTGCAGCAAGTTGGGTTAGTCCTTAATTCTTTCATAGCGTAGGCAAAAACGATAATGAACTAAAGAGAATATCATTTGCAGTGTTTACCAAAGACCAGCTTTTGGATAATTCTAAATAAAAAACAACAAAAAAGTACCATTTAAAATACCTCCCTGGTACATTTAGAAGCATTCTCGATGTCAGATGGTTACAGAATGAGTCAGTCGTCCGAGACCACAGTTCGTGCTCATTCTATAACTCTAAACAAAATTAGTTTAACCCTTTGGACTGGGGCTCTACAGCAAGTCAGTTCGGATGAGAAGGTCACCAAACACTATTCAGTGTGAAATTGCTGGCAAAGAATTATAGAATAATTTAGGTTGGAAAAGACCTCTGTAGGCCATGTAGGAGAGATGACTTTTAAAGCAGAAGCTGAATCTCGCTTTGAAGCTGGATCAGGTTGTCCAGGGCTTTATCCCATCATGTGTTTTGTATCTCCAAGGACAGAGACTACGCAACATCGCTGGACAACTTGTTCCAATGTCTGACCATCCTCATTTTAGACACTCTGCCTCCCTGCAGCTCGAGACTTGATTCTTATGTTGTTCATGCATATGTTGTTTTGTGTTAGTACTCAAAAACATATACTGACCTGCCTTTGGAACCCCTTAAATGGGAAAAATACCAAACTTCCTGTTCCCAGGTCAGACTGCAAATTCACCTGCTTGTTCTCCAGTGAAATTACCTGCCTTTCTCAGGAGAAGAGAAAGCGTTATAATAAAATAGAAGATACAGCAGAAAAAGTGAGATGAAAGAGAAAGCCCTAATATACTGCAGCTGTTACTGGCATCAACTGAAGGATCATTTTTATTATTTTAGTGCTCATTCATATATATTAAGCGTAGTGTCAAGACCAACTTTCTGCATAATGAATGCCCAAGAACCTCACTTTAAAACTGGGATTTTTATATGTGCACACACATTTACATACACACACAGAAGGCAAAACAAGGGAAAGATAGGAAGATGGAAATGGGAATATATTTGCAAGCCTCAAAATTTGCTCAAGGATTTGCATTTAGTGGGATTCCTTTCTAGAAGAACATCTCCCCTCTGCAAGAGCTGCAGTCTCATCCAGAGCTCTGCTGAGTCTCAGCTTGATGAATCCATCAGAAGAAGCCTGAAAGATGCTGTTAACTGCCTGAAACACCACTTACTGCAACAAAGCCCAGTTCTAATGAATCCACTGGTTTATTATCCAGCAGCACTGCTGGAGAACCGGTCTGCACACTCCTAAGGTTGTTACCCAGGTAATTGAACAGCGTCAGATAAAAATCCCTGGGCTCACACTGCTCATGTGGGAGAGCTTCACGCAGACTGGCATCAAGCACAACATTCACATGTGGAAGAGGCCCTAGGACTGCTGAAATATCACGGCCATAACAGCTAAACGGTGTTAATTTTTAGGGATTTGGGGAAGTGTTACGAAGGAAAGCTGACACCTTCACTAGCCTTCAGTAGGAACGTGCTTTAGCGAGCAGCGGTGAGCAAGTTTCTGGGATGCTAAATCAAATCACTGCAGTATCCAGACCTGCAAAGGAGAGGGGGATAAGGTGGGCCCATGGGATTAAGGGTCAAGAAAATGAACAACTCTGAATTTATAGTGTAGTCTATAACACAGCCCTATACTATGTAACAATAAATAATACCAAAATAGCAATCTCTGCGATTACAATGAAAACCACCCTCCTTGTAAGGAATCTGAACTCTTAGAGTTCAACTAGAGTTGTCCTGACAGCCAGGTATTAACCGAGAGCTGTAGGTAATTTTAACAATATTTCTCTGCTCAGATGCTATGTTTGATTTGTCTCTACCTGCTACCATAGTTTATACTGACAGCATTAAAAATGGGTTACTGCACTGTGGTATTTTACAAAGGTTCATGTCACTTCTTGTTACTTCATTTCATGTTGCAACATGACAGAGCACAGTCTGATATAATGTAGTGTGGCCTCTTATATTAGAAAGGGTCAACCATTTTCTAAACAGTAATATTTACATTGCAATGGATATTAACACAGCAATATTGAATGCTATATCAAACCGTGGCAGCACATTATTTTCCGTTACCATTTACATGGCTCATTCACACTAGGTTACATCAGTGAAATATGCTCTGCACCAGACCATTTATTTCTTGCGGAAAAAGAAAGAAACCAAGGAGAAAAACATGAAAATAAAAAGGAATAGTTTAATTACACAACTTTGTTTCCTTCCTGCTAATTCATACACACACAAAGTCACTTCACATCTGAAATTCCTAACCAACAGCTGCGGGCACGCTTGTGTGCGCTTAATAAAGTACTCGAGTGAAACCACCTGGCATCGGCATGTTAAATACCTGTCTGCACGTATATAGGGTAGGAATGCAATTACCACTCTCCTGTGCAGCTCTTTGCACAGCTCATTTTATCTGTACTCATCTCATTAGCTCACAAGCAGAGGGGCTGTCAGTTGTTTCTCTTATGGCAACAGACTCGTCGTGTGCAGAACCTGCCCTGTGCAGCGCCAGCCCGTGCACATCCCAGCTCATTCCTTCCCATCGCCTCTCATTCTCCTCTAGTTCACAGGGATGTGAGAACACAATCAGCTCTATTATTTACCTGGAGACTTCGTGGACTTAAGATCAAATTAGCAAAACACTCCAAGTCCCAAACAGAGTTTGCTTGTTTTTGTCCTAAATTACATTTTTAAATGGTCACAGAGGAAAAGTCCAGATGAAATCTGAGAGCAGTGGCCCTTGTAGATAAGGAAAAAGTTTTAGAATGAGGGTCTAGCCTGAACACCTGCCTTTCCCCATCACAGAGAATAGGCCTATTATTCCTGCTTCAAGTTCTGCCTATTTATCAAGAAATTGGTATTTCCCATTAAAAAGAAACTTGGGAAGAAAGGAAAGGCTGCAGAATACTAAAATAAACAAGTGTGAATTCTAATAGGAGTAAAAAATGATCTCTTAAAAACAGATTAAAGTACAAAGTAACAATTTATTTGATTGTATGTGATGCCTGTATTGGGAAATCAGAATTCAGTGGAAGATCTGGAATTCTGTAATCCAAAAGTTTATATGGATTACGTGGTACTGTCCCACACAAGTGCAGCTCTTGAGAGCTGAGAACACATAAGTTGTTGCTCAGATCATTTTCCTATTTTGGCCTGCTCAAGATCCTTAAATTATAAGCTGTCTGTGAGCTGAATACAACAGATGGTTGGCAAAAGTATAACCGTTGGTATAAATTTAAACCAATTTAGCATAAAACAGGTGCAAAAGACTGTGTTGTTTGGGTTTAAGCCAAACTCATTCCAGGTAATTTAAATCAATATGAATTGACTTACGTGAAATTTAATTAAACTAGGTCTAAACCAAAATTGAAAGCACCTCATTGAGAAGTTATACAGAATTAACTTAAATTAGGTTTAAAAATTATATATAGGAAGGTGTGCAACCACGTTTCACAGACAAGTGTCAGAAGTTAACCAGCTAAGTCAGTATGTGAGAGCGCACGTGGTCCTAAATGTTACCTGAGTCAGAAATACTGAGTCTGGCCTAAAGGCGTCTAACACAGGCCTAGATGCTGCCCGGATCAGTCTCTCTTTGCCGAAGTGGCTTCCTGGACAGCACCCTGTGCAGGTCTTTTGGGAAATTAGGAATTATTCAACTTTTTTTTTTTAATTAAAAATGGTCATTTCACAAAATCTCGCATTTTCAACAAAATATTTACTTTTTTTTTTCCATGGGGAAACATATTGCAACATAATAATGTTTTATCTTGAATGATGCTGCTTTTCTTTTGGAAAATTTCTGCTTTCAAATGCTTTTACTTCTTAAATACATTTTGACATTAGCTTTTTTTATTGTTGTCGTTTATACTATTGTACTCTATGTCAATGGTAGTGCACCAAAATTACTGATATAGTCATCTATCACATGAGATATTGAAATATTTCATTTCCAAATCATCAGAGACATCAGATGCCATCTAGCATTGACTAAAATATGTTATTTTTTCTGGATTAAAATGTATCCAGTTTGGTTTACATTTTGACATTGACAAAAAAATCAATAATAAATAACATACGCCCTTAAAATGACTTTAAAAGTAAAGGCAAGTATTTCAATTATGTTATTTGATATTATGTCAAAATCAGAGTAGTGGTAAAAAGGCAGCCTGACTCCCCTGACACCCCAGTCTGTGGTTTTGCACGTTAAAAAAGCAAAAGCAAAAGTCCAAATTTCCAAATTCAAGCTTCATTTGAGCTTCCTTGAATCATCATTTTCCAGGAAAAGCAGTTTGCTGGCAATTCCTGTCCCCTTCTTCTCTTTCAAGCCTCTCTATTCTATGTACTTGACGGCTCTCAGGATCCCACTCAGTTCCAAATGCATCCCAACCCAGAAACTGGTCTTCAGGGCAAAAGCCCCTGCAAACAGTGAACTTCTCTGCAATGCCAAGGAATTAAAATACACACAGAACTACAGAAAAAGAATCGAATTTTGTCCCCAGAAGATACATGTTCTTTTTATAATCTGCTACCTTGAACTTTGCCTCCTCGAAGAGCGGGCGCGCCACAGCGTGTGATGAGCTGTTATGTAACGAGTTGTTCAGGGTGGCTGTTTTTCAGCCCTTTTATAATTTTGGATTGCAGAGCATCCAAAGTTTGGATTCCATCTGCCCACGCCATACCCGCTGTGTTTAAATGTGCCTAGGCTCTGTCAGGGCAACGAGATGGAGTCCCTCGTTGCTTGGCCAACTCTGGGGCCAGGAGGGTCAAAGCCAACACCAACACAAATAAGACTGTTCTGAGGCATGAAGAAGGGAATTAGGGTTCAAGGATGAAGGCCCAGGCTCAGAGCCAGCACACGCAGGGATGCCCCTTGTCAGGCATGCGGGAGAAGCAGGCACAGAGTGAAGTGAGAGCTGGGCCCTCGGGCAGGACCAAATCCGCACCTTGCTGAGGAAAAGGTGAGAGAAGATGGCCACAGATGGGAGAGCAGGGGGAGTGGAAGAGTACAAATGGAATTAACACTTCTCCAAGTGGTTTAAATGCTTATAATTAAGTGTTTGCTAAAACTTCTGTGCTAAGAACTCACAGATACCCAGGAGGGAGTGTTTCCCACCTGCGAGGTGCTTAGAGGAAGCCACAAGCACTCCATCCACTTGCAACCAAAGCGGGGTGGGCAGCAGGAAAATGCATCACTCACCTGCTTCTCCTAAGCTGCTAGCAACACAGCAGAAATTTTACTATAGAAAATCCTATGAAAATGCAGGTGTTGGGGAGAATCACCCTTATATGAAGGAGGTGCGTGTAAAACAATGTGCACCGAGGGTGAGCAAAGTTTGAGAATACCAGTTTAAGAAACTACATTTTCAAAAGCTACTATTTAAATGGTCTTTTAAACAAGTATCATGACCTAATCCATTTAATAGAACTAAAATTTACTAATATGAGGGGCAAGGAAAGTGATTTCTCAAAGATCCCAAATTCACATTTAGCACAATTTACCGGCAGCAGAAGGTTCTCAAACCTTGAAGAGGGCCATTCGTGATTCACAGTATTTTAGCACCGAGAACACGTAGCCAGGTCATTTTTAAGCATCAGAAGAACTCTGGAGTCAGAATGTATTCTTGAGAGGAATGTTAGGCACTACACAGAATCTTGCCATTACAGGTGATAAGAACGGTAGCTGATGTAATAACATTGGGGGAAAAATGTGGACAACATTTAAATTTCAGCAGAACAGAAAATTGACCTTCCATAATGAAAATGACTAACCACCTAGTTCAAAAAAATAAATCAAACACATTACAGTGTGTAAGGGTGATGAAAGAGGCATCAGCACGTCCAGCAACGATTCTCCTAACCCCGGCTATGAGTCAAAGAACTGTTGTGGGTTGCAGCTCTCTCCCCTTTCTGCTTTCCTCAGTTACTTATTCCCTGTTCTATTAAAGAATCCGATCAGGAAACGCATTAAGGTCAGACCTTGATGTGCACTGGAGCCAGTATTCAACTCTGGGGTGAAGGGAAAAATCTTCCATTTTCAGCTTTTATTTCTAGTTCTAATTTGACGTGATAGCTTGTTGCACTTGGGCTTTCAGTGAGTGTTTCCTATGTGAAAAGATTCTCAGCATTGAAGTTTCGATACACTGAACTTCCCAGCCTTCCTTACAGGCAGCACACACCTTCATACCGCATACATCCCTGCACCTAAAGAACAGAAGCCCACAAAAGAAAAACATTCTCTGGAAAATCTCTTCCAGAAATGCTTTACTCTAAAATTAATCCACCAGAAGCGCTAGTGAGTACAGAGCTTACAAAGGAAAGAGAATACCTTGAACTACCAAGCCTGTTGCGTGGAAAGCCTAAATGAAAATTTCTATACGCTCCATTAAAACTAGAATGCGGCAAAGGCAGGAAAAAAAGGTATGAATGTTTCTCATACATACATGCCTGAAAACAACTAAAAAAACAGAATATCTTCAGAAGATCTTCAAGCTGCACAATGAAAATGTTCCCTTTCTCCTAATATGACCTACTGTGAAACCTATTCTGCACAATCTAAATTCAACAAAAAAGCAAAAATATTATTACTCTAAAGTAATGGCATCTCAACAGTGGCATGCCGTAACTCAGTGCTTTACATAGTACAATGAAAGCCGTATACTTTATAGATACACCAAATGCCTATAAATGTTATTAACTATAATAATTCTTTTCTAAAGATTAATTCTCTCATCTCTTCACAGCTTGAAGGTAATACATAAACTATATAAACTCTATTTTAAAATCTAATGTCAGATACTAAATTGTACACAGGTGACATCTCTTACCTGCTGTGTATGTGCAGCGCTTTATTTATGAGATTTTTATATAGCATATGTACTGCTGGCACTTGCTTTCCTCAGAAAGTTTTTCAATCTTTTATTCTGTGCTGTGCCAGACACCCCTGCCTACATTTTTACTGAAAGCAAAGGTGTCGTAAATATAAAAGTTTTGAAAAATTACTGTAGAAAGGAATCAAAGACACTTTCAGGAGAAAATACTCCATTGTTCTTGTACTAGGTAAGTTTCCCAACACAAGCATTGTTTAAACTCATCTCAGTATCATGAAACAACAGTTATTACTGCAAATGCCCCAGTGCATTTAGATCTCTTTCTATGCAAAATTCTGCAGGTCATTTCTGTTCGAATGGCCAGTCCTTCATGTGGAAAGGAAGCTCAGACATTGTCTTATTGAATAAAGCAGGCTTGTTTCATGTTTCATTACACCTCTTTTTGTCCTTACGTGTAAGCCAGCTCCTCTCACTTCCACACCAAGGCTAAACGCACAATGGAACTTGTGCAGAGCCGTGAAAAGGATGCCGCAAATTCTCATGCATACAGTAAAAGGCTCAATAAAAATGAGAACATTCTGCAAAAGGTACTAATAGTCTCCATTTTAGAACTGATTTTTCTTTCTGCATAATCTCATTTTTCTTTGTACTTAAACAAAATGACAGATGTTCATAAAAATGATATTAAGGATTCCTTTTGGCACTTCTGCTCAGCATTCTCATTTATTACTCTGCTGGTAATAGAGTATGCAATGTTATTCTTATGAAACCAGGATCCTCAAAATTGCCAGGTGTTTGATGTGTGATCATTCCCTCTATATGCAAAGCAAAGTGTTTCCGAACGCATTAGCCTAGTGAATTCTATGCTCACGGCTCAATTCTTCCGAGCGTTGTGTACTCTGATTATACACACCACAGCAATATGAGTTTAATGTCAATAATGCTCAGCCTCCTGTAAGACTGAGACCTTGAAGAGGAAAAAAGAATATTAATTGGGATTCCTCTACTGAAGTTTCCATTCTTGAGCAAATCTATAAACTTGGACTCCAAACTATCAAATTCATTCTCATTTTAAGGCTCTAAGAAACAGTCTTTGTTTACACAAGTGCTCAGCTACAAATAAGCTTCTAGTTTGCAGAAAAGTCAGTGTGAATAATAGCTGTCTAAATATAAAGTTAGGCACCTAAATAAAGATGTCTAATTCTGAAATTATTGGCACTAAAATCTCTGCGCTTTGTGGATGGATTACTCATGTGTAAAACACTATTATGATGTATACCACAAAGGGTTCTGCCAATATGCATATTTGTTTGTGTTATATATAATTAACACCCAGGAAAGTGACATAAAAACATTATTCAGTTTGCAGAGTCAATCATCCCAAAGTTTAAAAATGCCAGAATTGATGCTGCTTGTGCAATCTTTTGCATATGCATGAATTCCACTCCCTCTCCGAAGGGAAGCTCTGATCCGTGCATTTCACAAAGTGGACCTCTGAGCGAGTAGCTACAGCTTTTGCCACAAAAGATAACAAGTAGCATAGAAAAGCTGGGCAGCATGTAGGACAGGAGGCTGTCGATAGCTTAAAATATATACATACAAATGCGCTCCACATACACACTGTACGTATCCTTTCTGCAGCTTGCAAGTAAGTTTTCATCGTTGGGAGAAGAACAGGACAATCTGACAGCAGCTTTCCAGACATTCGGGGACTGCTAAAGAAAGGTGCCCCTTGGGGGACTCCATCCCAGGCTCTCAAGGACCATTCACTCTAAAGAAATACTTCCTGCTATCCCACATTTTCTGCCTCCCGCTGCGTTCAGCTCAGCTAGCTCCTTTCCTGTCCTTCTCCCAGTCTGTTTTGACACCAAAACAGATTTCTTATTCACCTGCAGGTGAGTATTCTTTTTGATGCACCTTAAGAGGCTTCTCTCTCCACGCATGATCCTCTCGCCTTCATCTTATTCACCTTCAAGCTTCTTATTCACCTTCCTCACATACCCCAAACTCTATCAATCTCCTGCAACCAACGTCAAGACTCCAACGTGCTCAGAACATTTCAGGACATCTCTTTTTTCAGCTCTCTGTTCTCTGAATATCTCATATTCCCCATTTCTTCTGGCTCTAATTCAAAGAAAACTACTAGCACTAAAATACTGCATAAGCTAATGTATCCTTCAGCTGTGTACAGTGCAAGAGAGGATACTGCTTTTAGCTGATCTGAATCAGTATCTTCCTAAATGTTTCAACTGCTACCGTATAATTACAGTATTTTTAGCTCTTCTACGTTCCCTTTCCTTAGCATGGAAGAAAAGTGTTACTAAGAACTGCCGTGCCTCTACGAGGATCACATTTATTGGTATATTCCTGGTTTTGGATAAACTGTAATTTTACTCTCTCAGCCATAGAGACATTTAAATGGAAATGGATTTACTGGGCACTATTTTAAAAAGCAGTAAGTCGCTTTACCTCACCAATTAATAGAGAGGTCCCACATCCAGCTACTCATTTCTGCTTCCTATGTAAAAGTTCTTTTTAACAGTCACTACATTAAGAGCTGAAAAAAAACATGTTGAAACAAAGGATTTTTAAGTTGTAATACTGTAATGGGGAGAGGTGAGATCAGGGGTGGAGAAAGAAACTTCCTAGGGTGTAACAAAAGGAACCTCCATTGATGGCAAAACCACTTAGAAAATTCTTGCTGGCCTCCATTTGCTCCTGCCCTCTCCTCCGAAGTTTTCAGGCCTTCCATCATGCCATATGAAGAATCACGTGTTCACGTGGCCACAGTTTGCGCAAGGAGAACACAGGAATGTTAGTATAAAATTTACACTCTACTTTTAGAAGATAATTCCAAATTTAATTTAGAATTTTAATTTTAGAATCACAACTACTATTGTAATTTTGAGTCAAAAGTAACAGGACTGCTCCTGGCCCTCTCTTTTCAGCGCAACATTATGGAAAACAAAAAAACAAAAAAACAAAAAACAAATCTAGGTTTCTAGTAAGTCTGGTAAATATGCATGAAAGGCAAAATAAGTAGACTTGTACCAAGATTATGAAAAAAATACCACTGAAAAAAAGTTTCCACTCCATATTGCAGTATATCAAGCCAATGCCCCAAAATACGTGGCTGAAATAGTTCTTCACAGTTTTCAGGATTTCAAATAAGCAAATCTTAACTTTTTTCCTCTAGTTACATTTCTGAAACAACAACAACCAACACTCCAAAATTCTATTTAATTCAGCCTGACATAATCACTTCCTTTGGTTTCAATATAAATACAAAGTTATAACAGCAAGCTAAGGAAAGGAAGGTCTTACAATTGGAAATATTATAATGATTTCACTTGGTATCCTTCAGCAATACCTCAAATAATAGTAATACTGACAAATTCTAGATAACTGCTGTGAGTCTTCAGACTAGTTGCATAAAGATAGCAATTACAGGAATTACTCAAGGATTTGGGGAATCTCTGGTGAAAGACTGCAGAAGGAAATAAAAGTTAGGTACCAGGATGCCCAGTATTAATCCTAAAAGATTTTCAGGTGAATTATATCAACAAGATTTTGCGTTTATCCTCTAAAGCAGTCAAGGTTATGGTGGACTTGTTTTGTATTATTTTTTCAGTATGAGCCTTGCAAAGTCAGAAGCCCTGCAAGAGCAGAACATCTGAATGGCTGCAGATGACCTAAACGATACGCGCAGAGCAGAATCTGTCAGCCAAGGGTGCCCAGCTCGTGTCTCAGCTGCAGCGTGAAGACTAGGATTTGCATACAGCTACGTAAAGGATTTATTCCCGGGTAAAAATCTCTGGTTTGTATATAATTCACCTTTTTCCACCATTGCAATCAGAGCAGATGCATCATTTTATTCAACATGAATAGAATTAGGCTATTAGAAGTGACACCAATGTTTCTTGCACTCTAACCTCCACGTCAGTCACTATCTGCCTTTTAATGACACAGGAGGCTCCTCCTTTGTTTACGTGTTCATGTTACTGCTTTTAAACTGACAAGGCAGTGCAGCTTTTATTTGCTCTATGTCAGAAAATACTGCGCGCTCAAACACTGCTTATGTAAAAGACAAGAAATGAGGGTTTTCTTTAAGGTTATGAGCTCATCAGTGTAGCTGTTGCAATATTGCCCTTGTCCTGGTTTTATGAGCATTAATTATCATTAGTAGGAGGAAAGAGAACTACAGTAGAGTTCCCTTGCTCTGGGAGGTCTGTCCCCTTATAATTACTTAAAATCAAAGTCACTTCAAGCTTGAAGGGTAATTTTAGCACATACTAGTCATGGGGAAATACTACAAATTGTTCCCCACCCTTACATCCTATCTCCCTTATGAGGTTATTACAGAGTAGAACTGGAAAGAAATAGGGAGGTCATAAAATATTCCCCTTGGATTAAAAACAGTTTAAGAAAAAAAATAACCTGGTAGTTTTTTGTTGTTCAGTATTAAAGAGTTCTTCCCCACAATACTCTGCTCCTCTGGTTCTTTTAGTAGTCAAGAGGTAGATTCCAGCGTCAATCAACCAATTTTACAAGCTGACTGACGCCAGACTCTGCGCCAGCTGCTACCTGGGGAGTTATAGTTTATTCCTTCTGCATGATGAGTGACTTCAAGGTTGCGGTACAGTGTCAGCAGCACTGCCAATCTTCCAAGCTAGCCACAGCACACCCAATGCAAAGACTAGTGGTGGGCAAGCAGGGCTACCAACAAGATGTGTGGAAATCTCTGGAATATCCCGGGTAGGATGGAGCACAAACTGGTGGCCTTTCACACTCTTCTGAGGCTGGGATAGGTGCTTTTCAATATCTAAATCAATTGCTTTTTGACTGCTAGAAGCAGTTCAAATACACTCACCTTGATGTGCTCTGTTGATTTCTTATGCTTAACTCCTAGTTTAATATTTTGTTGCAGCGCCTAAGCTTCACCTCCCAGTCAGGATCAAACTGCTTTTGGGGGGGAAGGTGGTTCTTTCTGCCTGCTTGTGAGAAGGATGTAGCAATTAACAACTTTGCAAACACACAGTTATCTTGGGTCATCTATCATCCCTGGTGGTAGTACTCTATTATGGCTACGATAAGCCAGCAGACACAAGGGTCTATCATCCATCTCTGTAACAAGACGCCTGTGGGAGAAGCATGTAAAGCAGGT
>JAUBNY010000666.1:7114995-7131548 GCA_032275445.1 Crypturellus soui | reverse complement strand
GCTGACAGCCACTCGCTGCACTCAGGACTTGAAGGCAAAGTCCCAAGACCTGGGCGCAGGAGAGGGTCATCCAGCCCGCAGCCTGAACCCCGACGCCTTTTCATTTTCCGAGCAAGACGAGCAGCCCTCGCCGCACCAGGCCGTGCATGCCGGGGCGCTGACCTTCATCCGTTTATTTTCCCAGCTCTGCAGCACGTTAGTGGGGGGAAGCTAATGCAATTGGCACGGGAACTCGCACGCGGCCTGGTGGGCTGGCGGGCTGCCAGGCCTCTCGTCGCCACGCGACTGACAGCACTCGCGTCCCCAGGAGAAGGCGGGTTTTAACAGCCTCCTCCTTCCCTGAAGTTATCAGCAGTTTCCCTCAGATCAAATGCCTTCAAGGAAAGTGATTATTTAAGGAATTATTTTCAATAAGAGCCTTTGGTCCAAGTGTTCATCTTCCCTAGCTGGAAAGAAAAAAAATTACTTTGGTTCTCTTATGTCAAGCTTTTTTGTATCAACTGGAGATAGGTGAGACTTATGTAGAAAAAATAATAGTTCAGGTGCTTTATATACTAAAAGAAAAAAGCAAAATTCACAGCTAAATGCAGTATTTTGTCCAGGGGTCACTTAAGCAGATGAAGCCAAATCAATATTAAAAAGAAATCTTATATGTTACAGTGTAGCTCAAAATATCATCACTGCTACAGCTGCATCCAAGGAATTTGCCTATTAAGTGCTGAAATAGGAGTGGAGAGAAGGACGCTCTGATTCCTCAAAGCACAGTATGATGTACCAACTTTTCTTATAAAAACAGGGTACTGAAGTAATAAAATCAAATCACTCAGTGGCAGGTAATGGGACTGTAGTTGGGCTAAAGCTTTGAGGTAAACCTGCCTAGACCTTTTCCTTGCAGTGAGTTCACCAAAAAGACAAGAAATAAAATCAAAAGGCCAAATATCTTTACCACTGAGCCAGGATAACTAACACTTTTGGATGGGGAAAGCTGAAAGTGATTAGATAAGATAAAAAAAGAAGAGAAAAACGGAGTTGGGAAGAGTTTCCCCCTGCTTCCTCTGGCCCAGGCTAAGCCGCACTCGCTCCAAGGCCCAAACCCAACCATCTTTGGCCACGTTTGTGGCAAGACAGCCAAAATTTCTTGCTGAAGCACAGACATAAATCGCAACCGAGGTCCGGTGAGGACTGATGCTCGTGTTTAAATCTATGCCCCTCTGAAGTGCCATTGATTTCAAGAGGATGACTTCGACATGGGAAGTAAAGCACATATATTCTGCGGGTTGTAGGTTTAGCTTTCACACGTGGTGATAAAATAGATTTATAGCATTGCTTTTTCATCTGGGTTTTTACCCCATTTATCCAGCTGTGTAGAAAAATGACCAAAGCCAGCCAGTATCTGCGGTGAGTACATGAAGAGGCAGGAATATGAACTGTAGGCAAGGTAAAAACTACTCTAAGCTTTGCAGTCACAGAGAGTTTATGTTCCTTCCCTTTCCTTTTAATTCTTCATAGAAATATCTGGGATTCCAAACAGGTACATGATCTGATTAGAGTAAGGACTGCAGAAATGCCCAACCCTGCTGAAGCACCTAAAAGCTAAAAGAGAAGAGAAGCAATAAGGGCGGCTGCAGAGACGTGCACTGGTTTCCCTGGGCCCTATAGATTGGAATAGGGTGGAGATCTGTACATCATCAGGCAGAATCCATAACTGTTAGACCACCTCTCCTCCTCATCAAACAAAACCAACACAGTCAGAATTCAGGATTTACAATACCATAGCGTTTGCTCATTTTTGTTGCACAGTGGAGAACAACATAAAAATGGTAACAATTCTCTCAGCAATTTTCATTAAACTAACTTGTGTTTATCTTATCTTCTAATTTACTAGTTAAGCTCTTCAATATATACTTTTGAAAATTTGAAATCTATGCAAGAAATCAATTTTAGTATGAGAGATTCAGCCTGAGCATTAGGCCACCTTTCTTTAAATTTTTTGTGCATGTGATTAAATACTTAGCTTAACCTGCCATCTATTTATTTTTGGAAATTAAGCAGTTTGATGCTTACAAATTCTACTAGGCACTTCAAAGCTTACAAAAGGTGTAATACAAATCAATATACAATCAGATGTATTTTATTAATGATTTAAATATGGTGCAGAAGAGAAGCCAAAAAAAAAAGTGGCCTGATACCTAGCTTTTCATGCCAGAAAACAGCATGGCTTCAAAATTGATTGGAAAGAAATAAAAGCTAGCCTCAGGTGCACATTTGATATTCCCAGAGACGGTTTCGAAACATAATAAATTATTGGAAACAGAGTCTTTGCATCCAGCAAATTAAGTCAAAAAGCCCTCCAAGGCCAATACCACTTATGCTCTGCACATTACCGCCAATGATAGAGCATTCATTAAGGCTACATGGTAAAGAAAACACAGGCATGTGCAGCCACAAAAGAAGCTGGGGCTTTGAAACAGAAATGAAATGGTCTTTTTCTACTTTCTCTGTGTTTTTAGAACATGTGATAAACTGCTTTTAGATATGTTGTTTTCACAGCATAAAAAAAAAAAATCAATATTTTCTGTTCAAAATGTATAGACTGCATGAATATTCCAAGAAAACTGTGGAGAATGTGTTACCTGAACCCATATCCAAGGTCAGATAATCTCAACCTAATGCAGCTGGAAAAATTCCAGTACCTATAAACAAAATGCTAATAAATTGCATCGCAGAAAGCATTGCCTAAAGAGAACTTTTTTTTTCTTAAATACGAAATGGATCCATTTTATACAAAATATATTCATTGAAGATTTACCTCCATTATGTTCCGTCATGTCTGATATTCCTTAAAGTATATTCTGAAAGGAACAATCTGTATTCTAATAAGCCTAATGGAATATAATTTACGATGCTAAACACAAATTGGTCAACATCCTTCAGATGCCTCTTTGTGAACACTGAGAACTTTTACAAAAAGATTTCTCTTGAACAGAAGCAAAATTTAGTTGAGTAAATCCTCCTTGAAAAGTACATAAAACTTTGCATCTGGAAGGCACTGAACTTGACATTAAATGAATTTAAAATTTAAGGAGAAAATAACACATTTTATAAGTCTAATAATTTATAAAGAAAAGGACAAGAGTTTAAATTTTCCTTTTTGTGACAAGCCGTAATTGTTTCTTTGACACAGGCTAGTTAAAATTTACAGTCGGAATGAACATAGCATCAGAAAAATTGGCTTGAAGAGCTGAATTAAGTATTTATAGAGCTACTAGAATTATCTATATGGTGCTTTAAAATTTTGGAGTACATACATATTAAACTCTACTTTCATAATCTTTTGAGTCCAACAAGGAAGTCTCTAAATTACCATCCAGCCAGATATTTTTAATTCCCTCCATTCTTTCAAGTCAAGCCAAAAATGTCTGGCATTATTTATAAGCAAGTTTTGACATCTAAATCTAAACGCAGGACTTTTAAAAGAGAACTGAGCCTAATCATTCAGCCTGTCTGGCAAAATAATGCAAGTGGATGAAGAAACACATTCACAAGGATCAGAACGAAAAGGAAAGTAAAAATTATGGACTTTGCCTAAAATGCAGTAAAGCAAGAGGAAAGATGTTTGTCTACTTAGATGGTCTTTAGAACAGACTATATCACATCTTCACATGATGCTGGTTAGATTGGTAATAACTTACCAAGGACTTATGAGACAGCCACCACAAAGTCTAAAGTAAAAAAACAATTCTAAAGGGACTAGCACTTGAAATAAAAAACAGTTTATCTATTCTAACCTGTAAAATTACAGAATGATTATTTATAGCAACTTTGAAATTAAACAGAAATGTTCCAGATTTTATAAACGATGTGATATCTTTATTACGATTTTCTACATTTACCAGTTTGTTTGAATATTATATTATAGAAGTTTCCTTTTTTCACTTTAAGAGAAAAATCAAAAATATTTAATTGAAGACTGTCAAAGAAATTCTCCTTGATATATTTGAAAACCATTTTGAAAGCACAAGTTAGAACTTGTGAAATATCCTAGCTTTTCTTATATTTAGTGTAATCTAAATAAAGTTGAGTATTTGCTACTTTTAAGTACTCAGTGCAATAAAACAAGTAAGTAGTCTTTCCTGTATTCATCTTAAGCAATTAATATGGTTACCCCGACAGAGCAGCACTGAATTCTCCTTAAAAGCATACATTGAAATGTAGAGTGTTAAGAAAAAAAACATCACTGAAACACCAGTATGTCAGAGGAATGATTTATAAAGCCATGTTTGCACTAGACTACAATGATATATGTATTTTAATGGATCACATTTCAGCCAGGCTGTCAAAAATCAGCATTCCATTTGAAATGGATGTATTTTGCCAACATCAACACAAATGTATCAGGACCCACCGTCTTACTCTCTCTTTCCAGCCCTTAAGTGCCGAGCTGAGATAAGCAGGGAGTCTGAAGCTGCAGGTTTCTTGGTGGAAATAGCAGGTAACTGCTGCCACGGTATCAGTGCTGCTGTCAGGGAGGATTGGAGATTTTTTATTAAGCCTATCTATTATTTTTAAAAATATCCCAAGCCTCACCACCTCCAGGGAAAGCTAATCTGTTTATTTCTTAGAATGAGTGTTTTTATCTGTCACATCGCTACATTAAAGTTATTACAATATATTTATTTCAGCTGGCTATTGTATTTGAGTAAGGCCCTTAATTTATTTTGCACTTCAGTACGTTGAGACTGAATGTTGATCCTAGACTTTCTCCAGGGAGTCATGTTTGCTGTGGTACCATTCAACGCTCTGATTGAAAGACCTTAATTTTTTGCACATTTAGGGAGCGCAGACTGACTTACTAAGCTAAGTCAGCTCAGTGTATGCCTGGGAGGCATCAACTTATGACTAAACTGTGAGGACATAAATTGTGAGGACAAAATCTATTTCCTAAAAGAATGAATCAGACTGACAATGAACTTTAACTTTGCAACACAAAATTTAAACCTTTCGGTATATAATCCTCTCATTTTGTTTTTCAAATAAAATAGCAATGTATTGCTAGTGTCAAGAGAGCACATGAGTAAGCAGAGTACAAGGCAGGCCACAAAACTCGATCATTGACCTGCAGACCTTAATTCCTTGCTGCTCCAAGACATGATGGACAGAGACAGTGACCACTGCCTGCGAGAGCATCCACACATGCAGTTCCCAGTAAGCCAGACCCGCTCAGCAAGGCGTTCATTTCGTATCCGAACACGCTTACACTACCAAGCACTTGTTCCAGATCCTCCTCCGAGCTGCTCAGTTCATCATCACGACATCTTGTGAACTCTTAATGTTCTGCAAATTTCCTCCAAAGCCTCCGTCAAGGTCACACACCCACAGCCATTTGTATTCCGAGCTGCAGCGAGGCAGACGAGGGGCTCACCTTAAACCACTGTCACTTGTCATTCATTTGATCTATTAACCCAAATAAGCTAATAGGAGAATAGTGCCAGATGCCTGCTTAGCATATATGTGAGGCATCAGACGTATGAGATACGCATCTATTTTACAAACACATAAATCACCATGGTATGTAATAAAATCCTTATAAAAAGATAGAAGAAAACTACTATTACTTATGTAGAAAATGTAAAGGTTACATTAGCTGAGAAAAGTCCAGACTAGAGAGCTACAGTCTGAAACTTAATTTCTTCATATTAAGTCTAGTATAACCACAGTAGTAATGGAAATAAGTAAATGAAAAAAAAAAATAGGATCAAAGCAGAAAAGATTTTGAGATGAAATGAAGCTCAACCAGTGGAAATTTAAATGGAGATAAAGTCAAATAAGATACAATAACCAGTAGAAATGAATTTCATAACTTCAAATCAATGTGAATCCTTAACAAAGGGAAGGCAACAAAACGAACATGCAGCTCCGAAGGATACATGCAGATGCCAGAAGGGAGCAGATTTATTCACAAAAATCTGCATCACTTACAAAACGCTTCCTATACTTCTCTAGATACACTGAATAATTTAAAGTGATATTCTAACATAGATTAGATTAGAAACATACGATGGAAATGGAGAGCAAGGGGGAATCGGCTTTCAATGTAACAGATCAACAATTGCAGCGCTGAAGCACTGGTGACCTTTACAGCAAGGTGCCGAGGCTCCGTGCATCCTCTGCTACCAGGAATCCCACTCAGCACCATAAACCGTGTGTTGTCACCTCTGAGTTTACTCAGAGATTTCACTCAGGTTGCCATTTAGAAGACAAACCAATCCCTGAAGACAAACCCACATTCCTTGATCAAAGAGGTTTTTTAAAGCAAATTCCCTCACAAATTACTGCAAAAATAAAAAGTAAAGGCACAGTTCCTGCTAACAGTACATAGACTCTGTCTTAATTTTGCTATTTGGAGCTTTCAGCAACTAATATTTCAATTAACTTAGTTAATCCAAATGGCAGGTCATGAGTGTTAGGGAAGCCAAATTACATATTTTCAACTTCATATTGTAATTACCTTTCTACAGTATCTACTGCCTTCCCCCTGCAGGAACAGAGCAGGGACTGACCTCAATTTGCTGCAGCAAAAACCAGTCACTTCAGGTGTGGAGCTAAGCAGAACTGGAGGGTAAAGGGGTTTCTTCCTCCCAGATTTTGCCTCCTGAGCCATGGTGCAGGGCCACGAGCAGAGGCCTCTGCTCGACACGCGCACATGGAATAGAGAGAGGCCCCGCTCTGCTGCCCTGCTCTCTGCAAAAGCAGAAAGTTCTCCCACAACAGGAAACCTTCACCCCACAAACCCTTTAATGGCTCAGCCTCTCTAATTAGGAGGAGATCAGAAACAGGAACACTGTATGTTTGTGTGTGTCTGTATATACACACCTGAAACCCTTGAGAGTTTAAGGTTAAACCCAACTGCGCGATTCCATGCAGCAGTGAACTCAGGGAATGCGGCTTCACTTCTCTCCCTCGCAATGCCCGAAGCACTACGCTCACTCCCAGGGCTGCAGGCAATCCCCACACGCTCATTAAATTAGGCAGATCAGTTACCCCCTGATGGCTAGATGGTAAAAAGAAAAAGAGTGAGAACTACCCTGTGCCCCTGGCCCTGCCAGCAGGCACCTGACCCCGCCGTGCTGCCAGGTCTTTATAGCAGTTAATAGGGAAGGAACATAGGTGTGATGCAGAGCAGTCCTGGGCAGGACACACATCCATATGAGCAGAAACTTTCATTTCTGAAGTTCAGCATTAGCTGGTGCATCTACAATTCTGATGAAAACAACTTCAAAACAACTTGAGCAATAATAAGCACAACCACAAGCTGCAGTCAGATTTACAGGCGTCCCAGGCTCAGCCTTGTTTTATAGCTGCCATATGAGATTTTATTTCTGGAAAGAGGCTGCATTGATAAAGAGGTTTAATTGTCTGTCAGCATGCCTTATGCTGCAGTTACTTCATTTACTTCAAGCCTGAATCTCATTACCTCTTCAATTCCGCAGGTCCCTCCATCTCGAGGTGGGTGCTTAATTAGAGCAGCCCTGGTAATGCAAGCAAATCCAGCACACACTCGCTTTTTTCCTCCCCCTGTCATCCTGACAAATCTAATAGACTATTGATTTTCCATCCTCAAAGAGATCAGGCTCCACTTTTACCATTCAATCATGATATTAGGTGTCCATTAACTCCAATTCCCTGGCCTGACGGCTTGTGGACACCACCAAGGCTGTTCAATCAGCCAGTCAACGCCTGGACAACAAGGCAATTACAGACCTCGTCCAGACCCTCGCCAAGGACTTGGCCTTCTGCTTTGTCTCACTTCCAGAGAAGTTTCTATTCCTATGTGTTGTATTTTTAATTTAGCAACTGAGTAATACGGCTGTTTATTTAATTACTGCCCTTGAAAGAAAATATATTTGTGATTGGCAGGATAATTGTGTTATTCCTTTGCAAAATAGTCATTTCAAGAATCACAGTCAGAGATTAGTCCATTAAAGATCACTCAATAAGGAGTGAAAATAAGGAGTGATAGCTTTATAGCTGTCCTTGCTGTTAGTGCATTTCATGAAACTACGAGGAATGGACATACATTCCCCAACAACTGCCTTTCTCTTTAAAATAAGACACTAATGGGCATTTAGCTAAACAAAATACGTTACTGAATTACCCGCTTGTTACATACACTAAAACCCAAAGGATTTTTTTTTTTCTTTTGGGGCTGATGACAATCACAGGGTCCAGTGCTTATCAGCTGACGATGCTGCTGCCAACTGCAAGACGAGTGCTCTAAGTATTATTTTACTCCAGGTTTTAATAGCCTGTAACAACTGTGGTATAAGTGACCTCAGTTTGTTAACCACAGCCACACATTTTGGCACAAACACAGAGAAAACACTTGTAGCTTTGAACATAAAGAGTATACATAATGAGTATATGAAAATGTTACTGCTTGTGACAACCTAGTCTATAGCAATGTGGGGTTTTTTTGGTCTGTTTTAGTCTGATAATATCGCAAATAAGAAATCTGGAAAGTTTTTACAGTGCACGTTCAATTAATTAGTTCTGTAGATAACTCTTTCTGTTTTATCCAAGCTTACCACATGATCAAAGATGTAATTAATGCTACCGATAAGGCAACTTATCCTTCCTAGGACCAATTATTTATTACTTCTTGCAACCTGGCCAAATTCATCTTGGAGGATGGAGTTGAGATCCTCTGATAATATCTCCCTAGACTTGTTCAACAAGGAGTTCTTAACCTAGGAAAGCATCTTGCTGTACCGTGACGGAGAGAAATATGAATGGGAAAGAATGATACTGTCACAACATTCTCCTTTGTGTAAGCTGTTTCAAAATGCACAGTACTAATCCAATGTCTGGAACACTATCTTAAATATTTGACCAACTGCAAAATTACTGTCACACCTAAATTGCACAGCGAGATCACTGGGATATTAGCAGGGGTTTGGCAGCTCCCTTAAACACTCCCCAGAGTAGACTGAATTTAAGATAATCATCTGGTGGCACTGCATACAGGAGGCAACATTCAGAGACTCTATGCAAAATGATGGAAATTAAAATGAGTTATTCTCAGATTTTGACATAGCTTTCACATCTCACACAGCCCAGATGATGGCAGAGGCTATTTTAATTTATCTAACATCATCTTACATCTCAAAAGATCAGTTCTAAGTAGCTTTGTAGGAGACATATATACTCTTAAATTAAAAGCCAATCTTGGCAGATATTACTTACTTTATGCCCTGGCTAGGACTCCATGCTCAGTCAGAGGCTGGTAGAGAGGCAGAGTAAGTGTGAAATGGATTTGCCTCTCCAGAGTGCAGCCACAGAGGAAACGGGCATGACCCTTCATCACCCCGATGACGCTCTGCTGTTACTCCTGAGAAGAGCTCAGCCTCCAAAACGCTGCCTTGCTGTCCTTGGTAAGCTGTACAAATTTGTGTAATCTACTGAAAATATATGAAATACATGTAGTATAATATCCCTACCATATTGACAACACAAAGGACTTTTTTTTTCCCCCCCCTATACATATTCTTCTTAATTTAAGAGACAATTATAGCTTGACAAGGCTCTAGCTTCCCAGGGAGAATGTTAACAGCTGTTAAGCATTTTCTCCCGGAGCATCTCTAATGACTCCTTTCACAGCTGTAGGCTGAGCCTCTGTCCTGAATGTCTCAGTTTTGGGGGAGCTTCTCCACAAGTGTCTGAGTTTGGCCAATCCATCAGGCTCCACCGCAGCTGATTATCCTTTTTCGTGTACCAAACCTGCCCAAATCATCAATTTTGAGTCTTTGTTGCATAAAGAGGCTGGCCAGGAAGGACAGAGAGCCTCCCACTTCCTCCAGTGGAGGAACTCTAGAAGAACTGTAGACAAGTTAATGAAGTGGTGTCAGAGAGAAATTAAATTAAAATATATTAGTGAGCACACATGAAAGTAGGACAGAAGAAATTTTGCACACAGACAACAGCACCTGCAAAGCAGTCTAAAGAAGCAGCTCTTTGGCCTATTGTACTATCCCAAAAAAAGTATTTTATTTTAACAACCCATAAGCTCTCTGGTAGCAGCAGACTGCATCTCACAGACCATTCCGCAATAACCTCCCCCTCTCTCCTGCCTTTGCTGGTTTCCTCCTCACCGATTTCCACTTTCATCTCCAGACACCTCTTCTCCAGCATCATTTGAATCGTTCTCGCAGGGCTGGCCTGGGAAGCTAAAATGGTCAGTGCGATCTGGCACAATCCGTGTAATCACCGCTGTTTGTTAAACACGGTGGGGGCTGATTGCTGCCGAGGTGCTCCTGGCTGCATGTCTGAAATAGGAACTGATTTAGGATTTAAAATTCACCTTGTTTGCAGTGATGGATCAGTGCGAAGTTTCCAGCAATGAAGGCAGGGGAGTTGGGTAGCTGCAAAGGGAGAAATGTGAAAGAGCCTTGGCTTGCTTTCTTACAAGGATCAAGATACTTAAATATAATAATAATAATAAAGGAATAATGGCATTAATTGGGCTGTAACTAGTGACTTAAAAAAAACAAATCTGTCTACCCAAAACCTTGAATATCTCGTGTCCAAAGACGTGCATCTTTTTCTAAGAGGATCTATCTCTGCACCACAAAACGGCTGCATTGGCCAAGCAAACATCTAATCTTTCTTTAATCCTCTGACCTTTAAATCCACGGACATCATATATTATTATGTTGTTCTTTCATTTAGTTATTTCTTGAAGAGGCGATAATGACTGACTCAATTAGTTTTTGTGATTTGTAACTGACAGTGTAAGAGAAAACCAGGATTGAGGCCTGTCACACCAATGAGTTGTTTTATCTGAGAAAAAATACACGCAATTTCATGTAATCCAGTATGCACTGGAGCAGACTCTGTAACGTAGCTATAGTTTCAAGAAGCAATGGTATGAGCTTGACAACAAATCTCCTCGATATGCAACTTATTCAAATAATTACAAACTCACAGTTCTAAGATTTATACAAATATATTTAAAAACTCTTTATACCCATACAGATTTTAGCATACATTTACATTCTGCCTTCAGCCTGATTCAATAATCTTAATGTAGATTCAGTAGTGCTTACTGAAGTAGGCATAAAGTCAACAGGACTACATGAGTGCTCAGATACTTAATTAAGGTTAAAAAAAATGGAGCCCAGACAGAAGTCTTCACTGAAGTAAGCAAATGTGTAATTAATGTTACACTCATTCAGACATCCAAAAATTAACGGGAGGGACTGCTCTAAGTAACATTCCATTTCTAAAAACTTTGCACATGGTTATTTTTCAGCTGCTGACCTTACCATAGGGAAAATTGCTGCATGCCTTTTAATAAAGATTACATATCCCATTTGCAGTATTTCAGCCTGTCTCAACTGGAGGCTTTTTCCTCTGTTCTCTGTAGACAGAACTCCTTCTTTAAACCTCTAATTAGATAGCATAGACTTGACCACTTTCACCTACATCTAGTTTAATATTCTGAATTTTAAAATGACCACGTCTGTATTTGTAATCCATCTACTTATGAAATATCCTCACAAATTTGTCTCAGAATCTTTTCCATTTTTTTTAAGATATTTTTTGCCTTGTTTTATGCCAGCTCCTCTTTAAGCTCGCATCACTATGTGTTCTTTTAGAAGGCTAATATCATTCTTTGATGGAACTTGATTCTATTGCCTCTTAACTCACCCCTTCCTCTTTAAAGGCACTGATAAAATGGTTCTCAGAAAAGTAGACAGTTCACTTCTGTCTTCTGTTCACTTCTGTCTTCTGTAATGTACTATTTCACACATCTCAGTTAGCTTTTGAAATTACCATTCCTACAGGTTACAATCAGGACCTGATGATGTGATTTATCTACTGAATATTTCATGTATTTTTGATGCTATTGATGATACTATTTTAATGAATTGCTTACAGAGCTACAGCATTGTTTCAAAGACCAGTGAATCATTTTATCCTGATGGGAATCTGTTCAGAGTTGAAAAAACAGCAAATAATCCCAATAGAAGATATCTCCTGACTTCTGAATTATTCCAGGGCAGAAGCTTGGGGTCATGTTTTAATGTTGATCCACTAACTTAGGGCACTATTACTTTCTAGAGCACTTTGGTATGAATTTTCATCTGTATGCAAATCAGTCTTGATTTATGGCACTGGCTAAGATATTACTCAATGATTCGTATTTCTCAAAATTGCTTTCAGGGTATGTAAAATTAGATAAGCAATAATTTTCTTTGAGCTTGCATGCTAGCAAAATCCAGTAGAGTACTGAAGGAGCATCCACCTTCTTGTTATATAAAAAAATCGTATTTTCAAAGGAGCTCATCTCCCTCTTGACAAATAAGAAGAAATAGTCAGATTTATGGTTTTAAAAGCTTGATAGCTTGACTGTCTAGTTCTCTGTGGCATAATAGAAGCTGTGCAGGTTTCACATTCTGCTTCCAACAGACAACGGGATTTGTAGTTGTACTTGAAACTCACACCTGAATTCCACTGAAGTTGAGTTATTAACATCAAAGCTACCTAAACTATATATTAAATGAAAGCAATAAATAGAAATCATGGCATATCATTCTTCAAAAATAATCACATTTCAGCATTTTTTTTTCAACAGAGTCAAACCAAGGTCATTTTTACAATCTTCTTTATGTTAAACCTACCCAACGGACAACACAAGGAAAATTCAAGGAAGCAGCTATTAGATTTTTATTTTTGTAAATCTCCATTTTTCATAACATCTTCTGCAGCTGTAAAAGTTACTGCCAGTCAGTGTCTTAATGTTGTTTTCCAGTATTTAAGTCTGTACTCCAGCCATTACCTATCTATGGCAATTAAAGTTCAGGCTGCTTAGTCATTAAAATCTAAGGAAGGGGAAGGGAGGGAAGAATAATAGGGACAATGCTACAAGGGCCCTTGCTAGGGAATTTTCCTCATATTGTCCTTCCACACCGGGGGAGCCAGGAGTCTCTCAGCTCTGCTGCTCTGATGTATTCACCAAATTAGAAATCAGAATAATCTTTTCCTGCACATACACAGTATGATTCACAGAACCCCACTCTATCTGTCACTTGAGCCGCAGCTGAAGAAACGCTGTCATTAGCTAGATGATTGCCCTTCAGATGAAATGAGTGGGCAATCATTAATTGCCGCTCAGAGCTGAATCCCTGAAAAGATGCAAATGACGCCACCATCAGAAGTGTCACTGCTTCTCCACTCGTGATGCTTTCTGCCCCCATGCACAAGGCACAGAGAGGAGAGGGGGAAAGATGGCCCTGGGGAAATGGCACTCGCTGGACTTTGTCAGGCAGAAAATGGGAAATGCCTCCATGCAGCCGCGACGCTGTAGGTGGGCATCACTTTCTTTAACTGGTTACTAATACCCAGAGCTTTTACCACTCCTCTTACAGGCTGATACTCAGTCCCTGTATGCTGAAACTGAAAGATCTAATTATGCAGAACACTATGTTTTGCAAGGCACAATTTATATCAGAAAGCATAGATTCTAAATACTTTCATTTCAACCCTCTTCTAAGCACAAGTCTGTCATTTATTGTGTATATGGTGGTCCTTCTTGTGAAAAATGATTCTTGTATGTAATCTTTTTTTGCTTAGATTTCCCCAGGGCAACAACCAAATTAATATATTTCTCATGGGAAAACACATGTTGCACTGTAGACAAATGAGGTAGATAACCTGGAATCACAGTCAAAATAATCAGATCAGTGCTGCGTTTTAAGACAGAAAATGGCAACAGCTTTTTCTTTCACAAAAGGTTTCAAAATTTCTAAATGAGATCTCCCAAGTGACCTAGAGGAAGTACTCCAGGAGACTTTATACAGGGCATCCTTATTTGTGAAAAAGGATTTCCTTTGCCGAACAAAAGGAGAAGAATCTTTTGGATTTAAATCAAAATCAGTTATTTGCAGTTGGGAGGAGGCACCAGAAACAGAAGATAGTTGTGAGTGAGAAACCAAAGCCTGTACCAGAACAGCACAGAATGAGAAATGAATACAGGGCGCTGTTATCTCTTCACCTTCCCCTATCTCTTTATCCTGCAGAGATGTGTGCACCTGTTAACCAGGGAGGTTTTACCCTGGGCCGCGGGTGCATAGGCCATGGAGCAGTAAACCTCGCTGTTTGCAGGCAGCCTAAATTTCCTGCGCTCCGTTATAGCCTATTATGCCAGCTGCAACCCCTGAGCCACGCTGAATAAATCTCTGCTCTGCTTTCTGCTTAGAGTCTCTGGAAGTCCAAGGCAGTTATGTTTTCCTCCCTAATATATTTACAGCTTGGGTCTTCCTTCTTTACAGCAGCATAAATTAGGGGTCACTTCAATGAAATCAGCACATTCGAGGTGATGTAAAAGAGGGCTAAGAGCTGTATCAGGCCCACTGTGCTGATTATGGTAAAAGAAAAAGCTGTTACGCTCAGCAATAAAATGAGTACAAAAAAACTCCTTCAATGTTAGATATTGTTACAAGTATTCAAGAATTTGTTATTTCTCATTTTTATGTTTCTATAGGCTGCATGTGCAATATACACTTTCCTTCTCTATTCTTCTCATCAGATTGAGAATTTTGGTTCATATGAATCTACCTGCCAAGTTGGATACAAGGAGGAAGAAGATATGCACAAAGTATGAATTAGCTCTAAATTTTATTTTATAATTTACAGCCATCCATCTTGATCCATTTACATAGAGAAGACCATTATTTAAATTGGTGTTACAGAGATTATGGAGATCTGACTATGTACACTTGAAGAGAGAAGATAATTTCTTCCATTCTTTCAAGTTGAAAAAATCAGTGATCGGAGAAAGAGCTGAATCTCAAATCGAAAGAGACGTAGTTGATCGCGATAGATTTTTTTGCCTGCAGTGGCAGGTCTTCATAACCACAAAGAACCTCTGAGAAACGCAGGTCCTCAAGCTGCATTTTACAATTGATCACGTTAAATCATTCCATCCCACCATTGTACAAGACTAGAATCAGCCGAACACCCCCCCTCAAAAACAAGTATGCATAAAATACAAAACTTGTATTTTATAAAATCTGTATACTGTGGATGTTTTGGTATATGACACCTTACAGAGGACCTCTAAATAATCATTTGGGAAAAGCAATCTGAGTAAATGGTTTTAAAGACAGGTTATTTATTTATTGCACAAGACAACTTCTCACATTATTGCCGCAAGTAAAATGAATGCTGATAATGCTCTCGTCTCTGAAACTGAACACATTTATATTAAAAATGTAGAAAGTAGAGTATACACTAAGGTGCAATCTATTGACTATGTCAGTAATAGCAGCTTTTTCATTTTTCCCCTTGTAATAGAAGTCATTGCTTGCATTCAGAATATATTGTCAGGCTTTATTAATCTCAGCACAGAGGCCATCCTGAGCCTTGAAAGCTATTGATTTTTTAAAGAGATGATATTCTTTTTCTATGGCCTCCTCAAGATCTATTTCTCATCTGTCATAAAAAGGAACCTCAAATTACAGGACAACTTAAACAACGCTTAGTGATCAGTGATGTGTTTAAAGTCTCTGCCTTGAAAAACAAATTATAATATTTTTCAACTAAAAAAAGAGAGATTCTTTGCAGGTTGGCCATCACATGCTGCTTTGTCTCATTAATCTCAGATGAAAATTGATTATTAGACACTTAAGGTGATATTCTGAGTAAAGCAGGAGCTAGAGGAAGGATTTACATCTTGGTGATGACCAAGCTAAAATTCTGGCCCTGCTGAAGTCATGAGGAGTTTTGTCATTTCTGGGGCTCATTTTTTGGCTTCAAGTATGAACAGAAGCAGTGCCAAGAATCTCAATACGAACTGCCCCATTCTGAAGCAGAAATTGCAGTTAGAGAAGCTTATGTGTAAGGGGTTGCAGGTAAGCTGTTATATGTGGTACAGCATTTGCATTTTTCCCCATGATATGGGATCCATCCACACACACTGCTTTCCTACAGTAATTTCTCAGCAGTCATCAGAAACACAAATACGAATTCTCTCCGTATGTGCAGCATTAATGCAGTAAATAATCTGACAGCAGTTAGCTGCATTAGTTGTCTGTGATCTGCTAAAGACCAGGAGACCCAAGATCAAGCCCTCACAACCACTGCAAACACCGCTGGCCTCTGACACGTCACCGCCCAAGCTGCATCTGCCCTCAGAAATTCCTTCTTTAAATGACTCACAGGAAAGTTCCTGTACAATTCTTACTGCCAAGATAAAATAATAGCATAGGTTATGAAAATGCAGCCTTTTCACAGCATCTGAAGCTTGGATTCAAAACTATTAACAGTAATTTGTAGTACTAAAGACACCAAAATATGAAAGCATACATTGGTATGCTTAATGGAAAACGCTGATAGCTTGCATTACTTGTATTTGGCAGGACTATAGGCTTCCATTTCATGCTGTCTTTGGAGAAATGATATAGGCATTTTCTACCATTTCTTAAGGCAGCAAAGATTTTATGGAAAGACCTGCCATTTTGCAGCTTCACATTATGGAAGCATAGTACTCGCTC
>JAUBNY010000666.1:7071916-7087364 GCA_032275445.1 Crypturellus soui | reverse complement strand
GCTTTCCTGCAGTTTTACTGATATACATGGCTCTACGCAAAAAGAAAAGAACCAGAAATTATTTTGGTATAACTACACGCAGAATTTGATACAATTTACTGAATAACAAAGGTTTATGTTATTTTTAGAATGACTCTCTCAAATTAAACTGCATTTCATTTAATAACTTAAAACTTAAAAATACTCGCAAACCTTCACTTTATCCAAGTTTGCTTACAGAATCAAGCATTTACTAACTGATGTCCAATTCCACTCATATTATATATCAAATTTAAAAATAACTAGTCACATACTTAAAACTCAGTGGATTTGATTTGAATTATATATGTTAAACATGTCTAAACTAAAATGTTACATTATTGACTCAAATAAGGGTCAAAGCTACGCCACCTGGGAGACCTAACAAATTTATAACCTGCTGCTCCATCTACTGTCCAAGAGATACAAACGACAGATCTCAGGAAAATACAACACAATTTCTAAGGAACAAATTGAAAGTAAATAATAATAATAATAATAATAACAACAACAACAACAACAACAACAAAGCAAGTATGCTAGAGTGTTTTTTCTAGCTCACAGTGCTGATCAAGACCTACCCTAATTTGGATTTCATTCCAGTGATACTACAGACCGCACAACCAGGACCCTGATTTTGCCATCTGACTGCATTTCACAATGGGTAACTGCCCATAAATCCTTTCATTTGTGATTGTTAGCAGGGTCTTTAAAATATAGCTGTCACACAACTCAAGCTTTCCAGCCATGGCAATTGAAAAGCCACTGTATGTAGGCCACACATTTAACAATCTTCATATTTTGCTTCCGATGCCAAAAGCTAATGAAAGTGGCTGTAGAATGTCCTCTACTTATTTACATACTTTAAAAAGACTCCTGGGTGAGGGGAGAGAGCAGGGGAGGAGGGGAGAATAGCATTCATCCATGAGGATTGAAGACCTTCTTGTTCTCTTAAACTTTATAATTATTCATTTTAATTGCCTCACTTTTTTTTTAAACAAATGTGAGGAAAAAATATCAAAGCACTTTTCTCACTGGGAAGGAAGATAAATACTCTGAGCCCAAGCTGTCTACAACAATATGCTGTAACTGCATATGAATATTTTTTCTTTGCAAATGATTGCTTGAAAAGATGCACCATCACATGATGAATTAAAAAGGTGCTATTCCCTATTTATAAAACACCAGCATAATTGCTTCATGAAGAATGCGTTCAGTTCCAGCTGCTTATGCACAAGGAAGAGACTAACAAATTGTAAGGCAAAAGAGAACTGCAAAAGAAGTAAATATGAACATGGAGAAAATAACTTCTGAAGAAAGATTAGAGGAAATAATACGTATAGTTTGACTATATAAAGACTAAATGAAGGCACGATTACCATATATAAGTATTTCAAGGACATGAACATCAATGAATCGTAAGAGGACTTTGCTAGAGTTAATGGGTACAAGTTTTAAGAGTAGCACTTAATGTTTTCCACTGGTAAGTAATCCTACAGCCTTTAAATTCTATACGCCTTGCCTCTGTGGCAGCTTTCCTTAAAGACTATCAAATAACATAATTGGATGCATTTATTTCCCTTATTTAAAACATTCCCTTATATACAGGTGTCATGATTTGAAAACTATATGCAGCATTTTTACTGAATATTAAATAAAGGAAAAAAAATAAAAAAAAAGAAGAAAATGAGTCACCAGAGAAGGAGCAGAATCAAGGATCTTGACTTCTAACCTGATTCAATCCCAAATTTATAATCCATCCCTGAGCAGAATGCATAGGGAAAAGCCTCCTAAGCACATACCCTCTTTGGAGTTCCCTGGAAGCCTTGCGTATGGCTGCGCACAACACTAAAGAAGTGGTTTCATCAGCTTAAGCAAAACAAACCACATGTCACCCCCAGCTAACCTCTAAATAGATTAGATAACAGCTAAGTAAGAACAATTCAGAGATTTTGTTAGACAGACACTACCAATAATGGGATGCATATCAAAGAATCAAAGGAAAACAAGCCATAAAACAAATTCATTAAAGATCCATTGGACTGCTAAGCATAAAAACACAATTAAACTTCAGGTATTAATGTACACAACCCTACAAAACCATGCATATAAAAGCAGGTGTATAAGAATATGATATGTTAGTAAGATGTATAAAATACACAATCCAGGCCACACCTTAGCTTGAGAGTACTCAAGAGAGTACTTAGCTTGAGTATTTTTCCCAGCTCATGATGCTAGCAACTTCTTAAGACAAAAGCAAGCAAAAAAAAATAAAAAGAAAGAACCACACTACCTTTAAAGATACTCCAACTTGAGCACATTATTCCTCTTTCATAGGGCTCCCCTCTTTTAGGGGCTTTCATGCATGACAGGACTAGCTAAATTCTCTCAGCTGCCCAAGTTTGTTGGAAAGCGTTACAGGATTTTGTAAGTGGCAGTGAAGCCCAGCCTGTATTACCAGCATGAAGAGTGTAATGGTTCTATCAAATTATTGTGATGGGAAAAAAAAAGCAAATCTGATTTCTTACAAGAGAGGGTTTATAGTTCCGCTAGTTAAGTACACATTAAGTAGAAAAAGCTTAAAGAATAGCTTTCTTCCTTTGAAAAGTTCATTGGAGTTGCACTAAATGAAATTAGTATCAAAATTAAGACCAAAGCAGCCCTCGCTGCTCCGACTAACAGGTTCTGCTTATTGACCACCTCACAAAATCTAGTTACAGCTAAATTAAATTCACTTGTAAAATGTTCCTATTTCCCCTCGAGGCTGATACTGCACTGAGGAAGTTTTAAAGTGCCTGCGTGCATGTCCAGCTTGCTTGGAAAAAAACAAACTCCATTATGTCAGCTCTGTAACTTCATGCTAGATCAACAATTCATTTATGAACATGGTTTTAAACATTTTTAGCTGAACTTGCTTGAGAGCTATGACAGTGTTTAGCACTTCATTGAATTGACGTCCTCTTAAAACTTGCGGGTGGTGTGTAAAGTTTATGAACACTTCAGTGTTCAGTAATCCCAGTCATTTGGATTTTTTAGAAAGAGTAAAAGAAGAAAATCAAGGAACTTTGGATCACTTGATTTTTTTTTTCTAGAAATCAAAATTATCAAGTTATCTATAAGCACTTGCAAGATGACATGGATCAATATTATTGCACTTACAAAAAAAAAAAAAAAGCATCTGGTAGGTGAAAAAGGGAGGTAGTAGTTTGATATTTTGATTTCAGAAAGGCTGTTCACCCATCAGAGTTTACACTTTTTAATCAAGACAAGGAAATACAGTATAGAACTCAGGAAGTGAAAGAGTATAATTCTAGGGTAAATTTTTACACTTCCAGAAGGAATAACCAGCTGCACAAATGCAAGATGCAGCTGGTTATGTAGCTATTCTTCTCAGAGAAAAAAGTCTTGGAATTGTAATTGATAAGTTGAACATCCCTCAGCTGTATCAAGCTGTATCATATAATCCATTATCTTTTTTTACTGTATACCTATTTTTTTGTATATTACACAAACTAAGCTTTCTGGCCTATTAATTACCAGATACGGTTACAATAAAGCAGACCCAAACTTGGAGTGTGAGTACGTCAAGAAAGGTGGACCAAAAGTTTGAAAAATGCTATGTAAAATAGTACCAGGAATTTATTATGAAAACACTGTCAAGAGAATGTAGACATAAGGAGACTCATATACCACTGACATCAGCTATGAGAAACAACTTGCAATATTTGCCAAACATCATTTAGTATTTCTCTGCAAAAAACAAATTAATAAAAGCGCTACTGCATGAAATATTCATGAATATGCATTACTACATAACTGTTTTGTGCAACAGCTGAGAGCTGTTTACTAACTCCTTGCTTAAATCCTAATGACATTGTTTTGACGAAGTGAATTTTGCTGTAACTACCATTAAACATGAGGATTATTGCCAGTGATATCACAGGACCTTAAAAAATAGAAAAGCTCTCTTTAAAATGCGGAACTTAAATTTCTATGGAGTCAGAAATTTGTTATTTTGTGGGAAAGTAAAACAGGTTGAAGCAAAATGTCTCATTTGTCAAATGTCTCTAGGATCACTTTTTCTGGGCACCTGGGAGAGAAAACCAACAAAGAAAAGGAAAAAAGGAAAAAAAATAAAAGGAAAGAAAAAGAAGAAAAAGGAGAGAGTTGGAGTTTTCACCTTACTTGGACCATTCACTTAAAAGCAAAAGAAACTAAACATTTTGGCCAAGGCAATGTCTAACTTTACCTTGCAAGCTTATCAGGAAAAAAATACGAATCTGATTGCTGTTGACCATTGTAGTAAAAATCCAAGTGTCTCCTTGAAATGGGGGGATTTACTTCAAGCCTGTGCATATATTTATATGAAAAAATACTCTGATTGGCAGGTTAGTTTTGGGGGGGAGCATGTGAGTTTGAAAGGATTTTTAAACTCTCTAAACCTCCTCTTCTCTCCCCTGCTCTTTATCTCAACTGTTCACCTCCATTTATGCGTTCAATGAATTTCAAGAAAGCTCTGTTTTGGTTGTCCTATTTCAAAGTCTTCCCTCGTAAAAACCCCATTCAACGTCATTGCCAAAGGGCACCCAAAACCTGGGGCAGGAAGGTTTGTGCTAAAGTGTGGCTTGCAGAAAGACTCCAGCACTCAGAGATGAAATTACAGCAGCAGCTGCCGAGCAGTCTTGCTGAACTCAATGCTGGATTCTCATTTCACATCATTTTGCACATGTTCAAAGGACAGCTGAATTGGAGAAGCATCGCTTGTAACCTTATGGACATGGTAAAGATGGTAAAGGAAAGGCAGGGAAAGTTTCTTTCTTCTGAAGGCTTTGTACAAACACATAAAATACCACATTATTTCCATAAGAACATACATAACTTTTTAAATTTGGGTTTGCAGCTACAGAAACTTTAAGAGAGTAAATAAGCTACAGCTTTTCAAAATGAATTTGGAGAATAATTAACAGCAGAGTTTCTGTTATTAAAAAGGCAATCATATAGCCATCATTTCCTTCGGCCTCCTAAGATTTTCTTGCAGTACTTCTCTATGCCACAGCTTTCTGAGGCTCTCATTATTTTTCTGAGCAGGTCTTGGGCCTCTCTGCTGCTGTGCTGGAGGAAAGGGGATTTTAGAGAGATAAAGATATGCACTCCCCAAAACACTGGCTCTTCAGAACTACCTGCCCTCAGGAACTGATTTTTAAATTTTATGCAGTAGATATTTCCTACCTATACTTGGTCACACATGACTTTTTTATGCTGTTGCAATATGCAGAGGTTTTCATAGCCATAAAAGTTAATCTTTACTTCAGTTATTAACAAACCAGTATTTTGACAGCCTTTATAAGAATACTCATTAATAACATACATACTAGGGAAAACGATTAATATAATGTAATGAAGGCCATGAAATTAATCTGTTTTAGAATGTAATTGAAAAGCGTACATAAACTTTGATCTTCTGCTAAGAAGTATTCTGCAGGAATTGCTTTGATTTTATTTATCACAAACAGGGTTCTTAACACGTTACACATTTTAGGCAGGAAATTTGCAATAAATCTTACATTTAAAACACATCTGTAACTATGCATGGTAATCCTATACATAGGAGGAGATTGTTAATAGAACTAATTGTTCATTGATAACACTTTTGATTATTTGCCCCAAGGTAACGTTAGAAATTCAAAGTTGTTTTTTCACAGTTGTAATTACACCATGTTTTTTTATTAATCTGATTCTGTTAGCTCACTGTTTGCTTAGTGATCTTAGTGTCAATCAATTACTCTGCTAATCCAAGCATCAAGGCAATTAGAATGGATTTGGAAACTGGAAACAATTTTTGGTTGTGAGGAGTTACAAGCTAAGGGAAGAGCTGCCTTTTAAACCTCGTGCTTCTGACAGGCTGCATTTCACTCGTCTCTACGACATTTGACACATCTCTGACTAGACTTCAAAAACCGATAAGCACACAGATACCAGTTGAAAATATTGGTAAAAAATAGTGTTTTCTTTTCAGTTTTGAACTCGTCACAAAGGGTAAAGGAGAAGCCGCTCTCCAGCAGCTTCACACTTGATGCTGTTTCTTAGCAACAACTTCTGGGGAGAACTTAGTGGATTTGGCCTTGGGGACTCCAGCAGGACTCTGTGGTCCAGTAATTCAGAGTAATTCAGTGCTTTGCCCCTAATTAAAAAAGCCTCAAATCTATTTTTTGGTTGTAAGCATTGCATTTGCTCGAAAGATTCCTAGCACCAAAGATAACTTTATGGTTAATAAAAATACATTAAATTACATTGTAATTTTTGTTATGTAAGGCAACACCTGCAAAAATATGATGCAGTTTTGTCCCTCTGTATTTCAAGCAACTTTAATAGCTTCAATTGTCATTAAAAAGGGGGATGCTATTTAACACCAGAATGGAAACTAAATGTACTCGTCACCCAATAGCAAATGGACCGTTCATTTTTAACTTACTTGAAAGTACGCCTATACTTCATTTCAGTTAAAATATATTTTAGCAGCCATATAAAAACTGAAGGATATTAATCCCAAAGTTGGCAACAACCTGAAGCATAGAGAAACAAGCAATCTTTATGTGACCTTTGTTTACAGTATTTAGCTGAAAACCTAGTGAGTTAAAAAAGAAAAAAAAAGGCTTTTTTTTAGTTATTGGCTGTAAAGAATGACTATGCATAATTCATGTCTTCTGCTGCAATAATTTACCCACAGTGCCAACTTCAGTACACTGAATACAAAGTACACCAGCTGGCTATAAAATAGATCCTCCACGTTACTCCCTTAGCAAGTTTTGTTACAGATCATCTACAGCTTGTACATCACAGGAATCAAAGCAGCTACTAGTACATTTTTAAAGGAGACTGGAAATGGCATCTACTGTGACTGTACAGATGACAAACTCACACAGTACTTCCAAAATACTGTTTGGAGTTAATATTAAAAAAGTCAATACTAAAATAAAAATGAAGATTCAAATAGGGACACTACTTTGGTCATTTCAAACTTGAGAAATGTACTTTTCATTGGATGACTTCCCTATTTTGATAGCATCAATCAGCAATTTTATGCAATGTTTTCTGTTTTGTTTATTGGAATAACATTTATGAGGCAATTGAAAGGGAAGAAATAAGTTTAGATTGTAAAAACTTTGAAAAATATCTTAGTTCAGACTCTGCACAGTTTATAGTATTGAGACTTTGCTTTCAAGCACTTCTGCATCTATAGGAAAGGAAAGGAAAGGGATGCACACTGGCCAAATCCATAGAGCCTCAAAATATTTCTGAAGCCTCTGGGCTAATAATGGGCTGCTTCAGTCTAAGGCCCTCGACTAACGCCAGCCAAGCAGGCAGCTATCACATCTCCTTTTGGGCAAGCACCACGGTCCCACTCTTCATTTGGACAGTAAATCTTCCATGATTAGGAACTGATCCAGCGGCCAAATTAAGCCATCACTAAGTATCTCACCATCTCCCAAATGCCTGTGTATTTTGGTGGCTGCAGTAAGTATAAATATTTCCTACTGAGTGATTAAGGTTTGAAAGGAAATTGAGTATTCCCTGCCAATTTAAGATTCCATTTAGAGCATTTATCATTGTGTATTTGTACATTTTTACACTCAGATCAGCTATATTTGGAACATTTGCTTCCATTTCTAAAGGCGAAACCTTTATCAGGTTGCAAGTCTCAATCTATCAGAGATTTTCCATTGCTGGCCCTTTCTTCTGGCTGCTCATCCCTGAAGGATCACTACCCTGGCTTCTGATCCCTTCCATGTTTTCAAACTTTGGATCATTTCACTCCATGATATTGAGGACAACGGTGTCTTTCTAGACTGCATGTATCCTCTCCTACTATACGGGCCTTCTTTACTGTATAAAACCTAATTTGGTTAAGCCTATTCTCGTACTTGTTTCCCATATTTGGTAAACGGATATACTACTCTTGCCAAACTTATACGATCAACAGTTTAACTGCAACATAGTAAACACTAAATTCAGCATCTACTTATTATTTAAAAAACAAAATGCACTTCAAATGGACTGGAATATAATTTCCATGTTGAAGAGTGAACACTTGTAACTGTTATTTGTATTTCTACATTAGCAAACATCTCTTTTTACATTCTGACTTCAGCACAGGCCATAAGTACACTTATAATTACAGCTTCCATTCATGCAAATGACAGTTATGCCTCAGTATTTATCAATGGAAACGCTGAAGAATTCTAAGTGGAGCACAACATTCCCTAAATCATTTAAAAAACCCTCTATCAACAGTTGAATACAGTAACACACTGAATCAAGTTAAATGTTTGTCTTTAGAGATTTTGTGCATTAGCTTAAAAATGATTGATAATGCCAGAATTAGTGACAGATTCATTTGTGGTTTGCTGTTGCCAGTTTATTCCTGATACATTACTGGAAATAATCTCCCTGTGAAACAAACATCCCAATTTAAAAGAAGCTTAATTAGAAACTGCATCCAAGCAAGCTCTTTACCAAGTCAAAGAGAAAAACAGACCTACCTTTTAGTCTTCGATAAATAAAAAAAATCCTGCTGGGTTGCCTTTTGTAGATGTTTATATGTCAGGTGAGCAGACATAACCTGTGTAGTCTAACAGACATTCATCCTCACAAACACTAGCACAGAGAAGACATATCCACTGACAGCCTCTGCCCTTAAAACGGCAGTTTAAGCCATGGTGGTACATGTGTCAAAAACTCAAGGCAGAAATCGAAGTTCACCAGGGCTATCATATTGTTTTAGACAGCTAAAGCCTTCCTACATTAGGCTGCTCAATCCAATAAATTCCTTAAGAATGCCTATAGGAAAATCCTACCAAGAGAGGAAGGGCGTGCTGAAGGTTGAAATTCTCTTTAAAAGACCATGTTTGAACTCACCAGATCTTACGCATCTTATCTACAAAACATGCATGAGAGTAAGTGGCTCAGCAAGAGGCTAGACAGCACACAATCCTCTGAGGATTACACCCATTTCCTTAGCCAGCCCCAGCAGTGCTAGGGCCTACGTGTAGGTTTTTACATTCACATGACTATCAATAGGGCACTTAAATAGAGTAAGGACTGAAAATCCTTTCCTGCCTTTACTCTGCTCCTGCCAGTCCAAACCCTCTTTCTGTGGCATTCTGAATAACCCCCGCCCCAACACACCACACACAAACTGTCCACTTAACTGCACTTGTTCCTCTCCTACATTTAAATTCTTTTCAGAGTAAAAAGTCCTTATTGCAATTTGTCATCTATAGATATTGAACATGATCAGTGTGATTCAAATATTTTAAAAAGATAAACTTTTTCCTTGAAAAAATATCTTGCAATTTCAGTGATTAATGGGTTTCCTAGAGAGAAAAGAAAAAGAAAGAGAGCAAGAGAGTGTAAGAAAAAGGAAGAAAAGGGCTGCTGCTGATTTTTCCTGATACTGCGCAAGAGATGCCTGGGAAGTTCAAAATACCTCTAAGGAAAATATACATGAATGCAGCATTAAATGAAAGGAAGAATAGCTTCTCTGTGGAGCAAAGTTAACCTGGGGCTTCCACATGTCACTGTGAAGAAGAAAGAAAAAAAAAATAGCAAAGTATATAAATATCTCAGAGGCAAAGATATGCATAGTACTTTTAACTGCACAGACAGAATGACTTGTTCTACTTGTTCCTGAGCAGAGCACCTATAGAGAAATAAAAAAGGGGGGAAAAAAAAGAAAAAAAAAAATCAAAGAATTGGCTCTGTATCTGTCTTTCTACAAGTTCTAATTCCAGAGCTAAAATGCCAAAATTTAATTTCTAAAAATTTTAAATTATCACTCAAGCTTTTGTACTAAATGCATCAACAGCTACATTTTATTTCTATAGTAGCACAGCAAATACATATACCTAAATATATGTGAAACTAAAACTTGAAATATATATTAGCCTTACCCTGTATATCTCCATACAAGGCAATATGCTAAATATTTTCTACACTGTTTATTACTGTTATCATATAGAACCACATTTCAAGGCAAGCAATATCTTTTTATGATGCCATGAGTTTTAGAGTTACATGCAATCGTTTCTCCCATTAAAATTAAGAGTTAAAAATACTAATTTACGCAATCCGATCCATGGAATGACTTCAGCTAAGCTAATCACCATAACCTGCTCCAGTGCCATCCACACTCAGCCTGCAGATTGCAGCAGTGCTTAATGGCAAAACTGGAACTGATGAAGCCTTAAGCTCTTTTAGTGCTACACTTCATAAACCTGTGAATTCAGCAAATCTTACCATTGCCACCTACAGCAAACACTGGGGATAATGGTAAGTAACTGCTATAAACCTCATTAAAGCCATCAAGGGAATTACACATTTAGTCACAGTCTGGATGGGAAGTGGCACCCACGCTGTCCATGCAGGCTCCTTCCTCAGCCGTGGGCTCTGCTTGGCTGGCAGGAGCGGATCCGAACTGCCCGTGAGGATGGAGTTCATCCCAAGAGCCAATATCCAGCCCCTGCTGCTGCCCTTTGGAGGAAAGGAGGAAGAGGTCAAAGCATCGAAGATCCTTTGTACAGACTAGCTGTACTGGGAGCTGCTGCCGCTAAGCTCTCCGGGGCTGCGACCCGTGAGCAAGGGGACGTGCAGGACTGCTGTGGGCAACTAGGTTCATGCCAGAACACACGGTGCAGGAAGCAATTAAATATATCCGATCACAGAGCAGATGCATCTTCCTAAGCTATGATAGAAAATTATTCAAGTTCCCATATGAAACGTTGGATACTCGCTAAATAAAACCAAAGAGATGCAAGTTTAACATTGTATGAATATTCTAATGAGCAAATTCTAACAGGCTATAATTATTCTCATAATCCCTTTGGCTTCATGCAAGTAAGATCAGAAACACATCTGATCACCCTTCTTAGGATCACAGCTTTCCCTGACCGGTCTCTCAAACCCTTCATCTCCAGTCAGCCATGGACGTGCATTTGTTAACTGCATCCACTGGCTGCAAACCTTATGCAATATTTACACCTTCTCAAATTTATAGTCACAATGCTCCTCCATTACAATACTTAACACACAACTTGGTCAAATATTAATTTTGTAAGAATCTCAGGAAAATACAGCCTGACTTCATTAATGTTTACAGCAACAGAATATCAGAATATCCTTTGCAAACAACTCAAAACACATTTAGGGGGCTACTGAGATGGAGTTTATTGCTATTTTAATCCTTTAATATGAGAGAACACGAATTCCTGTTAGATATAATAACCCCAATGTGTGTAGACACACACACAAAAACCTATGCCCAAATACTGTTACAGTAACAAACACAGAATTTATCCAGGAGCCCCTTGGCCCCAATCCTGTTTGTATACCTTTCTGGCCTTAGTGCTACGAGGTTTACTACACAGTAATACTCAAATATAATTAACAAGCAAAAACTTTCCACTGGCCATAGATGCCTGCAGCTTGCAGGACAAGTAGTGCAAACAGCAGCCTTGCTCTTGGTGATTTTTAATTGGAATTTTAATAAAGGCTCGACCAAAATGGAGCAAACCGCCGTTAGCACCGCTCTGACTCTTTTAATCAAATTGCTTGATGATAATTCTTGGGACTGATTGGAATATAGAAAGCTATTTTAGGAATATGTATATTTTCCAGTGGGGAAAAAAAATGTTACTCTGATTTATAATTAAAGCTTTAACTAAAATGAAAAGACCAAAAATTGCAAAATAATTGCATTTATTACGTAGTATGGATCAGGCTATGGCATCATACCTGCTTTTAAGATCTGCATTCCTGTAGCACCCAGAACTAAGCAAGACTGAATTTTTTAGATAAATGCCAAATAGACATACTGAAAATAGGCACCATTCTTCAGCACACTTTCCTCTTACCAAAAACCTACAAACACTCACAGTTCAATGCATTAATATCTTTAGACAAAAATTTATCCCTTATCTTATAAATTATAACAATAACAAGCTAATAGGTTACAATCAATTCAAATGACTAAACTTCACCCTTCTTTGAGAGCCTCCCCATCTGGTCACCAGTTTCACTGCTACATTTATAAAAAGAAATGTAGCAATCGCAGCATTAGTATTTTAAAGAGCAAACTTTCTATTTCCTGTCTCAACATGAATCTAAGAAGCATAGAAAATAGTAAACCCTATTTGCTTTGCTTAACTTTTAAATTATGTATTTCTTATATCACAAAATATAGATCTTTTTTAACATAATGAAATAACATCTAGAGACACCAAATGATTTAATTTTTTTTTCTTAAAGGTTCTCAAATTATCACAGATAGATACATCTTTTTTTTTTTCTCCACTGGTTCATATTAAACAAGCACTTGGGTCAAACATTTATTTCATCTCTCTCTCTGCAATTAAGGTAATATCCTTCAGCTAATATCCTTCAACAGCAAGAGACAATGTATTATAGATCCCTTTCTTTAACAGTACTGTGAACCAGGCGATTGATGCAGTAATGCAACATATTGTTAATGCTCTTGTCTCTGCTAATTTTAGATCTGCAATACAAGCTTGAATCTACAGGGGTGAAGTCTGTTACCTACCCTCTTCTTGTTGCTGTGCTTCATATTTCTGCAGCAGAAACTACTTTTAAACTTTCCAGGTAGAGTTACTTTAGTGAAAACATGTAAATTCCAAAATGTATCAGTAAAAGATTTTTAAAATCAGGAAGGAAGCTAGGAATTTAACTCCAGATAACTAATTTATCCATGATACATTGCTTATTTAAGAGTATTTTTTTTGTATTTAACTTTTTTTTTTAACCAAATTAAGATACACACTCAGCACATCTCTAACAAAAAAAACTCCTCAAAGTTTACACTCTTCAAAAAAATATACAGTTGAGTCATTTAAGAGTTCAAATCAAAGCAAATTTTGATTAGCAGTATCACTTTACTAACAATTATTTCACTCAGTTTTTATTATTGTTACTGTTATGGAAAATAAACAAGCAAAATGGTTTAACTATCATTGCTAATTCATTATCTATTTACAATTATCTTTTTCAGAAATGCCATTAAATCTTTGTGCCTGCAAATGGGCACTGGCCAGGGCTCCACGGATACCAACTGCAACCGTACAGAGGCTCCAGGAGCCTAGAAGTAAAGTTATCTATGGGAGTGTGCAAATAAGGAGGAAAGCCACTGACAAACCTGTAAATTGGCCTACATGCACCACTAAATGTCACTATATCTTTACATTTCTCTTGTATCACTATATGAAGAGCAGCATGGGAGAAGTTTTCCGTTGCTTTGATCAGGTGTGGTGTTCACAAGAGCAGGGTAAGCAGCACCTCTTCTGCATTGTTAGCCAGCCTTTCGGTTAGGCTATTATTGATTGTGCAGTAACTTCCCTCTCCTCTTCTGTAATAAGAGCCAAATCAGGAGACAGAATATGTAGCTTAAATGAGATTTTAGACAGCCAGCAGGAAGGACACTAGTGTGAGGGAGTGTTGCTTATTTCGTGTTCACGATGGTGTTTGCAGCAAAGCAAGAAGGTGCTCATGACTTGCACCCAACTGTGCCCAAACCCGTCTCCATTTCATGGCTCGCACAGCACTGCAGCAAGAAGGGTTAAGAAAGGCCAAACCACAATGACATGTGCAGGCAGACTTGATTTATAAGAACTACATTTAGAACTAATGAGAGGGGACTTCAGGACGTGGCAACTTGGATACTTATTTAAACCATCTCAAATGACAGAATAATCAGTTAAGCCAAATGGCCTTCAGTTCTCCCTCTATTCCTCTTTGTGCAAGACTAATTGCCACCTAACCAACAACATCCCTGTCAGATTGTGCTGACTTTGGGATCTTGGTATTAGACATCAAGATTCAGCCACTCTAGGCTTGGCAAATTGAGCATCTATTGATCTTACTCTTTTATCTGATCTGTAGTCACTCTCAAAAGTATCCCAACCATCCTCCTTATTAGATGGGAATGCTACAGAAAAGAAGATACAAAGATAAGTTACTTGCCCATTTCTTAGACAGCCCAAACAGAAATTAATCAGCTCTTCACTACTCCAGTGAAATAAATAATTTTCCCTATGGACCTACCGGCACGTTACCAAAAATTCAGCTCAAAATGCACGTGGGGAAGTTTAGAACTCAAAATTCCCCAAATCAACCTTAGATAAAAGTTTTAAGCAATACTTTATCTACAGTTTGGATCTTTGATAATTTCTTGCTCTCAAAAATCCACAGCTGTCCTTCTGTTTTTGAAATCCATTATTTATAGATTAGAGGACAAGCTGGAATCAGATTTCTTCAATCAAGCTTAGCTTTAGGCTAAATATATTTTTTCTTCCAAAAATGACAAACTTTGAAATATTAATACTTTACCACAATTTTGTGCACCCGAACAGCTGTTAAATAACATCTACTTACTATATACAACAACTCAGTAAGTAAGAATTGTTCAAGACAAAGAACAAGCAAATGAAGAAGTTTTTATAATCATTAAATATGCATGCATTATTATTATGCGGGATTTTTTTAATAAATGTCATTAGCTCACTTAAAAATGCTTGCTACACTGTGATTAGCAGGAAAGTTTGCTCCTGAGGGAGTTACTGTAGTATTAACACCAACATCACCATTCACAACATCATTCCCACAAACTTTCACCCTGTCTGCCTTATCCCTTCCATTCAAGTCAACCTGGGCAGCAGATGATATTGTCATGACCATCCACTCCAGAATGAAGCCAAGGCCAAACCATGAACAAGGATAGGGATTCTCGACGGCCTTTCCCGGTTTCCCATCATGTTCATAGGAGCGGAGTCCTTGCAATCACATTATGCAATCTCTAGACCATGTGCTGCTGCATCCTGTAACTCTGCACCTGCATCACAGCAAACCTTGGGACATGCATTCAAACATCCTTGTAACACATTTGGGCGACTACTATTAGGAAACAATAATAAGAATCTGCCAATATAAATAAAGTGCCTTATACTGGAAAAAAGCAAAGTTTTATGAATATATATAAAAATATTGTATCCACCGGCAAAGGGCCAGAAGATACAATCTTAAAGTTGTCTTCATGTTTGCAATACTTCATCAATCCATAAAAATGGTAAAACAATCACCGTCAGAACTTTACTCATATTTAAAAAAAAAAAAAAAGAATAATATGATAGGCCAAAATGAAGTCTCTCAACCCATGCTACGGGACATTAATGCTTCAGGAAACTCTAATCAGTTCTTTAACTAAGAACTGAGAATTTGAGAGGTTTCTGATTGTTGGCAACATCAGATCTCTAGCCTTAAAGACCCACTGATAAAGACACAAAATCAGCACACACTAGGCTTCAAGAATGACATTAACTAGCAAGGGTGTGGTGTTCAAATGCAATCAGGATTTCATTGTGAGGGT
>JAUBNY010000666.1:7041865-7063017 GCA_032275445.1 Crypturellus soui | reverse complement strand
AAAATGATATTTTGGTTATTTTGATACTCCCTACCAGAAACTGCTGTTCCACTCCCTCAGGACTTCCTCCTGCTCCCCCTTTGTGCTCCTTCCTCCAGCTGCCCTGGACACGAAGCTGCTTTGCCTGAGAAACAGCAGCACCAGCAGTAACAGCAAAAATAGCAATAGCTGCCACCAGGGCTTTGTCATTTTTGCCCCCAGTTTGCAGACCTCATGCCCTCCCCCTGCTGCAGCTCAGGAGCAAAACAGTAAATGAAGTTTTAAATAGCAATTGAATGTGGTTCTCCTGTATGATGTTCCCATAAGCCTGTTGAGTTTAGAGATTCTTACACAATGTTTGAAAGGAATTGAGGCCAGGCACCAGGAGGAAATCCTTGTTACTGCACTTTTGACGAGATGCACTGAGTAAATATAAAGTATTATTTTTTAATTATTGTTTTTAAACAATAATATCTATCTCTCCTCCTCTGGCAATTTAACCAGGGAGATACCACATTTCTCCTAAGTATTTTCTTCTAAGAGAAAGTTCAGCAGGAATCCCTCATGCAGAAACAGGACAAGAACGTCCACAAGGCAGATTCAGCTGATGAAAGACTCAGCCTAAACTAATCTTGCCTGTCCCTAGTGTCCATGCCTCAGTTTAACTAAGGAGTTGCTTGGACACCTATCCTCTCAGCTCCTCAAGGGGAACTTGCTATAATTTATGAAAAATGCAGTTGCATATGGCACTGTGTTAAACTTTTAAACTTTTGCCCTTTCTAACTTTCCTTGGTCATGGCTCTCTTGCTAGAGAAGATTTCCTGGCTAGGAGAACTTCTGGAGTGCAAAACATAGAGGAAAAAGAGCAAGTGAGGTGCCAAGATAAGTAGGGAGCAAAGCAATATTGATCTCTAGGGGGACATAAACACATACATGTACCTGGGAACCCAAGTGTTGAAGAGGTTCAGCAGCCCATGGAGCCACTGAAAACTGCTGGATTTGAAAAAGCAGAAGTGGAAAGAAAGATCTCCTCATTCAAGGACACAGTGGCCAGGAAAGAAGTTTTCTTTTCTAACCTTTTATTTGAGTCTGTCTCATCCTGCAGATCAGAGTCCCCCAATTTCAACTCAGCTCCAATAAAACAAAGCTGTAGAGATTAGAGACCCAGTAGTATCTGTCAGCACAGTTACTTTAAGGAAATGGGGCTGACAGTTTCATTTCAAAATGATGCCTAACTCAGAATCCTGTCAAAACTTTCAGAAATGCCATCAGGTTACATGTGGAGCCTTCCCCCAGACACAGTATATGTGCTACACCTACAGGAACCAGCAGACACTTTCAACACACTGAGGCATTTTGTGAGTAAATTCAGTGAGCCACAAAACTATCACCGATCTGACGCAGGAGCAGCTCAGCTCCTAGAAGCTGAACTTTCATATTGGCCAGTCACAGAATAACTGAGGAGGTAGCACCTGTTTTGAACTGGGAAGCAATGGTTTGAAGAGGCACAATTACTGTTGTGTAGGGAAAAGGAAGCCTCATAACCATTCCCAGTTGCAGTAGCACCTACCTTATTCACCCTGTACTTTTGCCATTTTTCTTGTGGGTCTTATTTAAGTAAAAAAAGTAAAGTAAATGTTCCTTTATTTGTGCGGCAGAAAAATAAAAAGAAAACTTTCAGCATCTGCGTGAGAGAGAAAACGTTCTTCATATTGTTCTCAATGTAGAGAAGCAAAAAAGAGGCGGCAAAATGAAATGTAAAGATATAACTGAATATAAAGCTCAAGCAGACCAAAATTCTACATTTTTTAATCAGAAAAATAGTTTGGCTTCCCTAGCTGTGGGACAAGGCATTTCAGTAGCTATAGTGCTTTTCTTTTTTTCCCCCATATTTAAAAGTTAGAAAAAAAAAGTCAAACTTTATCCTACTTATTTCATATCTTTTCTATCCTATTTCAGAACATGTCTGAAATAGCTTTTCAACCATTTTTATTCCATTACCTTAAGTACTTAAATTTCATTTTCGGTAAGGCACTGTTTAATGAATATTTATGAGTAGTATATCCTGCAGTGTTCACTGAAACTGTAGACTTCCCTTCACAGCAGGCTAGAGATTTACATTTTGCTTTTTATTACTGAAATGTTAGCCACACAAATTGATGCCACTTAGAAAATACACTGACAGTTCCTATTGCAATTCCTGCATCTTTATACGAGTAACTTCATGTGTTGAGTATCTTCATTTATTGTATTTTTCTTTCGTTCTGGAGAAATATACAGTTTATATTTTTGAGCTGCAATATTTAATTAAAAAGATGATAATTATAAAACTTCCAGCAACCAAACTTTGCAAATGGCAGCCTCCAGCCTGCAAGTCACTGTGAGGAGTCTCCCTGAAGTCACAGTCAGCCTCAACAACTCACTGCAACTCTAAACAATCGGTTACACATTAATTATGAGGTTTTCTTCTACAAGCAGTGACTACAGTCGTTGATCCCAATGCTGCTGACACTCACAAGTAGCAATGTAAGGCCAGCTTGTCATTGTCTGGCATGTCCAGAAACTTGCTATCTTTCTCCCACGCAATGATGATCTCTTAAAGAAGTTACTCTACTGCAATCAGGGAAAACAAAGAGCGTCTATATCCATCTTTACATTTTTTTGACCTTTTTACTCATAAAAGTAGAGGTAAGCTTATTTTACTTTTATTTAAATGCAAACTTACAGCTACCAATATTCAGAGAATATAGAATTCATTTATTCTAAAATAGATGAATGAGCTACCAAACACTTGGCACACTGCTGTATAACTAACCAGTGAATAAGGAACAGGCTCCTCTGTAGCCAGCTACAAGGAAGGATGAATTCAAGCAGAGCAGCCAAACAAACCGGGGGGCAGCAAAGAGGAAGGAAAAGAGCAGCAGAGTTCTAGGTCGCATCCTCATCTCTGCAATTTTGATATTGGTTTCAAGAAGAGTGTTCTGACATGCTGTCTTTGCACTTGGAGTTTTTTAACAGCTACAGAATTGGAGTAGGAATCTATACCCATATCTCATTTTCTTTAAGTTTTATTCAACTAAAGATGGTATACCTGTAATCCTAGAACACACCCCTCTCCTTTAGCATCTTCAAACTGTTTGAAAAAGACAATGGAAACTTTATCCTCTGCTGCAAGCAAGTCTGGGAAACTGTCAAGGGACTGAAGACCCTTGTGTGTCAGGGAAACACTTCTCACTCAAAGACATTTTTAAACCTAGTCTTCCTGGTTTTTCTAGCAATTTTACAACAATAAGAGCTATGAAAAATGCAAGAGTAATCTACCTTTGCCAGTACATGTGACTTTCTGTTTTTTTGATTGTTTTCCTAGTGTAGCAAAAGATGTGGAACAGGTATCAAACTACAATAGTATCAAACAGAACTTCATCCTCATACATTTTCTAGTCTTGCTTAGATATATTTATTTCCTCCAAGGAGAATAATCCCTATCAACAGGTCGAAGCTGTCTGTAATATATGAATGCTACAGAAAATGATGTATCTATTTTTTTTTTTTTAATTACAAGCAGATCTGTGTCAAGCCAGATATATAAGCCTTTTCAGAAGGGCAAAATGTATATCATACTTGGGGTTGCACTAAAGGAGAGCGAGCATTTAGCATAACCTGCGAGGCAGAAAGTTCACAAGAGTAGATGCAAGAAATTCTCGCTGAGAATCAAGAACAACGGGACATTATCATTTGTCAGTTCTAGAAACACTTCTGATGCAAATGATACAATATAATCTGACTTTCAAATTGTAATCAAGGTTTAATGTGGAAGCTCACAGTTAGGAAGAGCATTAACTCTTGCTGCTTCAGAATTTTCTACTATAAGGGGAAGACAAAATTTACTCTCAGAAGGATGGAGAGATGGAGATCTATTTGCTAAGTGCAACAGCTGTTTCTTGAAGACCACATCATTTCTTGGACTGTATCAGTATGAGACTTCAGAACACTTGGGTGTTATAATCATTCATTGAAGAACTGTAAATTTTAATGTTCATACAAACTACCTCCGGTTATTTAAGTAGACGTAGAATTTCTTCAAAAGTTTAGGAAGGGCAAGTAATGTAAGACACATGCTCGTGTACAATAATGTTGCTTTGTCTTGTAGGTGATGACTTCAACACTGCAGACTTAGACACAAGCAGGGCACCGTATGTCACCTGAGTCACAGAGTAACTGACTACATGTCCATTTATAGCCTGTGGCTAACGCAAAGGAAAATGACGAGTTTAAATATACATGATTCATTTTACATTCAAAATAGTGCAAGTCTGCATGCTCTAAATACTTGGCGATATATAAACCCATGGTGATTCACATTTAGGCACCCAAGCCCTTGCACACAGTGCAGATCTGGCCTTGATGTCCGAATCACAGTTAAAACATTCAGGAGAAGCAGGGGATGACAATGGCAAAGCTATCAAAACATTTACCAACACATGATCTCAGACCAGCTCAGTCCTTGTATCATGAATGGTTTAACTGCAAGTTATTAACAGGGTGTTGAAACTGGAACTATGCTTCAAAGTTAAGTACCATATAAAAAAAAAAAAAAGTTTTTGAACTAAATCATCTTTAGTGCTCCATACTCAATAAATTGCCTGTTACTGGGTTACTTCTCAAAATGAGGTATTGATATTGTGAAAAATGTACTTAAATACAATCTAGTTACCAAGTCAACAACTGTATTTTCTTCACAAAAAAAATAAAAAGAAAACAAAAACACACTTTCTGTAAATGAAGAGCTAAGAAATGCTGGCAAAGTGCATTCCTCACATATGTTCCAGAATATTAAAGTGCTTTAAGACATTTAATTCCCAAGCTTAGTGTTATTAATACTCAAAGTATGCACAGATGTACTATCTTACTGAATGCTGCAGAGACAACCAAAAAGAAGGAGACACAGTCAGATATACCTGGATCCTATGGCAGACCGCTTCTACCCAACCAGAAAAAAAAAACAAAGGTCTGAGTGAATGCACAGTTTTACAGTGGTGATCTTCTGGTATCATCAGATAGAGAGATTAAGAGAGTATTGTTACACCTCAGGTGTGAAAGAGGCACAGCATGAGATACCAAAGCAAGTTCCAGGAAATAGAGTAACCAAAGAAAAAAAAAAAAAGTCTCAAAGCTCGAAGGGAATTCTGTAGATAAATACACAGGGAGAAACTGAACATACACTATCACACCAGTTCTGTTTCTTCTTATTGGAAGTCAAACAGCAGAACCACCTACGTAGAACAAAACCAGATTTTCAAATGAAAATCAACCTCACCTGGAGATACACAGCTGTCACCTATACTTGCATTTTAACAGCTTGCCTGGGAGAACCTGGCAAAATGTTTCAACAAATATTGCATCCACATTTCACTTTGTCCTTCTGCCAAATTTTCACTTTTTTCCTCATTTATGAGCTATCTGCATAAGTAACTCTTCCAAATTGCTTACTTCCGTAAGTCCATTAAAATCAGGCACCCTAACAGATCAACCCCCCCAAATCTATGGCATTTATGTGCTTCAGATCATATAAAATAGCATATTTTGAAGATTCTTTCTTGCTATCTAGCCAATAAGACTTCAGTGATAACTCAGTTTTCTGCATAATATTGGAGATAGAAAAGGACAGAGACTCAATCAAAAATACATACTCCCATAGTTACGTACCAAGGGCATAGAAACAATATCTTGTCTTTCATGAAATTTCCTTTAGCAAATGCTACTCTTCTTTCCTCTTTAAAAATATCTATTTTTCAGGTAACAACGGAAATCTGAATCAGAATCACATACAGAATACAGCAGTTTAGGAATGACTGTCCTGTTGCTTTTGCTAAGATATGGAAAGTATTAGGTAAATCCTTCCAAATGTTCCAGACTAACTTTCTAACAGAAAGACGCATAAAAGCTAGGCTCATCTTTATGGTTTTACTTATATTCCATACAGAGAAGTACATACAGTGTTAATGAAAGAGCATCTTCATCTTAAACACTCCTACAACTCAAATCAAACAAAATTCAGGTCCTACAATTGGAGAACTAAAAGGATCTTGCTCTAAATCCAAACAAGCACTTGTTCATTAGCAGTAATACAGGGTTTGCAAATGGCACTGGAGGTATGGATATCAAAAACCTTGACAGAGTGGGAAGAAATAGTTTTTTTTTTTTTTAAACTGTGGCAATAACCCTTAGGTTGCCAGAAATCACAATTACTCCAATTCCTTCCAAATCAAGGATAAAAGCATCAGATTCCATCTTCTTACTCATATTTACCAATGTGTCAACTCAGAGCAAACCAAACTACAGTAAATGGATGCAAGTAGCAACATTATCCAAAACCATCTCACAACCAATGTAATAGCTCGAATTTATCTTCAAGAGAATTGTTTGGGTCCCATAAATAAATAATTTCCCTTTAATATCAAGCATGAAATAAAAAGTAGCCAAAGCTGACGATAAAATTGTCATTGCTTAATCAGGATCTTTTTAACATGATAGCAATAACCAGAGAGGGGGAAAGGGAAGCTAATTTTAAGCACATACTGTCAGTAGAACTGTGTTAAGCATCTTATGATAAGTGAAAAAAAAAGCAATATCTTTTTTTGAGATACTACTCTCTAGATTTTCTATGATTTAATGAATTACAGTATTAATTTCTGTTACTAAAGAGCTGTCTTCTAGCCTCCTAGTTACTTCTCATGCTATAAACACACAGTATTTGCATTGCACAGAGGTACATTTCCTCTTGTGACAACTCTCCCTGAAATATCTTCAAATCCTCCTGTGCATTTCACTGTACCTTTTAGACTAAAACATGTCCGAAGAGCTTGAATACAGCTCTAACAACTCTGCTGGGGTTCCTGGTTCCTTGTTAAAACTGGAACAGAATCGTGTTTCTCCCTCAGGCACTGCCTTTAAAAAAAAAAAAAAATCTTTAGGCCATACGTTCCTGAATTATTTATCAGAAGTTACTATGCAAACAAGGATTAAATAATTCTCTTTGAGCTGCCTGTGGTAAACACAGCAGCTAGAGGCATACTGCCTGTGTGATATCTACATTTTATCCATCCTTCCTGGCAAACAAATTGCATTTTGCTAGAGATGCAAGACCTGATTTTTCTCTTTACTTACACTGATGTAAGTGAGAAGAAACTCCTCAAAATTTCATGGAATTACCTCAGTATAAAGGGGGTAAGTGAATCAAGTCTACCATTTGTATTCCAAATGCATTTGATTAATGATTATTAGGCAAAAATAGGATAGGCTTTGACTTTATTCTGCCCTCTTGCTCCATTCTTCTGTCATTACCTTAAAATAGCTAATCTGTTAATCAATAAAGGAAATAATAAAAGCAGAATTATATTGATTTTAATAAACCTATGTCATCAACCATATGCAGTATGCAAAGTCATAGTTATTTTCCAAAATAGTCATCACATAAGTATACTTTAAAAAAAAATTATATATGTATTTTTAATCCATGTAGTTATGGTGGTATTGCTTATGCAACAGTTCAAGAAAACTGACAAACTGAAGCGTGGATTTGCACTGTAATGGAAAAAAGAATGTGCCCATGTGTGTTATGCAACACAAAACAGTAACTTGGCAATCAGTATGAAAAAATTATTGTTGCTGCCTAGGCTAGCTATTTATGTTATTTTATCATATATGTAAACTTAAGAGTACAACTGGCATCCCAGTTTCCTTTAGCAAACGCACCCTGAGGACAAACTGCTTTGTTCTTTTCTCAAAAATAGATTTATTTACACATGTATACACAAACACGCACATAAGAGCTTTGTAGTTTCTTAGCATGGCGAGGCAAATTCCCCTCTACTGCTGTGGTAGAAAAGGATAATAAAAAAGTGGCCACACTTTTTTATGTATGCAAAGCAGCATACCTTACCTATGCCACTAACCTTCCAAGGCTCCATCTTTCCAAGTATTTAGGCAGGATATATGATTCAAGATGCTTTGATTTGTAGACATAGCCATAAAAAAAAAAAAAAATCTATTTGAACTTCACACTAAATCTGTTTTAAAATATCTACATCTCTTCTACTCTTTGGGGAGGGGTAAGTCATGAAAACACACTGTACCACCCTCCTATCCACGTGACTCTGGAGGCAGTAACTAGATGTTCCCCTGTGCAAAACTGGTCCCATCTCAACAAGCAAGCTACAGGCTCTGCTTCTTGTGGCCAGGATTGTTTCTGGATTTTGGCCCGTGACTTTCTAATCCAAAATACACAGCAGTAAACCATGTTTGAAACACAGAACTGACCATTCCGAGCTGACCACACCACAGCAATTAAGCAGCCTCATCTTCCTTACTTCCTTCTTGCCACCCAAAAGACTTCCCCAACCTGCGCCTAGCACCACAGGGTCCCCCAGTCCATGGAAAACCTCTTGGCAGCCCCTGCCGACCACTCTAATGGTAGACAGTAGCACAGGGAGAGCCTAACGAGGCTGCTAAACCACAACCTTGAGCTTCCCAAGGAACAGCCCAGGCCCCTGCATGCTGGTAGGGCCACCAGCCCCTCAAGCGAGACTCTTCTGCAGACCTGAGCCCAAGTGCCACGTAGGTAGAGGGCTCCTTGGTGTCCCCCTCGAGCATCCCTCTTACCGAGGAAGGTGGACGAGATTTTAAGGTCCAACTCTGCAGCTCTCCCCTTGGTGAATCTAGCCCCGGGCAAACGCAGAGTCTAATAATTAAAGCCAGTGCAACTTCTTAATTAATGTCAGTGGGCACAGAATGAAGTCCTTCCTTAACGAAGTTAATTAAAAATCGAGGGTTTCAGTGCAATATGATGATTAATAAGGTGCTTCATGTATTAATAATAATAATAAAAAAAGGGCAAAAACAGTAATTCCAACACTTTGTAGGAGTATTACAGAATTCCAGAGGGAAAGAATGAAAAACTGGAACAATCCTTATTGCATGTTAAAGACACAAGTGCCCTTGGTAGAAATACTTTCTTTCCTTCAAAAATTTCAGATGGGCATACAGAATTTTGCCTTTTGGATGGAAACGGAAGGAATAAATCAAATACTTCTCAAAACGTAGATCCTAAATCTGTGTTTTTGAGGGATCTGAAATCTACTGCTGGTGCCGAACCAAATTCGGCTGCCGAGTAGGCAATTTCCGTTGTCATGCAACATTTGTACAGTAAGTGCTCATATTTCAGACTGAACCTTTTTACCCAGGCCTGCTTTGCTAACTTCATTTTCTTCTTCCAATAAATAACTAAAAAAAAAAAAAAAGAAAGAAAAAAAGAAAAAGCAGTAGCTATATTTCGTTTTGATTTTTGCCCTTGGAAACTAGTAACGTTTGAAGGATTGTGACACATGGGCTGGACTTGCCAGATATTAAGTGCCCTCTTTTTTTTTTTTCAGTGCACTAAATGCCTCTCAAAACGGAGATATGAATCAAAATAAAACACGCAATCAAACGACAGGCAAGTAAATTATTTTCCTTTCCCATATTTAAGCTGCTGACAGACAGATGCTACAGCTTGCATCCCCTCACAGTTCACACCTCATTAATTTTTATGTTTGTCAATTTAGGGGGGGAAAAAAAACGTCTTTGGAAGATTAATACTGTTTTCACACATTCTTCTCCTAGGAAGAAGTGCGACTGTATGTTTTCATTTTCTCCCCCTGCAATAGTCCTGGATTAATAATAATTTTTAAAAATACGGTTTGTAAGTAAATATTTACCCTTGTGCATTTATCAGTGCAGCTGACGTGCGCAGTTAGTAAACAGAGGAATATATTTTGGCAGCGAGGATAAATATTAGCGTTTTGTGGAAAAAAAAAAATATACCGGGGGGAGTTAACGTCACCTGTAACGGCCACTAACGGCCGTTACCACTAACGGCCGTTACCATAGCGACCGCGCGGGGCTCGCGCGGCCTCCCCTCAGCGCCCGCCGCGCCGGCCGGGGCCTCTCCCGCTCTCGGAGAGCGGCGCGTCAAACCCCCTATTCCTCTTTATTTACTTATTTAACCCCATTTAAGGGGATATCTGCTGGAGAGTTGCCACCCCGACCCTCAAAAACAGGACAAAGCAACAACAAAGAAGAAAACAGCGGCATTCCCAAGCACTCAGAGAAGATAAATGCTTCCTGCCGCTGAGATTAGGCATTGCCAGAGTATCCGGAGGGCTGTTTCATTTTTAAACAGATTTTTTCCTGTGCTGTCTGATGAGGCATAGGTCCTTGCTTGAGACTGCAGCAGTTAACACGGGTTTATTTTAGCTCTGGTTATTCTATCAGTTCATATCTGATGCAAGCTGCTAAATTTAAAGCTTTGAGGGGAAGCAGCAGCAGTTGTAGAGGCCTAAACAGCTATTTATTCTAGACTAATTTCTGCTGTGTTCTTTTTTAAAAGATATCTTCATAACTTCCACACAGTTTGCCCTAATTTGTCATCCTCTCCTCCTTCCCCTAACCAAACCATAGCCCTTGCTTTTCTAAAGATCTTTCTAGACTAAAATCCTATAGATTAATTCATTTGTAATATGAGATATCCTTGCTCTTTCTTTTGCAAGCTTCTTGAGACTAGTATGCAGTATAAAAGAAAGAAATTTAGCTGTTCAGCTTACTGTTCCTCATGTCTTAATCAGTTCTCATTTAATCCTGTAGAACATTAAGAAATACACAGGACTGGGAAGCACCGACTTCTACACATTCAGTATCTTCCAACTTCCATGGATGCCCATGATGAGATGCCAAAGCTAAAACACTATAAATTAGCTTTTAAACAGTAAAACAGCTTCTAGGAGTCACATTTCAACTCTGTGCTGGACTTGCCGCAAGTGGAAGAAGTACAGATAAAATAGTGTTTAAATATAACATCATTCGATGCCAGTATATGTTAACCAAAAATAATTTGCTAGCTTCCGTGATTTTATATAGAGTCTTGTGAATTCTGTAATCGGTTCATACTGAGTATGAAAGTGGTAGGCCAAATATTGCGGAGTATTAAGATCTGGATGGTGTTTGATGTTTTACTCGATCCATATGTTCATTAAAATTACATTTACGTAAAGGCAGCGTTCGCTCTTAAAGCGGCTGTGGTTTCACTGTCCCCTTAAAGACTGTTTTGAGAACAATTGTGTTCACATTCTTTAGAAAAATTTATTTTGACACTAAAGAAGGCAAAGAAACAGTTATTTTACTGTTGATTCTATTGACTAAGACTTAGGATACTGCGATGTGCATTCCTAAATCACTATGGTCTCCGAGCCACCCTTCTGGTAGCCTTTTCATCTTAGTTTCCCCCCTGCAATGAACACTATTCTCTCTCTCCCCACTAACTCCTGCCATATAGTCTGTCTTTGAAGTCCCTCTTTTCTGTCCTGATCATTATTCTCCATAAAACTTTCGTTTTTCAACAAAGATTTTGGAAATATCACAAACTATCAGCTTGATTACAATGAACACAATATTTAATCCACTTCCCCCATCATGTTTTGCATTTTAAAAAGTCATAGGATTTTGTGTTGTGTCTATACAACATAAGCCCCATAATCAATGTAATTAATAAGCCTGTATTTTTTAATAATTCCTTAAAGAGGATGATGGTGTCACTATTCTATAACTGAATACTGAAACCCAACTGAAGCACAGCAAGTTCCATCAGAACATAGGGGAAAACTATTTTACTGCGTGCGTAGCTGAGACCTGGAACAGATTGTCCAGAGCGGCTGTGGAGTCTCTGTCCTTGGAGATATCCAGAAGCCACTTGGACAGCGTCCTGCCTATGCACTAGGTGACCCTGTCCGAGCAGGTGGGTTGAACTATAAGAGCTCCAGAGGACCCTTCCAACCTCAGCCGTTTTGTGAGGGCGTATATTATGACCCTTATTGTATATCGACTGTGCATTCGCCTCAAAAGCATGATGGTGACATTCCCAAATCAAATTGATTGGATAAAAGTTACTTCTTTCAGATGGGGTATCCAAGTAGTCTTTCAACTAATGAATAAAACAACTCTTCACATGCTAGTCAGAGGGGAAAAAAAAAGAAAACTTGCACAGAAAAAGCTCTAGAGTTTCTGGAGCCTGGACAGTGCTGACTGTCCATTGTTGTTTGCTCTCGGGACAAGAGACATGCATCCTACTCAGCTGTCCAAGAAACATCTATGGGGCAGAAATACAGTAGCAAGCTCCACAGAAGGTGAAAGCCAGTATTCTGTCTGGCCTGCGTTTGCCAAAGCAGACTTAGGGTTAATGTTTTCAAATGGATCTAGCCTCTCAGAACAGATGCAAAGCAGCCTACTTGGCTGTGAAGGCCAGCGATCCTTTTGGGATCTCTGCAAACGGCAGATGTAAAGACTGTTTTGGATCCTCAGAGAGCAAGGCACAAGATGAAGTTTTTCACATTTCCTTTTTGTGCCAGAAGTTGTGTTGCTTTCAAACAGCATCACTTAGTGAGCGGTGGGAACTTCATATAACTGGTGAACTGGCCTATAAAAATTCCAGTCAACAACTGAATGCTTTTTCTCACCCCACGCAGATGTGCTCATTGCACACGGGCTGTACAGAGCCAGGGGGGTGAGGGACCCCCTACAAGCTGTGTCAGGACTGGTAGCCGCAGGACGTAGCTCCTCTCCCACCCCAAGCTCAGTATGGTGTGGGCTATAACCTGGTGCACGTGCAGCAATTTTTGAAGCCTCTGCCAGACATCAAGACCAGCTTGAAGGCAAATTTGTAACCTTGTTCGCCCTAGTTTATACTTTTTTTTTTGATTCTAGGAGACCAGTTGTGGACTCCTGTGACCATTTAATAGTGGAATTATGTTACCAGTTTGGAAAGATTACTTGCTCTTTGAGCAATCTCTTTAGAGGGACTGTGACTCGAGCTCCTTTCACATAACAGATCCTGGCCCTTGGCTGCCTGCTAATGGGCGAGTATGCAAATCCGCTCGTGGCTCTGGCACTGCTCTGTGCCTGGAGGCTCTCAGGCTGCCAGCACGTTCTTACTGTATTCTTATTCATATTGGAATAAGAGCTCTGGCTGAAAAGATCACGTGTAGCTGGCTGAGCAAGGTGAGGGGGTCACTTGGTCTCTGAACACCGCACAGTCCTTTGCGTTTTACATTAGCCTTAAAAGAGCAGGGAACAAGAGACTTCTGCGAATGTAAATCTGATTGCCTGGAATGGCTTAATCTAATAGATGCAAGAGCTCCATACCGCTCTGCTGATATCAGTGACAAACTTGAGTGCTATGTGCACCAAGGATCTATTGCCACTCTTGGAGAATGAAGTCCCTGAAGCTTATACAGGTCTGGTAACAACTTCCCTGCTGTAAAATACTGACTATATATATCTTGCCTTCTCCATCCATACCAGTGCTAATGTATACCTTTGACATTCATACATGGATATTACAACTCGATAACACATGTACTCTATTAAGCAATGTTGTTCCATTCCTTTCCTGAGCAAAGAGAACATAAATCATGCACATTTTAATAACAGCAAGAGAGATAAATGAAGTAAAAATCTCATGGAGCACAGGAAAAATCTTTTGTCAGCCAAAAGGCATGCAGTTAGAAAATAGATAAATTGTTTTTACAACAACAGCAAACCACTAATATTATGAGGGTTCTGGCAGAAGTGAAGGAAGTAGAAGACCAGCTGTGACTTTCATTGCCCATCAAATAAATTCTGAACCTTGAATTTCATGGCTGAACCTTGACTAACTATATTCCTTCCCAGCTCACAACCTCACACCAGAGCACCCTTGCTGCAGCACGTGAGGTGTGGAGTGGATGAGGAAATCCCCACTCGCTGACCACAGCTGTCCAAGGCAGAGCTTGCTTGAGCATCAACACATCAGCACTTCGTGTTGGCAGGCTCTGCTGCCTGTATTTAGGTCCAACTAAGCCACCTGTCCCAGCGCTTACTGGTTATTCTTCTGTCTTTACAAGAGACAATTGCAAAGTAAATAGTTTTCAACACTGGTGCAAACACAACCTACATGTTATTGATCTCACTACCACCCTAACACCGTTTCCCACCCTTTTACACACGCCTCACCATCATCTCAGTTTTCTGTCATCCCATTTTATGAGGCCTTCCTAAATTCATCCACCACTTAAACCCTATAAGGCAGTTTATTGCAAACTAAAAATAAAACAGAACTAAACAAACTAACAAATATACTAAAATCAAAAGTCTATATTATACAAACTCACAAGCAACTTACAAAAACAGCTATTGCAGTTTTTTAAGTTGTTCCTTATCAATGATGCTTTTAGGGACCTATTATAAAGGTCCCTTCCTAGTATTACCTTTGTTCGTTTATCAAATTTACCAGTACCTACAATAGCAGACCCGAATATTCAAACTCTGTAAAACTGCCATAGGACCATTATAAAATGGCTTGAAGTTGAAAGCAAAATGCCAATGGAAAATTTGACAGCACTTTTATTTCTTGGCAGGCAAACAACAAAAAAATCTCTTGAGAAATTGAGGCTACTTGAAATGTCTCATTTAGAACTTTGTATTCACACCATTAGATTTTATGATATACAGCAGAAAAGGCTGGGACACACATCCTGACCTCCAAAATGTGTTTTTTACTTTTTTCTTGGTCAACATTTTCTATAAAAGGAGCCACTTATGCCTCAGTTTATACTGCAGTTCCACAGAGAGTGAGGTCAGAAAGGCGAGACGCCTGCTAAGATAGCCTGACACATCCTGTCATACTGGACTCGGGCAAAGATGTGGCTGATTTACTGCACTGTAAATTACGCACTCTTCTTACTGGCACGGTCCCTAATCTCTCCAATGCCACCCACTAGAAAGTCACTGTCTTACAGAGAAGATTTTTAATGCTTTCTCTTGCTCCCATGTTGTTACACATCTGTTAGTCAGCTCTATGAGGTAATTAAGGAAAATTAGCATGGAAAGAAGAGCACAGCTCTCTTAGGAACATGTGTGTCAATATGAAACAATCACTACTGAAAAGTAGTTAACAAAAATGTATATATTCTTGCTACCACATTGTCAATTCTTCCGTTAATTGCAAATGCATCTTGTAAGAGAGGTACTGCACACGGGTGCACAGCAGACCTGTCTACACAGTAGAACTACTAGGCCTTAGTTATGAGAAGATACTGGGAGTTTTAATTTTACAATAAAATCTTTCTTGTCTTTCCAAGTTGTTGCTTTCATAATTTTCCATCTTACCCAGCCATGGAATAAAAGCCCACTTCATCTGAAGGGTTTTGTGATGCAGTCCAGGGCAGACTTTCAACAACTAATTATAAGTAAACACAAAATTGTTGTGTCAAGTATTTTTTTAAACCAGGCACATCTATCAGATAACTGTGCACACAAACATCACTGGTATGTGAGTTTGTATGACTCGCTCTCAGAGACTCTCCTCAAGCACTAAATTCTTCATTTTTAAGCTAACTGTGCTCCCATTTGATCACCTGCAGAAGAGTAACTCTTCTGTTTAGCCTTTTCTTCTCTCATGCTTCCCTTCTATTAAAAGCCCCTTTGAAGCAAGGGCTTGCTTCCCGGATGCCTGTTATTCTTAAACAAGCTAAACCTGCTGCTTTCTTTGTGCCACTAGGTTGGGATGTTGCAAGTTGGGACCAATTAGAGCTGTGCCACTGGCTCGGCTGCCAAGGCCACGTTCTGCCATAGGGAAGGTGCAACCTTGGAGGCCGAGCTGGGTGAGTTCTGTGCACACGAAGGCTGAAAGAGAAATAGCGAGGGAGGTAAATCCCAGCTCTAGGGGCTGGAAAGCACAGGTTGAATCTTCAATGTCCCCTAGTGGCTGATAACATGCATGGGATTAAAAAAAAAAAAAAATAATAATAATAACAATAAAGTGCTACTCCTTTTAGTCACAGAGGCACAGATTTAATTACATAATGAGGAGATACCTCCTATTAATTAATATCACCTTTTCCTAGACTAGCGTAGATTATTACTGTATGAGGCCCAGGAACTTTTCAGTATCAGCAAGAGATAAGTAAACCAGAAGAGGCTTGGAAAAGTGAATGAAATGGGGTCATGCAAAGGAAGATCTAAATAAAACAGTTATAACTGCATAATGCAATTATAAGAAGAATGCATATCTTTTATGTATGTTTGTGTGATTACTGCTATTAAAAAAAAATTGGTATCATAGTGGTATAGTTTTGGAAACAAATGTTAGAATCCTTGTTTTGTGAAGATGGTCCTAAGCAGGCTTTGCTTTGACACAGGAAAATTTATGTACTGTTTACCAGTAATTAAAATATGTTCCCAAACAACATACCAAAGTATAAAGATCAGGTATATAGAACCTCATCCTATCTTTCAAGTTAAATATGATCATATTACTGTAATTACCAGAGCATTGTCTTTCATTAATTGGAAATAAATAGAGTATTCCTAACTTGCTTATGCTGCTACTTTAATTTCCTGTGGAAAGTGTAATCAATTTTCTCCCTAAAGTTACTTCCAATTTCACTAATCAGCTGTTTCAGAAAGAAACAACTTTTTCAACACTGCAACAGTCTAAACATGGGGTTATGTGTGTCTCTTTCAGAATAACAGTAATAGGTAGGATTACATTTTTAGTTTTCTCTCTACAATGTTTAGTTTATGTCTGTAGAATGAGTTCCTCCAACTGTCTATGATTCCAACAACAGATTTTTTTAAATTGAAACTAAATTATATTCGTAGCATATTATTGTGGTCTCATAGTTGATAGATTTTAGGAAAGAGTTTACTAGAACTCTTAGCAGAACATCTAGTAATAATTCTACCTTAATATTGTAACATTGCTACATTATGCATATTCCCCTCCTGCAATAAAAAACAACCTCTACAGAAAAATTGTCTGTTTTTTCTAATTTTCCTTCTTTCTGTATGAAGATTTCCCAATCTAAAAAACCAGGCAAACAAAATTCATCTAAAATATCAAGCAGAAAAACTTTTTTTTTTTTTTTTTGGATTCAGCTAGATAAGAAGTGCAAAACATCATTGTAAAACACCCGTCCAGTCTCACTAAGGAGGATCATGAAATATTCAGGCTGGGGCTGTGGATAAGTGCTCTACCCTGCTGAAATCTATATAGCAAGATGTTTTCTAAATGAAAAACTACTTTAGTTTCTGCAGTGTATTCATACAGTGGTATAATGGCTGGAATGCTACCAAATACTGGCAAATAGCAGCTCGAGACTTTTGGGACTCTCTGCTTTGATAAGCTACAGTTCTTGGCATATTCACAGTGCTGTAGATTTGTAGACAAATAATAAGCAAATCTGGCAGAACAGCTGTACAATGAACAACAATGCTTTGTCTCTTCAAAACCCTTGAAAAATATAGAGCTATACATGTTATAAGGTCATACACTGCAATGCAGAAAGCACCTTTATACAAAATATATATATATTTTTTGAACCAGCTTTATAATTTTTTTTAATCTAAATTCTGAAACGGAACAGTTTTGATTGAGGTTTTTTTTAATTGGCAATTTTGTAAAAACCCCATGTAGTAAAAAAACAGACATCATTTTTCAGTCTCTGAAGCTTTTCAGCCTCAATTTTGATGTACAAGTCATCAAAGGCCCAACAGGAAAAAAACAGATGAAGTTGAGAGAGAGTCAAAACCCAAAAGAACTGCCTAAGGCTTTAGCCATGAGCACCAGTAAATACAGGGAAAACACAACAAAAGAGCAGCATTATTTCTGCAAAGGAGGTACTGTCCTACATGGAGCAGCTTTGCTAGGGGCACCTTGGAAAAACTCAAGTCAAAGCTTTCCTCTGCTGGGTTTAGAAAGAAAGAATTTACTGCAGGCTCATTTCGACTACATGAAACCAAAATACAGGGAGGGCAAGCAGAAAAGACAGTATTAATCAAGGGATTTTTTAATTTAATGTTTTACTTACTGGATAATCTTTTGCAGGAATTAGAGCTCCTTTAGTTCTTGAGTGGGATATGCCCTAGAAGCTCCCTGATACCATTAGCTCCTCCAATGAGGGGAAGCAGTAAGTGTATTTGTGCAGGTGAACTGTCAGCCTCCCAGGTGACACCGTGACTGGGAGGGGGGAACCAACTCTTTATTCTTCCCTTGAGGAACCATAAAGCTCCTGCCATTTCTTTTAATTGATTTGCCCTTTCAATCTTGTACTTGTAGCCAGCAGCTCAAAAAGCAAAGCGTGAAAGGAGAGACAAGAAAGAAGAGCTGATTAAGTAACGGAGAAAGAATGAAAGAATAAAAGCAAAAGTAAGAAAGAGGAAAAGGCAAAGAAAGCTGGGAGACTAGACTGCTAGTAATAAAAGCAGTGCCAGGCATATAGGAAATAAAAATGTCACAAGAGACTTTAAATAAGCTTATGGATAAAACAGAAGTAAAAAGGCACGTAAAAGAAGAAGTGGGATGCTTTACTTCTTTCACCATAATACATTGCTCGCTTTTATATATATATTTATCTTTTGTGTGTGTGTGTGTGTGCATACAGTGAAGAACGGTGGCTTTAGTCATTTGCAATTCAAACTCCAGCTACTTCCTAAGAGGAGCGCATCCCGGCTCTCCAGGAAACCTGCACCGTCCCCACGGAATGCACTGCTCTGATCTCGGTTCACAAGGCAATCATTCAGCACTCTGCTCTTCAACACTCCCGGAGCATTGTCATGCCCATTCGCTATTAGATCTCAGTCCCTCCACATCCAGAGGATCATTTCAGTATGAATTTTTAATCTGATCTTCCAGATGTATCTTCAAGAATCAATTCTGCAGAAATTTTGCTGGCCAAACCATCCCCAGAATCATTTCCAAAGTTACATCCATGCTGCGTAAGGAGGTAGAAGCAAAGGTAGACAAGTCTATGCAAACTCAGTAGCAGCATGTTGTAAAATAAAGAAAATGGCATTGAAGAGTCTGGAAGATTCATTTTCCTCAAATTAAATCTATTTTAGAAAAGAGAGAAAAGAAAAAGCAAGCTCTTGCTTTACAAGAACAAGAGTGGCAGGAGGGCAACACTCACAACTGCTATGTTCATCTGCTCCAGTGACCCCAACATCAATTCATTTAGTTAATTAGTTTTTAAAGACCATCCAAGCTGCATTTTGTTAAAGAAACAAAGTTTCCTCTCCATTTGACTCTATTCACATCAACTCCAGGGTTTTCTAAGAACTTGCTGAGCTACTAAAACTCTTTGGGACATTCAGCTCTCCATAGTGAACATCCTATTTAATTACACAATTAAGAAAAATATATCCCTTTGCCTCTGTGGGCTTCAGAAAGTAAAAACTGGCAGTATCTGATTTTCTTTTGCTCTAATGTTAAACACATGCAGAGAACAAACACAAATACTTTCAACTGGGGATTTGAGGAGAAGCTATAATAAGAACCATTTTGGCCTCTAAATGTTCACTGAAAGGTTAAACCAGGGGCTTCAGCACTTTCTCAAGTATACAAAAATGAATTGTCCAGGAGGCAATATAGGAATAACAAAATACAAGAAGCTCAACAGCTGGATTAGCTGTCTTAACCCAAAACACAAAGATCTGTGTAGATTTCTGTTCCCTCCTTTCTCATGCTTGCATGGATAGGTGTTTGGAATACAGAAGTGAAAATATTCCAGATAAGAACAGAAGGCAACATTCTGCCCTGCTCAATTCCATAAAAACTGAACAAACTGCAACGCAGCAAAAATACAAGAATCCTAAAAAGCAGAGGATAAATGTAGATACTTTGTGGTTTCAGAAACTGAAGTCAGACTCTGCATATATTTCTGGGGCTAGAAAAATGTAAAGCTCAGAAATCTCAAGAAAAAATATATTAATACTTCCCTTTACATATATATAGGTATGCAAGTCACGGGCTAAAGGTAGCGATAGGGCTCTGGGTTCCTCAGTGTATATTATTCTGTACAAGGCTCTCTGGATGATTTGGAGGGAGAAGGAAACGTGATTTTACCAATGAACAGGTCACAGAGCTTAGAGCTGAAAGCCTTCCCAGCGTATGTTTGCACGACAAGCACTGCGCAGAAACACAGTAGCTCTAAATGTGACATTTGCAAAACAGAAAGGGATTTAACTAAATTAGCACAGTCCTCTGATCAGCCTCCTACGCCCTGCTGTTTGGCAAAGCTACTTAACCCAGACAGCGAGTTGTACTAACGCAGCGGTGCCCATCCTGGTTTCTGTGCGAGCCCAGCGTGACTCTCCACTGAACTGAACTGCAAAGAGATTTACACGAGACTTTCAAGAAAGCAAAAGCCTAAACCTCCCAACACTGCCTAATTTCAACTTAGATAAGACCTTTACCAACAAAACTGCAAAATACAAATACCCTACAAGGGGCACTGAGAAAGAGCTGGATCTACTAAACCTTTCACATCCTCAGAAGGCAAAATACAAAACACAGGCACAGTAACAGCACATGCCAAAAACACCAGGGCTCCCAGGTACCACGGACACAGCAGTTAGTGGGACCTATGGAAATGGATGCTCAACGGAGAGCCTATGGGCTGGCTAGAGTTAGAAAATTCTCTAAAAAATAACAAATGGGAATAAAAAGCAAAAAATAAAAAGGAGCATTCATTTTGCACTAAGTACTCTTGGGAACATACTACATTAAAAATTTTGTAGGGTATGGAAAGAAGACGTTTCTTACTAATTTCATACTTCTGCATGGAGAGGGAGAATAATATTATATGTCAACAACAATTTTGTGAGCATAATAACTAATAAAGCCTGGTCTCATACAGATCTGTCTAATACAGCGTTGTACAAGCCCTCTGTCATGAGAAGGTTTTGTCATCTAGTAAGCCTTTCCTGTAGGCTGGGCACTTGTAAGCCTCCTCCTATCTGGAAAACTATTTCCCTAGCTTACAGGCGCGATTCCCGGCTGGTATCTGCTGCACAGCATCAAACACCCTCGGGACGTGATGAAGGGATATGTTAACACCTAACTGCGCTGCGTACAGGAACATTGGTACAATTATGGGAGAGTTAAATCTAAGGTCAAATCCTGAAACCTTCCTTCTTCAGGATAAAATAGAAGCTTGGAAATTATAGGAGAAAACCTTCCTCAAAAATACGTATCGAACATGAGGGAATTCTATAATAGGCATTGGATGCATGTTACTATTCTGAGGAATATCTGAAATAAAAGGTTA
>JAUBNY010000666.1:7022596-7038960 GCA_032275445.1 Crypturellus soui | reverse complement strand
ATAAAATTAGGATTAACATTGCATTAATAAAAACTTAAAAATCATGTTAGGATATTGGAAAAATGAGGCAAATCCTATAGGTTCAAAGTGGACATTATCCTTATCCAGTCCTATAATATATAGGTAGTTCTCTCACTAGTTTAATAAAATGTGAACTATTTAAAGCAATAGCACATATTCAGGCAAGGAGAAAGCAAATCTACCAGTAAGTATTAGAATATTAAATCACATAATAAAGCACATTTAGAAAGAAAAGTAAATCCAGCAATTAATTTCTTTAAATATACTATTTGGCTATACTATTCTTTCCTGATTATTCACTTATACTTTTAAAGACATACACACAGAAATAAGATCATGAATGGCAGAAGAAAGTAATGAATTTTAAATAGAAGTTTCTGTTGTGCACATTACCATCAAAAAGTAGTTCATAACATAAAAGGTAATAAAAGTCAATGGAAGAACTTGGTTTCATCAAAAAGTCTTATTAAAAATATGAAAAAAATGGATCAGACGGCTCATTAGAGGAGATGGAGACAAACCCCCAGACAGGACACAGAGCAGTGAGATTTTTAACCCAGAAAGATGACATTTGCTCTTCCAAATGGTCATAAACTCCGCAGTTGTACTCAAGGATACAACACGGCTATGGTGATTTTTAACTTATTTGAAAAGGACAGTGCCCAATAGCCAACAAGAGCAGATATGACTCAATGATCACGGATGTGAAGCCTTTCTCTAGGCAATGTCCTTTACCCTTACCAAGTCAGCTGGTTCAAATCAATTCCCCCACCTATGTCTGATGTTCAGACTTTGCTAGAGCAGAGGATGGGCTTGAAGCAGAAAGCCAGCTGAGCATCCCCACAGGTACCGTGACAACACCAAGCCGGAAAGGGGGAGGAAATAATTATAACATTAACTAGATTGAGAATTAAATGGCACGGCTCATCGAGTAGCTCTGCGTTGCCTTATTGACTGCTGATCGGTGGCTCCAATTATTTGCCATTAAGGAACCCACCGTGTAACACACCGTGCGGACATGCCCGTTCTCAGCAGCTAAATCTGGAAAGACAACACATAGGAAGGGCTTCATAGAAAGGTTAATGGACTTGACCGAGGTTACAAGGCAAGATAACAAGGAGGGATGAGAACAAAACACAAGTCATTGGTCAAGCAAGGTCTACAACTCATACCTCCCATTCTGCTATCATGCTTAAAATAACCCCGTTGTTTAAATAAATGAACTTAAGAAGTCAGCTTAACAATCTTGATACAAGGCATTTCAAAGTCAGCTGATGACTTTTTACTGCTACCACTGGAGAGATGTATCTGTTGAAAGGCATTAGGTCTAGCACAGAGGACCGGGATGCAAGTCCATTCCTTCAGCACAGTATGATGTCAAATGCTAATATGCAAGACAAAAGGCCAAGTAATTGTGAATTCTGAAAACATTCCATAGAAAACAGACCTGCTTCTCATCTGACTAAAATCCTTCCTTATTACAAGGCAGAGCTGATACAGGGGGAGTACGCTAATCTATTTAGTGAATACATCATCAACGGAACTGCTCGTTTTCTGCACATTGTGATGAAAAATTGAAAGTTTCACTAATTCAAAACAGTGAAATTCCTAAATAAAAATGCCCATGGGAGTATTCGAGTGCATAAAATTAACCATTTAGTTGCTTTATAAATTTTTGTATTAATAACATGCCAGAAATGATGGCAGTAATGCACGGGCAAAGCAATAAGCAAAATGACTGGATATTCTGAGGAAAGAGTATGATTTCCAAGATAGTTCCTCAGTTCCGTTCATCACATGGCAGAATTTAAACCATCCTTCCCACTTTTTTTTTTTAGCCTTCTCTGCCTTAAATCCTGATTGTAGTAGTCAGCAGTAACTGCTGTAGTAACTGTAGAAGCTGCTACAGATTTTGACAAGGTATACTGCAATTAAAAAAAATCCTGGAAAGCTGTAGTAGATATATCATTAATATCATTACACTGCATTGTGTTATATGGTTGAAATTCAGCACTACTCATATTAAAGTATCAAATTCTCCTTGAAAATAAATAATAAAAAAGCATGTAAAAACTAAGATTAGAGTTTAAGCCAAAAATCTTTTTTCACATTCTCTGATTCTGCAATATGGCTATAATTACTAGGCACAAATTCTCCAGACAGCACCACAGACATTTGGGGAGGTGAGGAAAAGGGCAAGGATTGGCCTTCCACGCTTTCCATTTTTGAGTTGTATAACGTTGAATATAGTATTATTTTGCCAAACTATTTACCATTTGCAGTACTTTGTTATAAAAGAAGCAAATCCATAGTGCCAAATAAAACCTTCTTAAGGCACTACTCTTGCTTTTAATCAAAAGTGGATCACCTAAAAAACAGAAATTGGGACAGTGAAGGAAAATGTGAAGAAAATGACTGCCTCTTTCGATAGGAAAATCCCTTGTGCTGCTTGTCTTCGAGAAGGCCAGCTTAGCTCCCAGCTTCACACCCCAAAGTATCTGGAGAGGAGAGTGAGACCATCTGTGGCCTTGTTTTACCCTCCTCTGTTGAATCACTGGATTACATGGCTTCAGATGCTTCTTTCTTTTATAATTTACCATTTTCAACTTCGCCCTATTCCTTGGAGCCTATCTAAGCTACAGAATACCAATTGTTTTCCCTTTGTTTTCCAAATGCCTTTTCTTTTGGTGCTTGTGTGCGGGTTTGTGAAGATATTGAACACTGCTGTCTAGCTTGGAATACCTTATAAACGCTTGCAGGTACAACCCATGCTGGCACATACTGTGTTAACGCTGGCAATATCTATCTCTATTCATTTGGGGAAAAACTGAACATTAATCTTGTGAGAGAAAGCTGTTTATGTCAAAACAAGGTCATGAAATGAGTTTTTCTTGCTTTTATATGGTTTTCTTCCCAAGGGGCATCTCGGCTATTTCAGCAGGTACAGGTAGGGGCTTCTACCTTTGAAGCGTGCTATGCATGTAAGCAGAAGATGCTGTGTGTTTTTCCATATAAAACACTTGCCTACTGCTCTTACTGATGCATTTAGAAGTGCTGCAGGTATCTGTTAGGGTTGTTTTGTTTTGCTTCTATTTCCATATCCAAAGGACTGTGAGAACAGAACAACTTTGTTTTCAATTGTTAACTTTTCCTTCTAGAGCAGCAAAGTTTCCAGCCTAAAAAATCGTAACATTCATAAGATTTTCTGGATTTTTCGAATTCTGCAGTCAGTCCTTGCTCAGGTTTTGCACTGGGCTTGACTGAGCTTGGTTGTGTGCATATGAAACCACAAATAGGGGAACTAAGAAGCATTCATTGGCTTGTGCTAAATGAATACTCATTAAATGTTACTGAGCACAGCAAGCTTATACATTCAAGATTCATGACTCCCTGCTATAACAGACAAAGCTAATCAAGGAGAAAAAAAGAAAAAAAAAGCTGCTTTTAGCATAACTGCACTTTCTGCTTGCATTGACTTCAGTTGAAATAATGGTAAGAGAGTGTTTCCAAGAATCAACCAATGTTGATTCAAGTTGGCCATCCAAAGACTAGGGCATCCCAAGCTGGACGGTCTTGGGTGATGGGCCAGTGTTGGAAACTCTTGAACCGGTAGGAGAAAAGCTGTGCTGCATCTCCCAGAAATATTCTTCTGACTAGTAAAAGAAATATTTTCCTATGACGGATACCTGTCTATCATTATGACTGAGATTTGGCAAATCAAAGCAATTACAGTCTATTTTGTAATTGGTGTGAAACATGATTTCAGTTGAAATGAGTGCTGCAAGAACTATGACAAATTCTTGTCTTATATAATATGATGCGGCTTTTAAAGAGCTTCCAAATACTGAGATTTGAAATGCTTTCAATTTGGCCTGTTTTTTCCCCTTGATGTAACAGTTTGGACTTTTTTTTTTTTTTTGATATTAAGGAATTACCCCTAAGGAAAAGAAATTTGTCATCCATGATGCAAACAGATTAAAGACAATGGAAAATCACATTCTAATTAAAAAAGTGACAGTAAATGATAATCTACTAAGCAAATTGCCAATATGTACATCTATTAGCTGTCACACCAATGAACTGCAACAAATTTATTAACTAATGCCTGTATCTCATTTTTAGAACTAAGACACTAAGGTGATTTTTCCAGTTATGCTCACAACAAAAATCAAGGGTTTGACCAATACTCAAATTCTCTATGTCCATATAAAAATGAAATATGGGTGTCTATCATCCTTTCCTTGTACTTCTAATATGGATTCTCAAAATGACCCGTACCTTATATTCTCCTCTCTTTTACTTTAAGTAACGTACACCAGCAATATAGTATAATTGCAGTGTGTTAAAGATATTAGTTATTATAATGATACTCACCTTCTATTACATTTTCCCTGCATTATTTCTTTTGGCTTTAGTCCATCAAACGTTTTTCTCTATTTAAGCTGAGAGAGATGGAGCCCACAGACAACATTAGAGCTAAGTTAATTGTTTTAGGATAACAAAACAGTCCCAGTTATGTTGGTTTCAAATGGTTAAAATCTTCCAATAAAAGTAAACCACAAAACAGCACATAAACTACAACAACAAATAAAATAACAACTGCCACAACCAAGAGTTGGGGATTGGGACAAGTCTTCCATACACCTGTCTTCAACACCAGCTACGTGTCCTCGTTGGACAGAAGAGTTTAAAACAGGTATTCAAAGCCATTTCTTGGTTAAACAGAACAGTGCATTAATAATAAACAAATGCATAACAGCAAACTGGCTCCACAGTAGTGGCTCTTTCAGCTTCAAATTCAGACCCACTGTACAACCAAATACTGTGTTTTAGTAGCTTATAGTCTCTGATGGGGAACTTTAGGGGAACCTTTACTTCTAGATGGAACTAACTAGGAATACCATATACTTCTTAAGTTACTGCATTACCTAACCAGTGACCAACGGGGAGAAAACAGCTGACATTTACAGGGCAAAGACACACAAAATAAAACCTGTAGAAAAGTTGTTTATAGCAAGCACAGAAGAAAGCTTTGAAGGATGCTAAAGAAACTTTTGTTTATCTTGGAAAGTTAGTTTTATAGCCAGTAAGTAGTCACACAACGTATGTATTTTTCAAACTTTCTTAGTATTCAACAGTTTGGTTGTGGAGAGTCACTAGTAAAATATACATTATCTGAATAAAACCTACCAGACCTCCCTGCCCAGTGCCTATTTGAGTGCATGACCCATTGGTCATGATCATCAGCTACTTGTATAAACCTGTATTAGTGATCTTTCATATTCCATATTGTCTAAGTGTCCATATTGCAAATATACTACTAAAAATGACACTTTTGGAAAGCAAACTTGTGTTGGGGAGATTTTTTTGCTGCTATTTAAATACATTTTCCCTTTAAATGTGATTTCTCAAAATCACACAGTCTCTCTGTGTGAGGTTGGTTTATGGAAGCTTTTACAGTGATTTCACGATTAGGAATCGGTCTGAAAAAAAGTCGTTCTCCAGAGCTATTAACTCAAGACCTGCATGAGCAGAATATTCAAATTCATAAATAAGAATCCTGGAGCTAACATCTTCTCTTACAATTAATATCTATTGCAGGTCATGCCTGTGTGTTCCCCAAGTACTATCCAAGGATTTGTCAAAGGGCCTTTCTTAATCTTGCCTAAACTATTTCTAATATGCTAGTAGAGTAGGAACCAAGCCAAAAGGGAAGAATTCTTTTTTTCAGGGTGTTCTAGCATAATATGCAGCACTACATAAATGACCTATTCTAGACAAATCACTCCATATGATGAATGAGCCTCAAATAAAAAAAAATAATAATTTGGGCTCAGTAGTGGCCAGATACCATCAAAAAAAGGAGCTGGAAAGTTGCAAAAAGCAGAGCTGGCTGGAGCACCCTGTGCACCGAGCCGAGGTAGGAGAACTTATCCCTTCTGCCTGCGTTGAACAGGTGTATAATGTTCATATATTTCATACAATTTCTAACATTTTGCCTCAAAAACCTGAGCAGTAACAATAGAAGAAAATTACCTCAAGGCTCCTTCTGCTTCCATTTAGGATGGTAAATGAAATGGAAGCACCTGTAAAAGTTACTAGGACCCTTAGGATAATACAGCAATAACATTTCTTTTTCAGCTAGGTGCAGTACCAGTGTACTTGGCACCAAGACAAACATCTCGCAAATTACAAATAATTAGAATATGTGAAATCATCTGCATGTATCTTTGTAAAAACAGTTGTAGAAATGGACCACAGCACATTGCCTTTGCTTTCCCAATCAAAAGCTGTTCAGTTCTATTTTTAAGGTATAACTGACTCATCTTCATTTTCATTTAATTTCTGTTTCACCTGGTCCTCAGAGTATTCTTTGCAGCTGGCTGCATTCAAGATCTCATTTTATGTTTTTATATTCCTTTCTCTTTAAAAACAAAACTTTACTCAGACTTGGCCATTTTCCATTCTGGTGAGCAAACATTTGTAAAAAGGATTTTATTTACAGCAAGAAAATGGATGCATAAACCAAGCAATGAAGGCAGCCCAAGTATTGCTAGGGCAGTTGCACAGGACAATCAAAAATTAGTTGGAAAGCTCTTTTCCCCACTAAAGTCCTCTGGGAAAATAGCCAGACTTGTGGCTGGAGGATGGGAAAGGACAATAAAATAAAGTCCCTTTGGTAACTGATAGAGACTTGCCCTTGATTATCCAAGGGCATTATGTTCTAAAATTGTGTTTTGAAGACACAAAGAACCATTATTAGCATGTTGACATATTCTAAGGAAAGCAAAGAATATCTGTACTGAGTGTTACACCGAGTCGAGTGCTCTGGACTGGCTTGACTTGTGTGTAACTTAACAACAGTTAGAAAATGGAAAAAATAGTCTTAGGTTTCACATTGTCATGCTCTGATTCGGACCTGGAGATGAAGAAAAGTCTGAGCTGGAGATCACTGACATGCCAGTTTTAGGCAAACTAACCACTGATATTGTTTGCTTGTTATTTTTTGACACTTGTCAATTTACAGTAACATAAAATACTGGAAGTTTACAGACTACAGTCTCTACTTACTATGATATAGATTATTTTCCTTAAGTATAATTCCCATAGGTTTCAACTAAGCTTTTATGGAAGCAAAAACACAACTTGATTTCAGGTATGAATAAACTTCATTTATTTTTACTAAACTGCTAAAGCATTTTTCACTTTTACACATTCCTAGCCCATGCAAGTTTCAAAAATAGGAAGCTATTAAAAGAAATCCTTTCCTGGTCAGAATCAACAGTGTGTGAAAAATTGCTCTAAAGCAGATGGTTATCTGTGAAGTCAAAGCAAAAGATGGAAAAACTGTCATATCAAACATTTGGTTCCTCTAATTATAGATAATTTCACTTACAGTACTGCTCCCTTGTTTATATTCTGGAAGGAAATATACTTCCGAAAAAAAATGCATTTAATTTTAAGTGGAATACAATTCTCTCCGCATTATATTCTATATATAGTCTATAAATTAAATAGAATTCCAAAAGGCATCCCTCTGAATGACTTGATTTTTCTTTTCCTTTTTCCTTTTCCTTAGACTGTCCATTTCCTGCAATTATGCTCTGCAACAGTAGAATGTAGGATATCTGAACCAGTTGAACGCTGATTAGTCTGTCAGATTACTATTTTTCACCAGTGTTTTCAGTTATAGTTAGATTATTGGGCAGGATTATCACCTTGGCTTCCCACTGACCCAGGGATGGACATTTGGTAAACCTCTTTTCTTGTATCCTGCCTGACACAGAAGAGTCATAGCAATTTTATGGGGGAGTCATGAAGATAAATATGTTTATAAAACATATATATATAGGCATATATGTCAGCCTACACATGCAATAATATATAAATCCACACGCACATGCAGTAATATACAGACACATGAATACAAATCCGTATGCACCTTCTCTGCAGTAGCCACAGAGGAGTTGCAATGTGTCATTTCTGTGTCATACACCATTTCTATGGCCTAATACGAAGAACATTGCAAATACAATGATTACAGAAAATATACACTTTTTTTAAGAGAAGTTTCCGATTTCTTCTCTTGCATACCAAGTTGGGGAATCAGTCACAATTTTCCCCACTGGGAAACATTACAGATATTCCTCAATCAAGTCTCCCCCAGAATAGGTTTCCAGGAAGATGTTTACAGAAATGTGAAATCTGTTGTTATACATTTAGCTAGTGCAGCCAAAAGCTCGACCATCAGGGCTCAGTGACTACGCTCTGTGCTTTCTATTCCCTTGCATTTTCTCGTTGCTGCCTGATAGATGTTGATACTCCTAAGCTCTTAGGCCTCGGTGTGGTAAACATATCCACATGCTGGCAATTAACAGAGGTGAAACAAACCCGACCACTTACTGAGAAAAGCATTCACATACTTAAAATCCTGATGAACACTTGCATTGTTGCCTGGAGCTACAGAAACTCCAGCAGTCCAAGGCAATGCCATTACTTTGGCAACATCTTCCACATCTAAAATATGCTTGAGGAAACACTTGATAACATACCTCATTTTTTTCCTAAAGTTTTGCTAACTCTGTTCATTAATGGATTTGAAACCAGGCATCATTCTGTAGTTTTGAAGTCCCACACATCAAAGCAAAGTAAGTTTTTTTTACAAAAAATTACCATAGTCAATGACATTCAGATTAGACATGGATTCACTTGAAACTCTGCTGAAATACCAGTTAAATTAAAATATTTTAAAAGGAGGAAGACTAATGATGTGTAAGCTAGAAAACAATGTAAGGAATAAAACACAAAAATGGGAATAGAATGGATTAAAATATAGCTGATTCTGTACAGAGGTATAAAAGACCATTTTAAAATAAAATAGTACTATTCTTGCTATTTTTCACATGGAGGACCATTCAGTATCAAAGGCAACCCGATGACATCTGTACCTTTGTAGATTCCCAGGTAAAACCAGAAGGTCTTTTAGTGCAATGGATCAGTGTATATATATATATATATATATATATATATATATATATGTATATATGTATATATATCTATATATATATATTCAGGTCTACCACAGGCTTGAATATTTCCAAAGGTCTGAAATATGAGAATTGCAAAAAATCAGTGAACTTTTGTGCAAAGCAGGTGAAAATATTTGGGATTCGCATAACTGCACTGCAATGGGACAGGCCTGCAGACTCATTGCAACTACTCCTAAGACCTGCTTGTGCTCTAGATACAGGGTGAAAAGGTAATATTGGGACAAACCTGATATGCCCAGGATCTTCTCATAAAAGTCAGTTCATCCTTTATCTGGAGCCGAATTAGCATGCTGCCCTGCGGCCAGGGTTAAATTGCTCTTGTATTTGTTGCCCTGTTAAAGAACTTTCCCTTTATATTTGATTGGAAACTCAAATAGCTGTTTTGTTTCAAAATCCTCTGAGAAATCTCACTTTAAAATGAATGCAATGTCAAAAAATGTGACTTATAAGTTGGCTTCCTCTCTAAAGGATTTTTTGAAACGCAGTTCAGTGGTTGCAGCGCAGTTCAGCAGTTCACTGCTATCCACGGCAGCCCTGTGCGAATCCTCTTTCGGGAGGCGGGAGTCCCACGGGGAACTCTTCTTTTTTCCAGTATATTTGACATGTTCAGCTGTTAGTGCTCATTATGGTCATTATGAGCTATTACTGCTCATTACTCTGTTAGGCAGATGACACCTCGATCTACTGAACTAATGGTAATGGGGGTGGGAGAACCTTTCTTATAGATGCACGAGTCATCAAAAAGGAGACACACACAAAATCTTTGAGATGAGAAGCAGAAAAAGAGGTATTGAAACACTCCAAACTCAAAAAAAGGGATATCAAATCAGGCATTACCTGCATATATCCCTGTTACATTCGTGTACCTCTGTTTTTCTCCCTACAACAGCTCAAGAAACCATAAAGCTCAGCTCCTAAAGCCAACAATGAATCTAAGCTGATTAGAAAAATAACTCGGATCTCACTGTTCTATTTCCCCTGTGCCATCCTTCACACAGTGACATATTTCACTCCGGCAACTTACTTCACTGATACCATTTGAGATCGCTGTAGGCATTACAATTTAATTACCCTCTGAAACCGAAATAGAAATATTGGCATAGGTGATTTCTGCAAATAATATCGAGCACTGCACAGCAACAGGACTGTCTGGGAAAACGATTTCAAGTGCCTCTTTCATTTTACCGTTTCCTATTAATGCTAATCATATACAAATTTATAATCTAAAAACATTCACCAGCAGGAAGTAGCAAACAATATTTGTCCCATGAAAACGTGCACCCCAGTGACCAACAGGTTAAATTGCTTAATAACACTTACCAATAGAGCGATTATTTTTCAAATATCATTATTTACTTTCTAAAGACTTAGATGAGTCATTTGGGGAGAAAATTAAAAGCCTGGCTATGAGATTTTATTTTGTTCCTCTTGGAATTAAGCTTCTTTGTACACAGGACAAGAAACTGAGTGCAACTGCCTAGAAAATAAGTGGATGGATAATAAATAAATGGAATCATAATGCTGCATTTTAAGGTTTCCCTTATACTACTGCTCCAGAGGTAAGGACAGGGCGCACTGTGGCTACCCCAGCCCTCTGATAACTTCTCTGTGTGTCACAGAGCTCAACACGGCGCTCGGCTCCTCGAGGACGTCTCCGAGGGCTTCAGGAACAAGGTTCTCGCTCGTGCAAAGCGCCGAGCGTTAAGCCGGGGGAGCAAGGGAGAGGAAACGCCGCAGCTACCTGCTCGCGCGTGTACAACAAGCAAGAAGCAGGCAATAATCATCCCCCTCATGGCTTCCGCGCTGCCAGCGCTCGCTGGCTGCGAAACAAAACAAATCAGGATGAAAATGCAGCGGGAGCGGCGTTATAGGGCCCTGCTGCTCGCGGCCCAAGTATTGGGGCTGTCCATATGCCCGGCACGACAGCACTCAGAGCCAGAGCCACGGCCCACCTCCAAAACGAGCCAAAAGAGGCGAGACCAAGTCACCAATGAACCATCCAGGTGCGATTAGCTGTGGGAGGACCAATCTCCATGGCATTTACTAACTCTAGAGATAGTTTTAAAAGTCTGGATATTTGCAGAAATGTCTCTTCTGCTGGAATTCCAAATGCAAAGGGCACTAAAAATATATATATTTTTTTCCTCCAGATACACGAGGCCAAAACTGCTTGTCACCGTGCTGTGACATGACACGCCAGCTCAAACTTACGGTATCAGTTCTTTTGTGCTAGCCAAATTTTCAGCAGTGGCAATCTCCGGGGAAAAATTATGGAGGGAATATGCATATCCCTCCAGCTCTTACAGATTGAAATAGAAGCCTTCTGTCAGGAAGAACAGCTTGTTTCAACTGTAGGTGAACATCTCCATGACAGGAGCAATGTAGCATTTACATAAATATAAATAAATATACACGCTGACTTTTCATTTGCTCATTTTCACTGGATGGATCCCATGATGATTTTTTTTTTGCTCTTCACTGGGCATTACCCAATGGTTGCTCCTGCACTTAAAACTGAATCCTAGTGCTTTCCTTATGATCAAGGTACTGTTTTCCCAGAATTATACTGCCAGATGTCATGGATGCAGTGGACAGTTACATCAAATTACAAATACGGGGCTTGATCCAACACGATTAAAATTAATGAAATTTTTATTGCCTGGGATTTGCTAGAATCAATATCCTAATTAAAAGATACAGGCATGCTTCTAAACCAATCTGCATGTTTGTGATATATCTGCTCACAGTATCTAAAAATCTTACAGCTGTCTTTACCTGTAGTGGGTAGGGGGGAAAAAAATGTTTCAATTTATCCCCTACTTCTCCCTCTCCCAAACACAAGACATTTTGAATGCTGTCCAGTAAAATATTATATTAAAATAATCTAGATTAGGAAACTCATTTCACTAGAAATGTCTTCAGAAATATTAAAATTTGTTTTATAATTGACATATAAAATAAATATAGTCAAATTCAAAAGCACATTTTTGTCTACACCAAGAGATTCAAAAATGAGTTATTTTTACAGTTTGCTTAAGAACAAGCTTTCATTATTTTCTTCAGTGTGTTCTGCAAGGCTCAGATTCCATAAACATCCATTATATATTAATTTCATACATGAAAGCAATCTAACTGCAATCAGCAGAACTATTCATATTTTTAGCTAATCAGAAATAAAGAGAAGCTGTAAAATCACAAAAGCTATTTTAGCAACGAAAGACCAGGTAGACAAAAAGCAAAGAAATGTTAAACTCATTCCTTATGTCTCTAGATTTTTCTGCTGTCGTCTTCCTGCGTATCACACAACTGAGATACCCTTCCCTCGTCCTTCTGTCCCAAACTGTCCCTCTGCTGACTACTGTGAGACCAGTATAGTGCCACCAGGCTGTCTTTGCCGTTGTACCAGGTAGGCAGGAGAAAAATGTAGCGTGAAGAGACCTTGGGAAGTTCTTACTTGGGGGTTATCAAGGGAGAAAGTGGAGGTAATTCAAGTGGCCTGGGTCACCACGGATGGCTCCACATTGACGAGGGGCTGCAGGAGCGAGATGCAAAGGACACAGCCCCACATGTCCCATCTCACTGGCGTCACCCTTGCTCCCCAACTCCTTTTAGCACTAGCACGGCCAACCCGTACATCCAAGTAAATAATCGCCCTGATACAACCAACACATAATTATTCTGCAAGAAGCAAGTTATGGCAGAGATGTGATATTTTCTACAGAAATAAAGCAGTCTCATTCATTTCCAGAGGACACCTCCTGGCATTTTTGCTTACCTGGTTTCTGGGGAGAGCTTCCTCGTCCTTTCTGCTCACCGTTTGGGTGATTTAGCACAGGGCTTACTCCTTTGCGCAGGTGAGAAGCCCTAAGCTGACCTGTTAGCAAAGCTAGCTGTTTCAGAAGCACAGGTGGAAATGGTAAAGTTAAAAAGAAATAGGAATCCTTCCAAAGGGATGAATGTGGAGGAGAAAATGGAAACCAAAACAAAGGAGAACAGTGAGTTGCAATGTAATAAAGATAATTTTATCTATTAAAATAAGCATTGTTTGTCTTAACTATCACATAATCCTCAATCTCATTCCCAGTTTTCAAAAACTCCATAAATTATTACAGGATTTCCAACATCATCAATATCAGTACTTGATATAAAGCCATTTTTAGAGCAACGCATTTTAATGCCGATAGTGTTTTGAAGGAAATATTTCATGAAGACATGTTTAGATACACAAAATCATACAAAACTTACAGTCTCCTGTTCCCGGCTTTGCCATTCCACAAGAGCACAGCATAAAGGAAGGAATTGTGAATTTTATACCCCAGCAAACAAGTGACTGCTTGTCAAGCTGAGAGCTAGTGCTGACCCAGGTAACATTGTTTTATGGCCCGCAGATCAAAGTGCAGCTTGCCCATCAAAATCACATCCCAGCCTTTGTTTATTACTCTCTTAACCTTTCATCTGTGCTTGATGTGCTTTACACAGCACTGGAAAATACAAATACAAGGAGCGTTCAGCAAGGCCTCTTTTGGCAAATGTTCTTTATTTCTTGACTGAAAATGGTATTAACAGGTTCCTTGCTTATCTTCACAGTCTTCCCTCATTAAAATTACCATTATATTCTTTCTGAAAAGTGACTTAATACACAGCAACATTTTGCAGCTTAGTAGAAAAAGATACTTCCGTGTGTCCAATTCACCTTAGCAATATTTATATCAGAAAAGCTGATAAATATTAATGAAAGCACTTAATGAAATAATGAGGTTTATCATTAGCATTGCTTTCTCTTTTTTGTGTGTCCTTTTAGAACTAACATTATCTTAGGGACATTTTTTAAAAGAAATTAAAGATAACAGATATGTGTAAACACTCTCTCTTAAGGGAAAAGAAAACAAAATCACTTATCAGGTGTATTCCTAGGGAGAAATCCCCAAAGACGTCTTGAAAACAGCCTTCTAAATTCTGCAAGTTGTTAAGCACAGGACATTTAACCTGCTTTTTGCAACTCTTCTCTTTCCAAAGCATTTCACTACTTACATTTACCGAGAAGCCGCTATTAAAAGCGCCTTCAATCTGCTTTATACATGTCAAATTCAGAAAGCTATTAGCTGTAATTGGCAACTTAATTTTTTTTCCCGTTTGCTGCTTTTAGCGCGTGATCAGCTTCCAAAAAGTAAGGTTTTAGAATTTCGCTAATGCACCCTGAGTGATGTATTCACCCATGGTGTAGGCAGATTTTAGCTAAGAAATTGGTGTTCATCAACATGTGATTTTTCAATATGTGTCAAGAGGTGTGAAAAATATGTGCTCAGGAACTGCAGAATTGGGTGGAAAAAAAGGAGCAGTGAAAAGATGTAGAAGAAACATCTGGGCATGATAAAAACAAAGTATTCTTTCATTCCTTCGTATCTTTTTGCAAAAGTCTTTAGGACTCACAAACATCCCAGCCAGCTCCCTTAGAGCAAATTCAAGTTCCAAATGAAAAAGCTGCAGCTTAAGATTTCAGGTGCCACAGCCTGTGACCATGCGATTCTTCATCCCCTAACATTTAATTTCTGGGTAATCAGAGGCTAAGTGCAGAGTTCACCGCAAGATTCTGAAGGGCTTAGCGCTCCGTCTGAAAACAGTTCTTCACCTCTGCTTGGCCACAAGCCAGTGTACGCTTTGCAGAGGAAAACAGACTCATTGCTGGACTGTCAGAGCTGTCAAACTCTGCTGTGACAGTGCAATAGGCAGTAATCCCCTCTGTGCCTCTGAGCCATGGTACTTATATGTCTGAAGCCGTAACGAGGCAAAATAGGTGATACATCTACTCGTGTCACAAAAGGAAGCGCCGTGGTTACTGCTTTGCAGCAAACATGCAAGAAAGCACCTTGTCTAACTGCGTGCGGTGGCCTCGTTCATTTGCACTAGAGGCCAGTTAGCGAGAGGCAGGTTTACAAGACGGTCAGGAGGCTGAAACAGGCAGACACCTAGAGAGCAAATCAACTGTCTTCTCCTGGTGCTCAGTATCCTGTGCCCGTGCCCTCAGGCCCCAGAATCGTTAAGGTCTTCGTGTAGCACAACCACACCGGAGACGTGAAGGCAACCAGGGAAGGTTCCTTAGCACTTTGGCCAGCTGGGATTTAAATATCTCCAAGGATAAAGATGCCATAACCTGTTTCAGAGTGTGACCCATCTCACAGCATATTTTTCCTTCCATTTAAATGGAATTTCCTGTATAATCAGTGCCCATTACCTCTTTCTTTTTCCCCTTGGTACTGCTAAGAGGAGCCTCGTTCCTGTGATCTATTTGTGACCCCTGCACGGCAGCAAGAGGAGGCTGGATACAATATCCCAGGGCAATTCAAATGGTATTAGACACGTGGGCAACAGAATCAGCCCACCCAGAAAAACAACAGACCCACCAATAGACCTTGGTATGGTGGGAGCCTGACTCCCATGACTTTAGCTTTGGGTTTAGCTTCCAAACAGCTTGGACTGCTGCATAAATTCCAACAGATGCCTGTCCGCATTCTTAGGTATCTTTTGTTAATACCCCTAGTAACTCCAGGAAGAGGAAAATAATAATAAAACACTTGTTCCAGGATGTCTCCCAAAGAAACTGATCAGCAATGGCAGTTTTTCTTAGCCTCCTGTGTAGATATATATATATATATTTTTTTTTTTTGAAAAGAAAACTTCCCCATTGTATATAAATTGTATATAGTGAAAGCCAAAGCCTTTCATACGCTTGTTCTCATTGCTTTTAGCTTCCTGCATACTGCTTTGTTGGCAGCGAGAAGTTAAGCACCATGTTCTGAATATGTTTCTGCTGGGTACGGCAACTTTGCAGGACGACTTTACCAACAAGTAACTATTAGTGCCCATTGATCGTCACAAGTAATTTTCTTTCAGAGTGAGATTGATTATCTTTACTTAACTCCTGCAGATCTCCAGGGATGATACACTGAGGAACTACAGAGAATGTGATGGAAAAAAGCTTTTAAAGGACTCAAAAGTTTGAGCGCAGGAAGACTGACTAAGCACTTGTATAAATGAAAAGTGCATGGCGCATGGCAAAGCTCTCCTCTCTATAGTCTGGGAAAGGAACTTTTTATCTATTTCCATCATTCAAATGTCAAGATTCAATCATTAGTGGGACAGAGAGCTACCAGGGCACATTCTTCAAAATTGCTTTGTTCGGTGCTACAGGAAAGTCAGATATGAAATCTGTGCCAGACATTAGGACATTACTAAAATGGTGGTAGGTTATAGAAGTGCTTTCAACAAGAAAAACAGAAGGTATGGGGAAGGGGA